>JAHRBW010000011.1:600000-1071257 GCA_035773095.1 Papiliotrema fonsecae
GTCGAAGTCTTGAAGTTGGCTTGGTCCAGGTCGACGAGAGTAGCGACAAGACCCTTGACCGATGACCGGTCGAAATTTGGAGTTGGGTCAGAATACGAGAAATCGATTGCTGCTAATCTCGATTTGATCATGTCCCGTCGCTGGACGATCAGCTTGGGAGAACACGCTAGTTATGCGACTTACCTCAAGGAGCTCATTCAGCTTCTGGCTGTGCTCCGCCTGTTTACCAAGCAACTCTCGCTCTTTTGCGTCATCCCACCCGCTGCCCTGTATCCGACTGCTCAATCGTTCCACGTCCGCTTTCTTCGTGTTGAATTCCTTGATTAACCCCTGGCCCTCTTTCTCTGCCTTTTTCGCTCGTGGCTCTTTTTCTTTGATCTCCTTTTCCGCTAGGCCAATCTTCATCTTGGCCTGTTCCGCTTCCGTACCCGCAGCGGCTTGTCGAGCTTTGGCTTCAGCGAGTTGACCCAGGTACCCTCCGGCAGTGTCCTCGTCCGCTGTCGATGAAGAAAGACCGGTGGTGAGCGTTTGCAGTAGCTCTTCTGTTCTTGCGAGCTCGGCGACACCAGCGTCATGAGCGGCTTTGAATTCGGCGAAAGCGGCAGCTTGCTTCGATGTCATGGCGCGCTTCTGCTCGATGGCTGAACCAAGCTAGGAGATTAGCGAGAAGGGCGCAGCAGAATGCCACTCACGTCTGTCGCACCCTTTTTAGCGGTCTCGACACGCCCGGCCTCGTCCTTTACCGTTCCCTCAAAGATCTCCACTTGCGTTTTTGTCTTGACCAGTTCGCGCTCCAGCGCGTTGACTGCATCGGTCAAAGCCTGAATCTTGCCTCCCTTGGCCATTTCCTGGACGTCAGTCAGTCACCCGGATCTCTTGCTTCGCCCACTCGCGTTGTACTGACTTTTTCCCGCTTCCTGTGCAGATCT
The DNA here is from genome assembly GCA_035773095.1 of Papiliotrema fonsecae. Classification (NCBI taxonomy): domain Eukaryota; kingdom Fungi; phylum Basidiomycota; class Tremellomycetes; order Tremellales; family Rhynchogastremaceae; genus Papiliotrema; species Papiliotrema fonsecae. Next base: position 600,930 of record JAHRBW010000011.1, read on the forward strand.
GTGATTTCCTTCTCCATGCCCTGGACTGCTTGGCCACCTCGCGTCACGTCGTCTTTGGATTCTTGAATCGCATCCTCTTTTTGCTTCAGAAGAGTAGCCGCTTTTGCAGCTTTATCAACGGCCAGAGTCCACTCGTACGCCTTGACAAGTCGCGTCAATCGCTCTAACTCGGAAGTCGCTTTTTGGTACTCTAGGTAAGACCGTTTTTCCGCGCGCAACTTCTCCAGCTTTGGGTCAATCTCCTCCCGCAACAGCTAATATGAGCATGGGTCTTGCTTGTCATACCTAAACAGGCTAGACTCACACTCTTAATCTCATCAACCTTCTTATCTTTCTTCGTCATAGTCTTCAAAGCTTTGTCCTTCCTCTCCTCAAACATCCGCGTTCCCGCTGCTTCTTCTACCATGCCCAGAATCTCCTGCGGTTTCATGTTCAACACTTTTGTGATTTTGCCTTGCATGATGAGGAAATTGGGATTGTTGATGTTCAATTGGACAGATTGGAAGATTGTTTGAAGTTGCTGCAGAGTCGATTTGTGGCCGTTCAGGAGGTACTTGGAGACGTTCCCTACTGCAATCTACCATGAGCGCCCGTCCGCCTTCGAATTTTCACTTCCAAGCACAGAAGGGTCTCAGGAAAAGACACTGACTTGACGCGTCACCGTTATTTGAGACGTCTCCTCTAGACCGACAGGCGACTTTGAGCGGTCTGAATTGTTGAACACAATTGTGACCGAAGCTTTCTGTACACCTGCTTGCCCACTATATCATTAGCATGCTCCTTATTTTATGTGAGGAGCCACGCAGAAAGTGACATACCGCTTGTAGATCAGATCCATCAAGTTGCTCGCTCGAACCGACTGCATATTGATTATACCAAGAACGAAGCATATCGCGTCGAGGATATTGGACTTTCCCGATCCGTTCAATCCCGTGATAGCGTTGAAAGATTCGTCGAAGCCTACTCATAAGCTGTGTTTTTGACGAAATGGAGGGGTAGGCAGCTTACCGCTAATAGTTGTTCGGACCGGGTATGATTTGAAGCCTGGGACAGGTCAGCTCAGTGTGCATGGTCTTCACAGGGATACACATTCTCCAAAACGGCTTCATCCCTGATTAGGTCGACGAAAGTGTGACTCACCATCGAGAATGAGTTCTTCTATTCTCATCGTTGCGACAAACCCTTCTAGGGAGGAGTGGAGACTGTCAAGTGTTCGGGGACGTCGCACGTGTTCCTCCAGCTATATCTTTGTCGGCTTCAACGTAGGCAGACTCTGAGATGTCTCCTTTGGTGTACCGAGGGTCGCTTCGAGTGCCGAAGTCGCGGGGAAGGCAATCCAGCAGAAAGAGTATAGAAAGCAGTCGGCAGTGACGAAGTTGACTTTACGCGTGGTTTGTTTACAAGTCGCGTCAACAGCTTTATCAATCAACACGTCACCTTTGCCACCTCCCATCCAAGTCCTTGCTTTCTCCATTTGAACCTGTTATCGTCTAAAGATGCATGATGAGCGATACACAGACCTCTAACTCCGCTCTACTACATCCGCTTACTGCCCGACTTTTGGCCCCATCCCGTATCGTCGTTCGCCAAGGGCCCTAATGGCCCCCATCTATCTTTATCACCCATCGCCCGCCCGCCACTCCTCTTCTTCGCATGTCCACTCCCTCCTAATCTGCTGTCCACCGAAGAGCTGATACTATCGCCCGTATTTGGTGTCTGCCCTGGTGTCCGCGGTGACTCGATAGGAACGTATGAACCGACTTCATACCCCCCGTTTTGTGTTGCGTAACGGGTAGTCGGTTCCGGCGGGGTGTAAGCACCGCGTTGAAGAGGTGAAGGAGCGTAGCCGTTCTGACGTGGTTGTTGGGGTTGGAACTGCGATCGAGGCTCGTCCCAGCCTGAATCAAGAATTGCCGCCATCTCATCCTGACCGAGGGTGTGCCCGTCTGTGGGATCGCTGGCAGGTATGGCAAGAGGAGGGGGAGGAAATGCGGGATTGTATTCGTTGTACTGCACATCAGCGTTTGCACTCACACAGCGGATCAACTCACTCCACCGATATCCGCACCCCAAACATCGTCCTCTGAGGAGAACAGACTGCCCGTATCCGACTCGTAGTCGCTCCTCGCCCAAACACCCCTTCCTCCCCCTGGCGCGGCCAATCCTCCGTCCTCCCCGTGGAATCCCGCTCCGTACTGCCTCTCCAGGTCTCTTCTTCTCTTTCCCTCTCGTCGCTGCTTTCGTAGTCGTGATCTTTCCCAATCTTCCCATCGTCGAAGAGGGATTGTCGTTCCGTCAAACACGGCCGTTTTGTCGTCGTGACCGGCCTTTGATACAACCTCACCTTCCACCCGCCTGATGGTTAGTCATAGTTCCACAGCGATCAATTACTCACCTCGTTTCACCCCAGGAAAAGTCGTCAAAATGCCAGAACGAGTAGACTGGTAAGACAAAATTCCAAATAGGCAGCGCAAGTAGGTACACCATCATCCATGCGACGTAGATCACCTTTCTCGTCGTGATGAGGATCAGAATACCCGGTAAACCCAGCACTACGGCCAGTAGCAGTAACGGGATGGCTTCTTCGAACGACTTTGGCGGAGTCAGAATCGAGTTGACGATCAACGCGCCCGTCAAACAAATCGCCACGGGGAGAACAACGGTTCCGACCAAGTCCATGAAGACAACAAACTGCATGGAAAAGCAGAAGGTCCCGCATAAGTTCCGGACGCGAACGAGTTCCATGAGGTTGTGAACGGTGGAGTTGATCCATCTTCTTCGTTGTGACAACAGCACCGAGAACGTGTCGGGGGCGACAGTCCTGCATCTCGCTTGGGGGAGGAAGATGTTTTTTCGCCCGGGAAACGTCCGCAGCATGATTGTTGACAAGAAGCGGTCTTCACCCAAAAGTAGCAGATTCTTCTGGTGGAGAGTGTGAACTTCCGATTGCGAGTATTCACGGACAATTTCTGGCTTGACAAGGATAGGGACCCAGTCGTTATCGGCTTCTTTCCTCGCTTTGATTCGGTACATTGAGAAACAGCCTGGTAAACACGTCACACCACCGAAAACCGACTCGAAAGCTTTGACGAGATGATGAGAGATGAAATATTCGTACACCTGGATTGCGGTGACCCATGATTGTCGTTTGTTGGCGATACGTGTCTCCCCACAAACGCCCATGATCATGTTGTCTGCGTGCATGCAGTTGACGAGGTGCTTTAACGAGTCGGGGTACACTTTCGTGTCGGCATCAACCTGATGTCAGCGGTGTCCGAAGCACTTTACTCACCATGAGGACCACCTCGAAATAGTCGGGCGTGACACCCATCAGAGTCTGCACTTTGCGGAAAATGTCGAAATCGAGCGGACTCATTCGGTCGTTATAAGTCACCCTTGAGAAAAAGTTCATCAAGATGAGCTGAGAATCCCGTTTTCCTCGGTTTCCCGGTTTCTTATCTTTTGCTTCAGAGGGCATACCGCATTTGACTACGATAATCGTTGGTGTTCGGTGTCCATTCTTCGAGACATAATGACCGGCGTAGACCATCGCCCTATTCTCTCGCTTGGCTCCGCTGCCAACAGCAATATACCCCATGGGCATTGGGTTTCCAAATCGCGGGTCAGCGTCCAGCATACTGACACAGATATCGGGCGTTGACATCTTCTCTCCTTGGCCAGTGATCATGCCATCACAAACGATCCAAAGGAGCTTGCGTGAATCCGAGTAATTCGTCGCGGCAATCGACTCGACTGTGCCACGGACGGAATCCTCTCCCTCGGAATAACAGGTGATCAAACAGACTGTGAAGAGCTCTGTGCCGATCCTAGCCAACGAGATAAGCGGTTCCGGAGTCGAACCGCCATTGACGAGTGTTTGAGATGACGAGTTGAGCTTTGATTTGCCCAGCTTGTTTGCCTTTTTCGAATCTGCCCAAGGTGCCGTCCCCGTTCTGTTGTGCACCGACATGTTCGCTCCCTCTGGCATGACCGCTGGCGAGATAGCCGTGCGAGCTAAATCTCTAGGCGGCTTGACGAGTCTCGCCGACATGAACCAATTGAAGATGCACGCCATTGCGAAACGGACAAAGACGACACCGAGAATGACTGTAAGCGAAGCGTAGAGGAACAAGTTGGCAACAAAGCAACCTGGTGTGATTTTGTCGATTCGTCCAGCCAAGTATCTGGATTGCAAGCAATCGATAGCCTCTCGGCTCGCTTGGCGGTGATGAAACAGCATGGTTGCGTCTTTGCCCGAGGTGGATTGATTGGCGATTGTATGCCGTATAGCAAAGTCGACACCGTCACCCTGGATGGGCTGGGGATTGGCGTCCAGGTAAGGTCCCATATTAAGCACCATTCCGTCGAGAACGATATAGTTTTTCAACTGAGCGACTTGTTCCCATGAGTAGCCCTCGAGCAGACTTGTGTTTTGTATCCGTAATTGGGAGTAGGTAGTATCGGACAGTGAACCAAGGGCACAAGAACCTCGAACGATCGAGGGGTTGCACAAAGGTGTGGAAGCGTAACGGGCAGATGAAGTGCACGCGGGATATTCGGTAGCTTGACGGGTGAACAGGGACGTGATATCCTGACCTGGAAGGTCTTCAGATATTTGGTAGAAGTCGATATTTTCTTGCGTGAGTGAGGTGGAGATGTTGAACACCCATCCATGGATACTCAACGTCACTGCAGTCAATATCTCTCCAACTCGGTCGTCCTCCGATTGAGGCTGTTTCTGACCGACACTTCGCGCTGCCCCTCGGTCCGAGGCTTTGATCTCCCTCGCATGCACCACCTCAATTGAGAATCCAAAAATCTCTACTCAAACCAGAATCCATACAGCAAAGACCTGGTGACTCACTTTCATCCTGGCCCAGCCGCCTGAACATTGCATTCCCGCTTTCTCCACCTGGACATAACGCTCTCTGCAAGCCCATAGTAGCGAACCCCACCACAGCACCCATCAGAATTGCAATCCAGCATAGTGTGATTTTCTCTCTCCAAGCTTGTCGACTCTGCTTCTCTCTAATTCCGAACAAACTTAGCAGAGCTGGAGGCGCCCAAAATGTCGTAGCATAACTCCAAATGACCCACCAGTCCCATCCACTACGCGGATCACCTATTGTGCCCGTATCGTAATCTGCGGCGGGCGGAGCGATCAGTGGAGCAGGAACTACATGTCGCTCGGGTCGAGTGAGAGTTTTGCCGCGCCTTAGAGAGGTCGAGCGTGTGGGTTGGCGGGTAGGGAGGGGTTTGGCGGATGAGTATGGTAGGGGAATGTCATCGAAAGTCTTTGCGCCGGCCATGATTTGTCGATCTCTCCTAGATCAGAGAAACTGTGAGGGCCAAAATGAAAAAGTCGGTTTCGTCAAAGAGCGTGTCGTGTGGAAGGTTCGTTTATTCGTTTTGTCGCATTGGGCGGTATGGCGGTGCTCGGCACCGGGAATGCAGCGCTATGAAACGGCGTCAACGCCGTGAACAGTTGTGCGAGTGTACAACTAGAGAGCGAGAGTGTGATCGGTTCAATACTCAAAGATGGAATGCACAGGCAAAGGATGCAAGAGTTGTCAGTCTGACAGGGTCGCTGGCGACAGCAAGGGATGACCAGCACGTCTTGCGGTTTTTTTCGTATTGTTACTCGCAAAGCAACTTTCAGTCGAGAATTTCGACAACGCGTTTGCTGGTAGATATTCGATGTCGTACTTACGTGACGGGTCGTGAAAGGATATACTGATTGACGTGAGGTGTGGGAGAAATAGAAGAGAAGGTGCAGACTTTGTCATACGAGCCGGCTTAATACGTGACTGTGCGCGCGGCCGAGGCCGGTGAATCAAAAACGCGTCGAGAGATTAGCCCGACCGAAATAGATTTGGTTTGGGTCAGTTGTTTACAGTCAGCCTTTCTGGCCGTTCTCGAGCAGGCCGTGCTGTGAGGGCAGAGCTGTAGGGTTCGCGTCAAGAATGACCGATGGACATACACGGAGAAGTCTGAAGTAGCAGACGAGGTTCTCTGTAGACCAATCAATCTCGCATACACGTTTACATCGTATGCATACTTCGCGAGCCCAATCCTCGTCCCGCCGGGTTTTGGATACAGATCTGGTCTGCCTGCAGCGTCGATGTATTTCGAGCCCAGTGATCACATGCATCTGGCTGGACTCAACGACTGGCCATTCCCCAACGTGCAATAAATCTGGTTCCGTCGCTTGTTGCCCCTCTTTACCAGCTCCGGACTTCCTCCGACTCGTTTGTGCCCAAAGATTAGATATCGACCCACAGCTTTTGTGGTCAACCTTTAACCACCATGTCGCTGCATCTGGATTACGCGGAAATATCTCGTCAGGCGAGTAAGTGTGTCTTGGCCCGAGCAGGCGAACGTGAAGCTAATGACAGGGCGTATTGTCGATGCGAATAGGGCGAGGACGGTTTTGATGCAGCAGCAACAGCTGGAGAAGCCAGTCACCGTGAGCTCTAGTCCTGATCGATGTCAACACTGTCATGCTTCTAGTTGTGCTCCGTCACACGGACATGCGGCGAAAGCCAACCTGAGGTTTCTTGGAAACGAGCTCATATCCAGCAACCGGCAGACGACCAAGACCCCCCGAGGAAGCGAATCAAATTCACGCGAAGCACCAAAGGCTGTTTGGGGTGCAGGCAGCACAAAGTCAAATGCGATGAAACGTTACCGACCTGTTTACGATGCGTCGCCTCGCAACGGGTGTGCGAGTACCCGGCGCCGCGTTCAGGTGGGGAGAAGAAACGAGGAAGCGGGCGAAAACGCAGCGAGTCGTCACAGCAAGATGATTGTGCTCCACCGCCTCCGGGCATTGCGGGGCCGAGCGGGACGTCTAATGGGCAGAGACACGAGCAAGAGTTCCCCTCGTTGTCGTTGGGACAGGGGGGTGGCATGAGTAATGGGATACTGAGCGGAATGACTTTAAGCGCAGCTATGAAGGAGTCACCTAAGCAGATCTCGCCGAGTGAGATCTTCAACATTACTCCCACTGCAGGACACAGCAGTGATGTTTCGCCTCCAAATGACCAGGTGCGTATCAGTCAAATACTCCTGACCCGAGGCTGACGAGACAGTTTACGACACCCGACTTGAGCTTCCTCAATGATCTCATACCTGATTTGGGGGCAACAGGGCTATCTCCGCCAAACCCATTCTTCCCCCATACCTCACCGACGTCAACTCTTCCGGTAAACTGGGGGCCCCCAGCATCTATGGCTCAGCCCGTCGCACCATTACCACAAATTGCGAATCTCACAAAATCCCTTTTGATGGCAAGGAGAACGGGGAAGGGCAAGGAGACCGCTGGTTCGGAAGCCTCTATCGAGGGTACACCTTCGGTGAATGTACCACCCCGACTCGCTGTTATCGACGCTTTGCTCCAGTAAGCTCTGCTTTCGTATTCCTTGACACGATTAACCCCAGTGCGCACGCATTCGACGATGCGTTGTTTGAGTTCGGACCTTCTCACCGACAACGAGCCCTTTCCACTGCCGGGCAACAAACGTCCACTGATATTTTGTCCAACGCCTTTCCTTCTCCCACCGCTCGGACGCTCTTTCACCACTACTGCAACGTGACCTCCCGGATTTTGATTACCATGGGGAATATCGGTCCCAATCCTCTACTCGCAATATGCACTCCCCTTCGTCTGCTCGATACGAATTCTGCCGCATCCGCGGCCATGCGAATGAGCATGTTGTCCACATCCATTGCGCATTACGCGCACGAGACAGGGCAGCTCCTGTATAACAATCAAGTCCCGGCCGTATGGGCTGACCAGAAGGCGCAGTTGAAGGCAATGTCGAACAAGTTTAAAAAGGCCGCGTTGTCGAATATCCTTTTGTCGGCCAAATCGGATGGATCGGCTGCGCAGACCGACACAGTCTTGGCGGCTTGTACGCTGCTGTGCATCAGGGATGTTGTCACGGCGGATACGAGTTGGAGCGATAACATGGAGTTTGTTTTGAATCTCATCAACAAGAAGGGAGGGCCGCAGGCGATGTTGAATGGAGCAGAGTACTCGTTCACCCGCCGGTATCTGCTAGAAAATTTAGCGGCTCACGATGTTTTCAGTGCGTTTGGGCCGCGGCAGTAGGAGTTGACGCTAATGGTGCAGGCTACTTTACTACAGGCAAGGAGCCGCAGCTTTTGGGCAACTACGATTCATGGTGGTTCGACAGCGTGGAGACGTCGACGACGAGGTGGGAGTGGGAATCGGTCGAACGAAGGTGAGTCACACATCTGTCGTCCATCGTGTGATGGCTGACAAGCAGTTTCGGTATCTCGCGAGCCATGGTCGATCTCGTTGCGAGAGTGCGTTTATAGCGAGACATCGTCTCCAGAAACTGATAAGCAGATATGCGTACTAGACTCGCACAAACGACGATTAGGCATCAGCCTGAAAGGCCATCCTGATGAACTGTGGGATGCAGGTCAACACTTTATCAGGGAATCTCATTGTCTATTACTCGAGCTGGACATTTGGGGGAACAGCCTGAATGCCCTGCCTCAACACTTCCGAGTGACTGTGAGTACTGGAACCACGTGGTAGAGTGAGTACTAAGATCAGTGTGGTGACTATATCTATAAATATATGGCTGTCGTGTATATCTTGGGCGAGGTGAGTGCATGTTGGACATTCATGCAATCCGTCTGCCGTACAGCGGCGGTCAATCCAGTCTAGGCGGATGCTGACCAAAAGATTTTGGAACAGGCCAGCGACACGCCCCGCATCGTAGCGGCCGTAGGTCATATTCTCGAACTATGCTCCGAGGCCTCTGCGATGCGCATGTGCGTGATGCTCACATGGCCACTTCTTATTGCGGGATGCTTCTGCTTGCCGTCCGTCCGGGAGAAAGTGAGATCCCTCATGGATGCTTTCCAGTCGGATTATGCGGAAGATCTGCAGGCTGCGGTGAGTTTTTCGTCGCGGGTGTCGGAATGGCGCAACCAGGAATTAGGCTGATCTAAGCGCGAGCTGCTAGAGGAGCAGTGGAGAGGGATTGATGCTGGAGAAGGGAGAAGACATTGGTCGGATGTCATGCGAAAGCTGGACAAGAGAGTCTTGCTGATTTAGTGTGTGATTTTGGGTACCAGTGCAATGTAACGATCATCTTTGAGCATCTCTCGCGGTCATGAGCAGTAAGATGATTTTGCATCATGATGAGATAAGGAGGCATGAGGCGCGAGTAAGGATGCTCGGGAACGAATATTTCTTGCGATTAGCCGCTCATACGACGGGTCCGAGCCTTCGCATCGCGCGTCGATATTAGAGCCGCCTCAAGCATGCCCGACTCACTTGATTGCCCCCCCCCCTTCTAACCGTCGCATTAGACTTCAGCTTTCATACTATATATCTGACCTCTGCGATGTACTATCTGACCTTTTCCATGCTGTATCTGACCTTTTGCATTCCGTATTTGACCTCTTAACCCGTTGGACCAGTCGGCTAATATCGGCCACACGTTTTCGATCGGCTATCTTTCGGACGCAACTCTTTGCCGGTCTTCTAGCCGAGACGACTATCTCTCACCTCTAACCGCCGCCTATCCTCCTGCTTCTGCTTATACATCTCTTTCCCTGTCCTCGTTTTTCTGACTTGCCCCATTACCATGCGGGGGATGGGAGCCGATGTGAGGGCTTGGCCGGTCGGCACATGCATGCCGAGAATAACATAAAACCCGCCTGTCGTCGCTACAGTCATTATCTGCAATGTTACGGACCCCCTCGCTTGGTATATATAAAGCTACAAAGACGTTCTTGACGTTTCGTCCGATTTTCCACGTTTACACTTCATCCAGATCACTATCCAGCATGCCTTCCGTGTCTGCCGAGTCTTATGCCCCTCATATCCGTCCTCTGGAGTCACCGCCAAAGATCGATAGCTCGACTGACACCGCTTCGCTCCAGGCCATCGCTGATAAGCACATTACGAAAGGCTTAGGTCGTCTGAAGGACCATGTTTTCAAGGAGGGCAAGGGCTTGCGAGTTCTAACTACTGTACGTTACTTGATTTATCCTTCTTCCCACATCGTCCCCACCGTCGACTTGAGGAGCTCAGATCGAAGGGCACGAGCTGATAAGCAGGAGAACAAACGCCTGCTCGACTTCACCTCTGGGATCGGAGTCACGTCGCTCGGACACGCCCATCCCGCTGTTACTGAGGCAATCATCGCTCAGGCTCAATCGATTATCCACGTTCAATGCGCTATCGCCTTGTCCGAGCCATACGTCCAGCTCGTCGAGCAGCTATTGCCAATGATGCCAGACCCGTCGCTCGACTCATTCTTCTTCTGGAACTCGGGTTCGGAGGCTGTTGAGGCTGCGATCAAGGTCGCGAGGACTTACACAAAGAGGAACAACATTATCGTCATGCAAGGAGCGTACCACGGGCGTACTTCCGGCGCTGCGGCCTTGACTCGTAGCAAGACGAGCTTTTTCAAAGGCACCGGACCGCTGATGGTGAGTTTACAGATCCATTCACCCCTTCCGAGCCGAACTGACTGGCAGCCGTGCGTGTACACCACTCCCTACCCTTACTGGCACGCTATGGGTCTTCCCAAAGACACCCCCGAGGAAGTTCTTGTGGAGAATGCAATTACCCAACTTTCCAACCTCTTCCAACAACAGACCGACTACCATGACACCGCAGCCATCTTCATCGAGCCAGTCATTGGCGAGGGTGGCTACATCCCTTGCCCTCCTGCCTTCCTTCAACACCTCCGGGCAGTCTGCGACCAATACGGCATCGTCCTCGTTGCCGATGAAATCCAAACTGGATTCGGACGTACCGGCAAGATGTTTGCCACGGAGCATTCTGGAGTCGTGCCTGACGTCATGACAATGGCCAAGGGCTTCGCGAACGGGATGCCAATTTCAGGTATCGTTACGAAGAAGGAGATTCTCGGCGCGATGCCGGCGGGAAGTTTGGGTGGAACTTACTCTGGCAACGTCGTCGCATGCGCCGCGGCATTGGCAACTGTCAAGTACATGCGAACGCACGATATTCTGGGTAACGTCAACGCGAGATCGGAGCAAGTCTTCAAGGGCTTGAGGGACATCGCCGCCGATAAGAAGAACGGAGGGTGGTTGATCGAAGAAATCAGGGGTCAAGGAGTGAGTTAGCGTTTTCTCTCGTCTCGGTCACTGAGCTACGGGTCACTAAGCTACGCTCGTATATGGCCTGACCGCTGACAAACAGTTGATGGTCGCAATCGAATTCAAATCACCTTCTTCCCGCCTGACTTCCTCTATCCCCTCAGACCTGTCCCAATCGATCAAACTCCCCGAGAACATCAACAAGCTCGTCCTTGACGCATGTTACGATCGAGACTTGATGGTGCTCGTCACTTCCATCTACCCTGTTCTGCGAATGATTCCAGCACTGATCGTGAGCGAGGAAGAGGTGGATGAGATGTTGGCGACAATGAAGGAAGCGATCAGGGAGGTTGCGAAGAAGATCGAGGCAAGTGCATAGGCGTGGGCGGTTTTTCGGTAGACTTCATTCTGGGTTGTACAGTATATATCTAGTGATCGTTGATTTGCAATATGCAAAAATGTACGCAGTAGTATCGCCTTTTCTGTCCAGCGCCGGCACGCTGAAAGCTTGAACAGTACGATATCCCCCCGCGGGGCATGCTTCATCCACCGCTCAATAGCTTGCACTCTAGGGTCATGCTGGGCTCATACAGTCCATTCATTCTTTATGCGCATAGGGCGGTAAAATGTTATGTGTCTAGTGTGGCGAGACAGATCAATCAACTGATGGTGCTCCGGATCATAACAGCTGACCGGGCTACATGATCACTCGGGTGGGGCGACGACCTTGCACATAGCAGGTGTCTCACCTCAAGAGACCGCTTTCTACCTTCTGGCTGATTGAATCGTGATTCTCGATATAGGTGTGACACTGTCGTTGCACGATCGCTCTCGTATGTTGTGCGAACGACTCGGCCCAGGCGGTGCGCCATAGAGAACAGCGCCGAGCGCTTTTACCGCAAGATTGGCTGGGGACTAACTTGCATTCAATCGGCTACCAGAGAGCGCAACCCAACCAGGCGCGCTGAATGTCGAGACACTCTACTGAACGCCCCGCAGGCGAAGTTGAGTGGAGTCGACATAGGATGTTGCCACTCGAGGTAGCAGTGGCAAAACCCCTCTTCCATTCCGTGTCCTTGGTGATCACGATTGTACTTCCCCTCGCCTCTACGCTATCACAGCTAGAAGAGAGTTGTCGAGTTCAGGATGGAAAACGGAATGTGTAAAGTACTGGAATGAGGTGCTGTCCTGTTCCAAATCAAGTTCACGTCTCACGCCCGTCCAGCTGTGGCGCTATCAGGGCGTGAATCCATCAAACGTCCCGATCAGCTGTTGTAATCGACGAGGCGAAATCGCTACTATGTACACCTCGCCCTGCACACTGACGTACCGCCAGCTCCCTCCCAAGCTGCGTAGTATCTTATCAAGCGAATTAGCTTGTGTCGAATATTCATGATATCACGCCGAATGTCCGAGGGGGTTGTATCCGTGGTGTGGCTCGATCAGTGGATGTTTGTCTATAACAAGAGACCAGGCGATGATATCATGGGCTAGGAATTGACTGCTGCAAGATTAGTTATACGCCCGAACGCAGTAGGAACAAGGTTGAACCAACATGCCGCACCAAGCTTCACACCTCGAGGGATGAGACAAGCCGCAGCCAGATGCAAAGTGCGCTGTTGATCGGTGTGCAACATGTAATCCGACGTAGCTGACAACACGCGGGGCAGAAGACATTGCTCATAACATTTCGGATAAATATGTCGTGCGTGAATTCGAAAGACGAACGTAAAGACTGTATTGTATGTATAAAGGGGAAGAGAGAGAATGCTCAAGTGTCCATTTTACTAGCGAGTAACCACAGCTCGCGATGCTACATTTATGACTCGATTTAAAGCACAACGATCGCACCGACGAAAGCACCAATACCACCAACAGCAGCAGCGAGCATGAGCGGCATCGAGTCAACGCCAAAGGCCTTGCCGGCACCGCTAGATGGAGCGCCACTGGTAGCACTGGCGGCACCGCTGGCGACGAGAGATCGGACGCTCGTAGCACCAGAAGCGACGGCTCCGCTGACAGACGAAAGGCCAGATGCGGCAGAACCGGTGGATCGGGCTGAAGATCCGGAGCCAGAAGCGGAAGCGGAACCGGAGCCAGCGGCGGAGACAGGTCGAGTGGCCATCGAGGTGGAACCAATGTTGGGAGTGGAGGAACCGTCAGAGCCAACGAGGAGAACGGGGGCGGCGGTGACCATGAGGTTGCTCGGGTCGACACCGTTGGAGATGGTGGAGTAGGTAACGCAGTTGGAGGTGGCCGGGTAGCTAGGATCAGCACGTGCCTCTCGCAAGGAGAATAGAAACTCACTAGGCAGGGGCGGAAGGGGTGATGGTTTGACCAACGGTCCAGAGTTCGGTCTCGCCACCAGGGGCGGTGTAGGTACCGGTGTATCGTTGACGGAAGGTCGAGGTCGATCCGTTCGGCTGGAGGTAAAGACCTGGTGGTGGCGCGGCCTCACCCTCGCACGAGGTGAAAGAGTTGTTCGACTGGTAGAAATCGGGAATGGCCATGACGAACTGGCATCCCATCACGTCGAGCTCGTGCTCGCATTGGAGGGCGGTGGTGACGTTGGCAGTCTCGGCGGTACAGATACGGAGACAGAATTGGTCGAACGAGATCTGGTTGTAAGCGCCGGGCCGGTCAGGGAAAGTAAGAGGCTTACGAAAGACATCCACTCTTCGTAGAAAACGTCGTTTCCGGTGGGAACGTTCGAGGTAACGTTTCCACCGACAGGGTTACCAACGTTCTCAGCTCCGTGAGGGTCGAGTTCTCCACCAAAGTCTCCGTAGGGCTATTCGTTAGCACATGAACCGGTTGCACTGTGTCTGAAACAACAGGGGTAAAATCGGATGTGGCACTTGTATAACACTTACGATGTTGGCCTTGGTACCGTCCCAGAAACCGTGGATTTGGACGTAAAGCGGGGTTTGGATGAACTGCCAATCAGCCAGGGATACGAATTACCAGATTGTAGTAAACATACGTGGGCAGCAGTGATCATTCCATCGGTAATGAGACTAAAATTCGTCAGTTTTGGAGTTTTCCTTCCCCCTCTCTCCTACTCACCGGGCGTCGTTTCTTGGCTTCGTACAGTACGCGACGACAATCGGCTCGACGTTACCGATGAGACTGTCCGGTCCGGGCTCAGGGGGACCGAAGAGGCAGAAGTCATCGACGCCGTTGAGGGAGAGGAGTCGGGACATGGAAGTTTGGTTAACTTGAGCTCCGACCGGGAGGAAAGACGGCTGGGCCGGGTTGGTGGCACCATTGGGCTGAGTCGCGGTGACTTGAGCCTGAACGGCTGGGGCGAAGAGGAGGGGGAGGAGGCCGAGCATGTTGGAATGATACAAGAAAGAGAATGTGGAGATGAAAGATGAGAAAGAGGATGGAGAGATGAAAGGATCAGGTGGGGTGTTTTGTGGGATTTGCTGTGCAACGACGAGACAAAAGTCTTGGCATAACGGCATGCCAAGCAAACGCATCGAGTGAAGACAGGGCAGAAATTCCAAAGCTGACGGGAAACGAGCCCTGACTGTTTTCCTAAACAACCTCATAACACCCGCTTTACGCGTCGCTGCGCTTTTTCTGGATTCCGCGACTGACGACGACGAAGTTTAGTCTGCACTTGGCGATGAAGATTGGCTTGTTTGCAGTTCAGGCCGGTTCATGCCGTCAGCACAAGTCAAAGAATAGCTCAGCATAACGACGTCGAGCAAACACCGCGTGTGGGCCACTACAACATACATCGGAGCCAACCGGCAGCCGGGAAAGTGGAGTCAGTATTACTGTGGGAAATTCACATCAGTGGCGACATGATCCTGAACCTTTGTGTGTGGCACAAATCTTTCAAACAACAACTGACACCGTGTTTGGACAGTGTGACGGTGTATCTTTACGAGCGCAAAGCGAGGGTAGCGACGCTATGAAGAGTCGAGGCTCTTTGATGATGCAACATGGCTTGATAATCTCATCCCTTGTCCATCACCCATCAATCACTCCGCTCCTAAAGGACATTGCGGCGGGACGTTGTTCACCTGAACACCACCCCGTTTCTTATCCTTTGAGTCGATTGAAGGCATTTTCCACCCACCCTCGTCCTCTGGCGTAGCCAACCACAATCGCATCAGTTGTCTCTGCTTCCGTGGCCGTGCTTCCTCATCTACGCTCCCCGTTGGCCAGTCGGTATAAGCCGTACGGGCGTGGAAAACGTGTGTATTCGCGAGCAATTGAATGTCTCCCGGATCGAGGATCATATGTAGCGCAAACTTCGATGCGGTCTCTTCGATTGTTTTGATCGCATGGAGCTGGGCTTCGGACAATGGCGGGATTACCGCGTTGGGACCAGAATTGTACCGCTCGAGCGTAATAACGTTCATCGGATCAAAGCGCGCGTGCACCCTGCCCCCCGGCTCCAGCATGAACACAGCGCGTCGGAACCACGGTTCGTCCCCTTCGGACATTTCTCCTTTGCGATCGTAATACCAGTCCCCCTTGACCAGTTCTCTGACCACATCTGGGTGATGTTCCTGCAGATGGTTGTAAATCAAATGCGTCGAGGCAATATCGCTCTCGCCCCCCTCCATTGCTTTTGCCATGCATAGTAAACCGACCAGATCGGCACTGTCCGTGTGAAAGAATTGCCGTTTGTTGGTCCGATAAATCCTGATTGGAACGTTCGACTTGCCCGCGTCTTCTGATAAATTCTGGACGTGACCGAGAATATGGCCCTTGCCATTCTGCGAGGTAAAGTACCCAAAATGCGTTCCGAGACCGAGGTACGCTACCGCGCATTTGAGGTTCGACCAAGTGTGTACTGGAATGTTTTTGAACAAGATGAAACCGCGTCCATCAATGAGTTCGAGTTTGAGCTTGGCGAAGAACGGGCCGAGTGTGGGGAGTGGGAATTGATCCTGGCGTTAGTGGGGGTCCGCGCCACGCCAGAGATGTCACACCTTGGATATACCCGTTAATGGCTCTTCGCTTCTGATATAAGCATCCGCTGCTGCTCCGAGCTCTTCAATCTCAGCTGGGGAGAACGGATGCGTCCATCGTTCCGGGCTGTTTTGATAGTCTTCAGGTTTCCAGACTGTGGGACCGGTAATCTGCTTCGGGAAGGCTTCATAGGGGTACACCGCTTCAGGGAGGATGGGGTGTTGACCCGATGTCTTCAAGCCATCCGGGAACAGGTTTCTATCCAGCGTTGCACTCGAGTCGGCAGCCATTTTGCAGACCGTGGACTCGCAATGGAAGATAAGCGGACACCGGTTTTCCGCGAGCAGTGTTTAGTTGTGCCCAGAGCTCGACGGATTCGATCGAATTAGACGGATGGCCGTGGTGACTCGCTGAATGTTCTTTGTTGCGGACTTGCGGGCTTTTGTTCGAGCAGAGATTCAGCAAAGATGAGAGATGCCAGGAAATCCCGGCATCCGCCCACACGATCACCTATATTTTGCACCTCATTTGACGTCTCGGCGTCGTCTTCGGTCACGTCCGAACATTTCCAATCGCAGCATTGACGTTGACAGCGATGGATTTCCGATGCAGCTTTGTGATCCGCTCGCCGTGACTGTCGTCTGGCATCCAGAAACAAATATCGAAGCTTGCAGAATCTGGTGAGGAACGGAAGATGAATCAAAGGATGGTCGCACGTGACCTTGACGAGCGGAAATGATTCATTCGACCAAGCGACATTGCTTGACCACTGCTACTGCTTGTGTCAACGGATCTCGGTGGAACAGGTGTGTAGATGACGTTTGCACCGCGAAGGTGGATACCACGCGGTGCGTTCGAACACAGCTTTCGAACTGAAAGCCTTCGGCTTATGCTTGTATGCGAAAACGACAGACTCTCACTGTCTCCGCGCTGCTTCTGCGCTTCCTGACAGTAGAGCACACCCTTATATGAAACCGCCTCACTATGAGCGCTCCCATAAAGCATAGTCTCTCCTCGACCCACGCATCCGGCCGTACCGCGCATCTTTCAGGTGAAACCACGGCGGATCGGCCAAATCCGTACATGCTCTGTCCGAAAACTGACTCTACGCTCTATTTTAATCTCACTTTTCGTTGCTTACGATTGTTTTTCACGTCGAGCTGCGGCGAATGTACCGAGATATGTCACCGCTCTCCACTTCGTCACCCTGTATGCGATGAGATGGATTGTTTGCACGGCATAGCGGAAACGAGGTTCACACATGCTGCTCATGGATCTTGTTCAATGCATTCTTGTCTCCACTTTCATCTTCATCCCTTTCCTTCCTCCACTTGTGTATAATCTCAGAACATGGTTGGATACTCGACGAGTGTGCTGATTGCTGCGCTGGCTGTTGTGGGTGCGCAAGCACACATCGGACAAGGATGTGGTGGTCACGGTGTTATGAAGCGGAACGAGGGAGGCCCGCTCAAGACATATGTCCCCCGGGCCGCACCGACCGATGAGGCTTCTGCCGCTCAGAGCGTCGGTACGTCGATTTTCGCTTTACTGCTATCAGTGGCTAATGTAAGATCCGGCTGAGGAATGTACTCCTTACTCTTACCAAAAAGTCCTTGACATCAAATCCTCCTTCCCCCCTATTTGGGAAACAGCCAAACTGTTGCCATCCGACACTGAAGCTCAACAAATTCTAGCGGGCATCAAAACGACGTTACAGCAAAAAGTACCTAACGATAAGCCAAAAGGTACCGCCGCAGGCGACTTCAGCGGGGCCAACTACACTGCTGCCGACCCCGATTGCTGGTGGACGTGGAGACAATGTACAACACCTAGCGATACGTCCATCCCGGCGGATATCGTTACTGTCCCCGAACCAAACACCTGGGGACTCGGATTTGACGATGGACCCAACTGTAGTCACAACGCGCTGTACGACTTGTTGCGGGACAACAACCAGAAAGCTACAATGTGAGTGATCTCAGCGGCATTGCGAATACGACTGACGGCAGGTTCTACATCGGTTCCAACGTCATGAACTGGCCGTTGCAAGCTATGCGGGCTCTGGAAGACGGCCACGAGATTTGTATCCACACGTGGTCGCACCAGTACATGACTTCATTTGACGATGAGACGGCCTTTGCAGAGTTGTACTACACTCGAAAAGCGATCAAGGAGATCCTCGGTGTCACTCCCAAGTGCTGGAGGCCGCCCTTTGGAGACATCGACAACCGTATCCGACTCATCGCCCAGGGCCTCAACTTGACATCGATCTTGTGGAACCAGGATACCGAGGACTGGCGAATCAACACCAATGGCGTAACCGCAGCGGACATTGACGAGAACTACGAGGCGTACATTGCACAGGGGAAGAACGGGACGTGGTCGGAACATGGCCCGGTTATTCTCAACCACGAGCTGAGTGAGTTGATCGTTTAGACGTAAAGGGAAGAACTGATGATAGACAACTTTACAATGTCTGAAATGGTCAAATACTACTCCCAAATCAAATCAGCCTACAAAGCCGTTGTTCCTATCCAAGCCGCTTACAACATCACCCAGCCGTATGTCGAGAGCAACTATACCTACGCCGACTTCCAAAAGTACGTGGGAGGCAATACGAACATGACCACCTCTACCGGCACATCCGCCAGCAGCACCGCGTCGTCCACAACCTCGGGAGCAGCAGCATCCAACGCGGCCAGTGCCGCGCCGTCCGGCAGTGGAGGAGCCAGTGCTATAGCGCAGAATGCTGCCGCGTCGCAAGCGCCCAAAAGCGCTGCTGGACGCACCGAAGTCGGAGCTGGACTCGCTGTTCTGGCGGGTCTGTTTGGCGCTGCCATGGTATTGTGATCGGCGAGGTGGATACAGTGCAGCACGAGGTGGGAGAAGTAGCGCAATACTTGATAGGATAATGACCAAACGACAAACCATGGACAATTTTGCGCTCTAATGCATACAGAGATACATTCTTTCAGTTATACGCACTGTGGAAGGCCGATATATCGAAAAACGTGGAGGGAGTCAATTTGCTCTACCTTTGACCTGTTAGGTCGGGATGGCGGATTCAGATACGCAGCTTGGCTAGTACCATTGTTCGGCGTATGCAAACGACTGTCGTGTGGAACAGGTTCTGCGCATACTGAGAATATTATGCCGAAGACGACACGATTGAAACAGATAAGCTATTGAAAGAAGACTTGGGGTCACCGGTGCAGGCTATCTGGCACGAAAACACCGTCACTTAAACGTCACCGCTATCCCTCGGGATCGATCGCACCAGACTACCGTTCAACGACATTATATCTCTTAGTCATCACCCTCGTCCCGACACGCAATCACCGTAAATCTCTCTACCCGTGCGTATCCGTGCGGGATGAAATTTAATGAAGTCTCAATCTACTCAGTATCGTTTCGGGGCGAAGTGCCTGACGATCTAGGGAACGCACGATCACGTCAAGGGCTTCTACACCAACTCGCTGCCCTGTAAAAGAACTGGGGTTCAGACCTGGACTTTGTGGCTGTATCCGGGAAATGCCTAATTCGGCGAAGGTGGCAATTGCTTCCGACCAGAAGCAGAGACATTCGGCGGAAGATGGCTGTATGCGGCGCAGAGCTAAAAGGATTTAAGCAGAGTCCTGGCGTCAATAAGCAAATCCGATCGGAACGTTCGGAACTATTCCATTTACCTTGGTGTCTTAATCTTCATGTTCATCGTTAGAAGCACACAATAAGTCTCGGAGTGCGGGACAGCCGGGGGGGTCGGCAAAGCCTTAGGATCACCTGCCTTCCTCTCGTTCTTACACCTGAGCTGAGTCGGAGCTTGCTTCGACGCACGGTAGACTTACCCTTTCTCAAACAGGGCACAGGCACAGGCACGGACTGGTTCAGGACAAAGCTACGACTCTCAAGGAATGTGAATGGCACACGACGAGATCCGGGAAGAACCTTTGGCGAATGCATGCCGGGTTTCTCGTTTGTCGAGTGTTCTCGTGTCCAACCTTGTCTAATCACCCTTTACTCATTCTGTATCCTTCATTGTATCTCACTTCATCCGCCGAGCTCGAGGATCACGCCGCGCTGTTTCGGCACTACTCGTTAATTGATATCAAGCTCTTGACACCCGATAATTGGCTCGCGCTACGAGAAATTCAGACTACCGCTCGAGCAGTCTAAAGGGGCAGCGCGTAACCCACGACGACACCGTTATAGGGCAAAATGTCAGCGATCACCCGAGTATTAGCGTCAGAAGCTACAAATTCCAACTATGTCAACGCAGATCACACTCATGTATGTGCCTACTTCAGGAAAGCCTTTACTGCCCTCGCTCACTTCAGTTTGTCGATTTATCATCCACCATAGCAGCGGCAATCTCCCTCGTGTTCTGCGCTTTCGTCCTCTTCTTTGCGTTATATATCTGGCGACATAAACAGGCTCGGGTGCATCTCGACCGGATATCTTTTCGATTGTCACTATGGGCGATGGCCGCGCAAATTATACAAGACATTGTCTACATAACCCTCTACGCTCCTGTAAGTGAAGCGCTCAAGTCTTGTCATCCTCGAACATAAAGTGAGCGATAGGCTGACCGCAAGACGGGTCTGGTAGATTCGCGGAACTCTTCGTGCGGTGTTGGCGTACTCTTCCGGCTGGCGATGGTTGGCATGTGAGTCTCGGCTGTTTATCCGCGACGTGCTTTAGTTGACATTGCAGCGTCAATTACCTGTTCACCTGCGTAGCAATCAACCTTTTGGTAACGATCGTCTTTGGGCTCAATCCAGTCGAATTACGTAAGTACTGCGACGATATTGTCGTCCACGCGCTGAATGCAGGTCTCGAGAGGTACTATGTCGGCGGGTCGTTGTTCTTGGGATTGTTCATTCCCACGGTTCCAGCTTGCTTGAGACATTTCGGTTGGGATCCGGTCTTCGAGACTTGGTACGTCACTCGCCTTGTACATGGTGTTGTTGGACTGACAGCTAGTTACTTTACATCTTGTTAGTCGAACAAGCTTTACTAGACTGTGCTGACGGTGTAGCGGATAGGCGAACACGAGTATGGCACTTTATCGTCGACCTTGTATGTTTCAGACTCACTTGGGACTTGAAATGGCGACTAACACTCAGTACCTGTGGCAATCTTTGTCGTGCATCATCGCCACCGTTTGCGTTATCGCTGTAAGCGAGTCCCCACTGTGATGTACTAGTCTGACAATAAAGGTGTTGATCAAGCTGTTCTTGTCGAGTCGAGCGACTAGCCGGCTGCTGTCATTCGAATATGTCTCCACCAGCACCAACACCTCGACCCTACCGGAGGAAAAGCGCGTCAGCTCCTCGTTTGCTATCACTCGCTTCTTCGCTAAGCGGCGCTCTCGATCGCGTTCACCTAATCCGTGCAGTAGTGACACCAACCCGCCGCCCTCTGTAGCCATGTACCAGCTGCAGGATAAGCTGAAGGGTATCGCCTTGCGCATCTCCCTATACCCCATCGCATTGATCCTCGTCAACACCATCGTAACGGGTAAGTCGTGCTGTTGGGATTAGGACTAGGACTCGACTGACGTATCAGTTGGAGACTTGCATACAGCAGTGAACCAAGGGATTCATACTCCTCAGGCCTATCATCTTGTCGTTTTTCACCGTTTGCTCTGTGGCGGCCGAGGCGTCATTTTCGCTTGTGTGAGTTGTTATACTTTGTGGAGGGGATTTTACTCACTCAAGCTCTGCCTGTTCGTGGACCCATGCTTGTTCCGTGGTCTCAAAGCCATTTTCGAAGAACTCCAGGCTGAGAAGGAGGAAAAGCGACAAACCAAAGTCGTGAGCTCACAAGAGGTTGTCGGCGACTGAGCTGACAATTAGGACTCGATGTGCACGTCCAACTCCTCGTTTGGCAAGGAAAAGAAAACTCCGGTCAACTCACCTGAGACTCCCTCTGGCCTTCCGGTCGTTAACTATATACCATCTTTCTCGCCTTTCCATGATCAGATGGACTCGGTTGACCCGTTAAGCGGTCCTTCTTCGCCTTTAACATTCTGTTCGTCCGGGGTCAAGCCGGCCTCAATCGCTCTCAATTTTCCCACAGTTGTCACATCGGGAGGAGATAACGGGCGACAAGGTTCCGAAGCATCAATGGACTTTTTCCAAGCGTTGGCTGGACCTCCTCCGCAGCGTGGAACTGGATTCGCCTCGACGACATCCTCCGAAATGGCTACCACCCCAGGGTCTGCTGCACGCGAGAGTAGGACGCCAAGCGCAGAAACTGACCCTGGGCACGAGTCTTTTGGGTTTGCCAGTCACAGCGAGCCCTCGCTAAAGGAGAGGAGATCAACGGATGCGACGTCTGCTCAACTGAGCCAGAGAGATCGAGTGCCGTCTACGGTGTCTATGGGGCTACATACAATCCTCGCTTACTCTCCTTCACGTCTCGGGTCAGTCGTCTCCATGGATCTCGATACGGCGTTATCCCTCCCACCGCCCAGCCAACCGATTCAACCCGTTCTTCCAACCCAGAACTCTTTCACATGCCAGACCAGCGCCGCAGCCTTTCCAGGAGTTTCCGGCTATACCAGCGGACCTGTATCACCAATGCCTGGGAGTCCGTTCACTCCCGGTGCTACCGCCGCCGAAACCCCTTTATCGTACTTTGAGATGAACAGCCTATTGCCTAACAATGGCGCCCGACGACCGAGCCTGCCTAGACGGTGGAAAGAGGCGTTCCAGCAAGAAGAGGTTCCTCGCGTGAATGGCAGAGAAGGCACGGTGGACCTCGAGCGAGGAGTCGGCAGAGTAGAGACGAGGCGAGAAGCGAGACATCAGAGAGGTTACTTGAGGAGTTTGGAAAGGTTGTACGAAGAGGCTGAATCACAGCTGTAAAATTGTATATTATAATCGTTTTTATGAGAAGGTAGAATGATACCTCAATGTCAAGCTCCGGAAGCGAGACGCATCTCTCCGTGACCTCGATCGGTCCTGCGCTGGCATCGCTGCTATCATTATGCTCTGCTTCGTTGCCTCGACAGCGCTGTATCACGTGATCTACCGGGGATGTCGTCAGGCACGGTTCAGTATCGTCATGACCGACTATGAAACCATCGATCGCTCACTCGTCACAACAAAACTTTTGTCATTCATACCACGTCTCAAGCTCACATCCCTTGAGCTCTCGCATCAAGGAAGTCTTTCGCAAGCAGACAGTCAGATTGTTGCCCAGCAATGGTCAGAATATCCATCCCCACCCTCCCCTCTCTGCCTCCACTCCCTCCATCTGCGCTCACCCTTCTCCCGCCCAAATCTGCCGCCAGTCACTTGGCCAAATTTCTGGCAGATGGCAAGGGAAAGACGGTGATGCTCACCGGGGCGGGAATGAGTGTCGACTCGGGAATAAGAGCGTACAGAGGGGAAGACGGGACGTATTCTAATCCGAACTACAAGTGAGTACCGCTCTCTCTACCATGGCTGGTTAAAAGGTTGGATACGGCAGGCTCTGGGACATAAGAAGCGAATGATGCGAGACTGGGAGAAGGATCTGAAAAATACTTACGAAAGACCTATAATGTATCAAGAGCTCGTGGAGAATACGCCGAAAGGCGAGAATTTCCGGTAAGCAACGAATACCCCTGATTGCTGGGCATGGCTGATTATAGGAAACGATGTAAGCTTACTTGGATAACAACAGGGAATAGCTAATGAGCAGACTGGGCGAGATCTTTCCTTGGTGTAAGCGAGCAATGGCACGACCGCACCCCACGAGCTGACTGTAGTACCCCCCTGTCCGGGATGCCAAGCCCAATCCCACACATATCTACGTAGCGGCCCTTCAACTCCTCGGTCTTGCTCCTAACCTCATCACCCAAAACGTATTTGCTTCCTCTAATAATCGACGACAACTTATGTTAGGTAGACAACCTCCATCCGAAAGCACTATCTCTCCTGCAATCATCCCTACCTTCTTCCTTCCCTCGACCCAAAAGCGACATTATAGAACTGCACGGGACACTAGCCAAGGTCCATTGTTTACAGCATCGTCATAATCAAACAAGAGACGATTACCAAGCGGAGATTGCGCGGTTGAACCCGGTATGGGACCAAGAAGCCAAAGAGGCAGAACGGACCGGTAACAGACCACGGACGAATCCTGATGGAGATGTAGAATTGCATGGGGTGGATTATACGAGCTTTGTCGTGCCGCAATGTCAGCTGTGCGCAGAGGAAGAAAGGGAAAAGAGTGTCGTGAAGCCGAATGTGGTGTTCTTTGTGAGTCTACAAGATCCACTGGGGTAGCGGCTGATAATAGGGCGAAACATTGACGGCGGAAACGAGACAAAAATCGTATGTGCCGACGCGATGTCAAATACCCTCGAGCTAATCAACCAGTGTTGATGTTCTTGACGATGCGTCACAATTACTAATTATGGGAACGTCTCTCGCTACGTACTCTGCGTTCCGTCTGGTGAAACAAGCGCACGAGCAGAAGAAACCCATCCTCATGATCTCACTGGGGCCTTCCCGGGCCGATCGAGGCATTCCCAACTTTCCCGAGGTGAAGATGGACAGAATAGCGGGACCGGTTCTCAGAGCATATCTAGAGGAGCTCATCAAGTGAGTTTCGCTGTAAACGGCGCTGAGAACTAACGATAGAACAAACAAGGGAGCCGAGGTGGATGCGGTGAAAAAGTGCCTTGATATGGGGGTGGTCAAGGTCCCGCCCGAGGTCGAGGGCCCGCGCGCCGAGGGGTAGTTGGAGGGTTTCTGTACTGGTCTCCCTGGCATCTGGCTTTAGCATAGCATGGAGCTGTACAACGGTCTTGTTTAACAAACAGCGTCAGTAATCGCATGGATATCTTGCATATTGTGAGGGGGCCGTCGCGATTTGAGACCGTCGCGAAGGGACGACCCAGAAGAGCGCACTCGCCAAGAGAGGAGTATGTTGCATTTTAACTCTCCATCGACGTTCGACGTCTTATGTCTGAGTACCGATCGATGATTCATTGTGCCGCCTTCCACCAACTCAACGATCTCGTAAATCCCCCCACCCCGCTCATGCCCTTCCCGCATCATATCGTCTTCTCCCCTTTTGCTCCCTCGGCCACTTTCGCCCCAGCCTGACCCAAAGCCTCCGCAGCGACCACAGCCGGATCTTTCGTCGGCTCCGTCGCTGCCGACCCTGCCTCGCCTCTCTCTGCTTTTATCCGTTCCAACGCACGGAAAACTTTCGATTGCAGGTAATGCGAATGCGAGGGAGGTTTTCGTTTTGGGCCGGTCTGTTTCGTTTCTGTTTGACGGTTGGCGGGCGTGGCGGGAGTAGGCGGTTCTTTCGGTCCGTTGGCAGCGAAGATTGCGTCGTAGTTCTGCCATCAGTGTCCGGCTCGGTAGTAGAATGGAGCAGGGGAAGATGGTAGTGCTGGACAGGGGAGGGAGAGTGTCAGCGCACCTTCTGAATAACCTCCATGGGATCTTCCTTCTTCACATTCAAGATCAGATGCGCCTCGTCAATCGACATTTGATGTTGCGCCGTCGCGGCGTTGGACGAAGCACCCTTCGATCCGGACGGTGCGGAAGTCTGGTCCATTCCTTCTGGTTTGTATTTAAAGTCTAGTATGAGCTCTGCACCACTTGCCCCCTTGATCCTGGCGTCCTCTTCCTAACCATCCCCCCGTTTCTCATGGAAGACAACAAGAGGGACCACCGGTCACTTACTTTTCACCATTTGGGAACCGCTAGCGGCTGCTGCTTTCCCGAACGCCTTACCGACCCCGATGGTCAGGCTCGAAACGATTCTAGCGATGTTCTAGATTTAGCCGGACGGTACAGCACGTTTTTCGGTGTACATACCATTTTGACAGTGTGAAGAGCGCGTTGATCTGATGATTATCGTGATAAGCTCTTCTTCGATTGACGAGCACAGCAGCAGACGTCTGGTAATTATCGGTGAAAGTCGAAATCTGAGCGGCGGAAACCAGACGGTCGGGATCATCCGGGATAAAATCGTAGAAATCGTTAGGAGATAAATGACCCGGTATGGCTTTTTTCCCCCTTTCACCATGCATGCATTGCATCTTCCTGGTTCAGAAGCTGTGAGTTATGCAGCAAAAGCTCGCAACAGCTGCTTGGTGTCAGGAGTGAAGGCCAAAGAGGATAGAAGAAGATTGGGGTCAAATTATACCACGGCGAATAGTCGCGAATGATCTTTTGCCACCCAATTCGACATTGTTTCAGGTGGAAGCAAGCTGCGAGTTCCGAGACGAGATTATAAACCCACCATCTTTTAGCCCGAATGTCGTTTGCCGACCTCAAGAAATCAAGAGCGGCGCGGCAACACGCAAGAGTGCCCCTTCAAGCTGATCCGCAACATTCGAAACGTGGGGATCTTTCGGCGGACAATGCGTCTGAGAACGCGCTGAATGCTCATCCGGCTCAACCACCTCCACCTCCACCTCCGCCTCGCACTTCCTCCGCGGACGACCTGGTGCCTCTCGACGCTACCATCTACGGTCTCCCGGACACATTATGCGTTCGAACAAGCAAGAAAAGGGGACGATGCGTGTACGCTGCGAAGCCCCTGAAAGCTGGTAAGTACCTCTATTCCTCTTCTACACATCGCTTGATACACGATTCGTGTGAAACCGCGTTGATGACAGGAACATCGATTCTGCGTACCACACCGGCCGTGTCTGTCATCTCCACTGCCCTTCTGCGGCAGTACTGTTCCACTTGCGGCTTATCCACTGCCGAGCTGGGCATCATCGGTCAAGACGTCAAAGCTCTGAAGAGGTGTACGAGTTGTCGAGTCACTCACTATTGTTCAGTCGTGCGTATTCCTCTCTTCATCGACCCTGCCGAATAAATCCTACCACCCATACTCTGGTGCGTTGCGGATCTGGCTGATCGTAGAAATGCCAAAAAGACGATTGGACAGCGCATAAACCTGAATGCGCCGCGCACAAATCCCTCAGAGCATTGTTCACCCGCTCTCAACCGAATGCCGACCCGGACGAACATTCAAAATGGATCATGACCGAGTCTATGCGAGCTCTAGGGAGGTTATGCTGGGCTCGGAAAGCTGGCCGGGTGAATGGAAAGGATCCAGATTGGGTGAGCTCTCCTTCCTGTCTGTCTTTAGAGCGCATTTGTGTCATGGCTGATGCGCAGTGGGCGACCGTGGCAGCTATGGAATCACGTAGGTCCGATGATTTGAGCTTGAAAGCTGACCGTAGACGTGAAGAGGCTAGGTGATAAGGAGGTCATGGAGCTTGGTGGGCAAATACAGCGGTTGAGACACTACCTCTCTCTAGGGACGAGCGCTCTGGGAGAAGAACCCGTGCCGGCCGATATGGTGGAATATGGCTTCACATCCTCTTCCGACCTTCTCAATCTCTTCTCCTCTGTGAGTCTTGTTTTCTAAACTCTGCCTCTGTTCTCCCTCCCAACTATCTGGTCGGCACAAGCATAGTACATGTCTCTGACGATAGTTCGCCGTGAATTCCTTCACCCTCTCCACACCCTCTCTGTCACCTATCGGTGTCGCCTCCTCACCCTCCGCCTCACTGTTCAATCACTCGTGCCTGCCTAACTGCGCCGTCGTGTTCCCCACCGGAGCGACTAAGATGGACGTCGTCGCGCTGCGGGATATCCCAGAGGGAGAAGAGGTGTTGATGAGTTATATCGACATTTCCCTCCCGAAACAAGACAGGCAAGCGGATCTGGCAAAGAGATACGGCTTCGAATGTGATTGTTCCCTCTGTCTGCGAGAGACGGATCAAGTCGACCCTCGGTGGTGTATCCGTCATCAGGGCTGCAAGGCCGGAAACGGGAAAGCAAAGATGCCTCGTGAGCTAATGTCCTTGCCTTGAGCTAACGACCAGATCTTACAACTTCCCATGTGGCTCACGAGGCGGTTTGTGATGCTTGCGGGAAGACATTTAGGGTCGATCTGCGGAAAGTGCCGACATTGATTGACGGGGGGAAAAGGCTATTGGTAGAGGACGAAGCGGGGGCTCTTGGTACGTTGGACAGATAAAACCCAACTCAAGCTAATCTCAGACCGAGATGGCGGCCTCGGAAGCCTATCGCAAATCCTTCCTGCCCTCCTTCACCTAACACCACCATGCTCTTACCCCGCATTCGCCCTGCTTCGTCTCCAAGCACTCCTTCTATCCCCTCCTCGCTCTCCCACAGAGCTGCAGACTGCTATATCCTCTCTCGCTCTCGCTTACGCCGGAGCAGAAGCGACATATCCCTTGAATCACCCCACTTTAGCGATCATCCTCGCCGAATGGGGCAAGACGCTATCCATCGAGCTCGAGGGCGCGAGCAAGGGCGATACGTTGAGACGGCTGATGGAGGCTGTTGTAGTGCTTCGAAAGGCATTTATCGCTTGTGAAGGAGGGTTCGGGAAGGGCGGCGGAGTAGTCGGGAAGGAGGTGGAGGGGTTGATAAGGGGGTGCGAGGGGGAGATTGGGCTCTTGAGGAGATATGCGGTATAGTAGCGCATGTGCCATCAGTCGACACCATTTGGACAACCATCAGTTTGGGGTACCGATCAGTATGTATACCCTGCGTTCGACGCCGGAACGCCCTCGACAAGTCAGTTGTCCTCGAGCCCCCTGCGCCGTTGAATAGCATTTCATTCCGTTATGACGACATGACTCTAAGATCCCGTGTAAACTCGTATCTGATGAGACCGCTAGCTCGATGAAGCCTTCTACTGGGTTTTCATCTCCTGATCTTCCTCTGAGATGTTAGTCGGTCCCTTATTGGTACAGCGGGCGAAACTTACCAATGTGCTCAATGGCGTGATGACCGCTAGTGACTTCGGTATGCAGAGCGTGAAAGTGCTCCTCCGGGAGTGTGACGACGACGAAGGGGAAGACTGACTTTAGCTCTGTCCACCTCCGACTCGAACCACTCCAAGCGCAGACATAGTTATAGGCACCCTTGATTTGGCACCCTTAGTCTGCTCGAGATGGCTTTGACTCTGACTCACTGGTCGAGTTCAAGTTATCGTCCTTGACGAGTTCACCACCTTTTGAATGTAACGATTGAATGACACCGGCCTTGTCCGCGGGCGAGGCGTCCTTTTTGAACTTGACGATGACTATTATTAGCTCAACTATCCCCCGAGCATAGATATATAGATATCAGCTTACCGTTCTTGTTTGACATGATGATTCGTCTGAGTAGGTTGAGCAGAATGAGAGTGAATGAGTGTACAGGTCAAATTGACCGAGGGAATGTTTATGACCTAATTTAACACTGGTGATCCGGTGATCCCCCGGCGATCCCCGTTAACAGGGTAACACGGGTGGCAAAGGGTGGCGACGACATGACATGAAAGATGTGCACGACGTCATTTGTTTGTGGGGTGCATGTGGGGTTGGGACAGGGTGTGCTAGGTTTAATGACTCTGAGGTTGGTTGATGATTCTCCTGGCTTTCAGCGCGGTGACGACGACAACCCAATACAAAGGAACAGTCAGCAGCCCACACATTGGTCTGTCACCATCGATCAGTAGCATTGAAAAATATATCATATAGAAG
This sequence comes from Papiliotrema fonsecae, assembly GCA_035773095.1. NCBI lineage: Eukaryota > Fungi > Basidiomycota > Tremellomycetes > Tremellales > Rhynchogastremaceae > Papiliotrema > Papiliotrema fonsecae. The sequence continues at coordinate 630,508 of JAHRBW010000011.1, forward strand.
CGATAAACATCTTGATTTCTTGACCACCACCACTCACTCCTCAATCATCACTACCTGCAGCAATGTCACCCCATCGTCAGCTATCACAAAGTTCACACCGGAAACCGACCGCCGTACAGGATATCTTCCTAGGTTTCGCTTCTTCCCTCAGACCTCCCACAAACGACAATGAACCTGAACTCCGTGTTTTGGAGTACTCATGCGTCTTACACGACGGTACGGGCGTGGTCGAGAGTGAATCGTACACGTTCGACTTTACGGTATACGAGGATGAGAAGAAAGCAGCGAAAGAGGTGCAGCGGTTTGGAGAAGAGCTTTTGGCTTTGATGAGGAAAATCCAAACGAACAAGGGGATGAACGTGAGTAATCCGTTTTTCGCTATCAAGGTTGAAGCAGTGCTTACGGTAGATCCGTTTGGCAGCCGTTGCTGAGCCTGTACCCAAGGAGCTCAAGGGCAAGGAGGGTGTCGAGTTCTACGCTACCATCTGGTTGCATATCGACGCTATCCCGTAAGCTTCGCTAGAACGCGCCTTCGCTCGGTTGCTGATACCAGATTCGTGATCAACCCCTCAACATCCATGTTCACCAAGCTGCCAACCCCTTCTACTCAGGCTAGCGCTACTGCTGCAGTAGCTGCCGCGGTCAAGCACCTCCACCCGGTAAGCTGGCTCATTAGTCTTAACAGGAAAGACGACTGACCCCAAGGCGACTCACTCCGGTACGACGGCTGGCGTTGATCCGAAAACTCATGCGGTTCAGGTGGACTGCGACGAGCAGGTCCATCTCTGCAGTATCACCCAATACAGAGAGACGACCAGTCCAGAGGTACTTCGCGTTCCTCGGGGCTTTTCTACATAGCGCCAAGACATACTGACACCCAGCTCTGGAACCGGTTCATGGCTTTGTCAAATCACCTCAAGCAGAAGAAGACTTCCATCGCCTTTTTCTCGGCCACGCCGCAAGGTGGAGGTGTTGCACTGATGCGTCACGCCCTCATCCGTCTCTGGCGACTGGTGGGCCTCGACGTCAAGTGGTATGTACCCGAAGGACATCCAACAGTGTTCGACATCACCAAGAGAAAGATCCACAACGTCCTGCAAGGTGTTGCGCAGAAGGGGGTGGAGATGAACGACGAGGATAAGAAGTGGTTTGAATTGTGGACGGAGCAGAATGGTGAGTCCTTCAGCGCCCCACACTGTCATAACGTGCTGATGGGCCAGCCGAGACCTTCTGGATGGACGGTGTTCTGGACGCCGACATGATTGTGATTGATGATCCGCAATGTGAGCCCGTTCGCCGCGGAACCGGTGCCACAGCTGACCTTCAGTGACCGCTTTGATCCCCATCATTAAGAAAAGGCGACCTGACGCTAAGATTATCTTCCGCTCTCACATTCAGAGTAAGCCTTCGCAGTCATAAGCCAGGTTTCCTACTCACATTGCAGTCCAGAGTGATCTTACAGACAAGACTTCCACCGAACAACACCGCACGTGGAACTACCTCTTCAGCTTTGTCAAGGACGTCGACCTCTTCCTCGCTCATCCTGTCAAGTTCTTTGTTCCGAAAAACGTCCACGAAAACTTGCCGGTGCTGTACATGGCTCCGTCGACCGACCCGTTGGACGGACTCAACAAGGCGTATGGACATGCATCTCTACGATACTACCGACAGTACTTCAATCAGCTATCGCTGAGTCAGTGTGGTGTAGCGGTGGACTGGGACAGAGGGTACATCTGTCAGATTGCCCGTTTTGACCCTTCCAAAGGTGAGCTTCCTCGCCGACGTCTTAGCAATTATCGTCTGATTGATAGGTATCGACGACCTGCTCGCTGCATACCTCGAGTTCCGCGAGAAGCTGGAGAGGATTCCGAGTGCTCCGATTGACGGCGGACCACAGCTTATCATCATGGGTCACGGGTCGGTTGACGATCCTGACGGAACGATGATCTACGAGCAAATCCATGACACTCTGTCAACCGACGAGTATTCCCTGGTCAAGGGTGATGTTGCAGTTGTCCGGGCGCCGCCAAGTGATTCCGTTCTGGGCTGTATCCTCCAAGGTGCCTGGGTTGCGACTCAACTATCCACAAGGGAAGGTTTCGAAGTCAAGGTTACCGAGGTGAGTTCCTTGCCAGCGAGGTTTAACATCGCTTATGACAGGCCATCAACAAGCGCGTTCCAATTATCGCCTCGGATGCAGGCGGTATACCGCTTCAGGTTAAACACGGCAAGAACGGCTGGGTGGTGCCCACAGGCGATACGTCTGCCGTAGCCCAGCTTCTCCTCGATATCTACACAGGCAAAGAGAAGGTGCACCGCGACTTGTCTCACGACCGCGAGCTGGATGGCAAATCCGATCCAAACAGCGTCGCAGAGCGATTCGTTGGTAGCTACGAATCGACCCTTCCAAGAGTACACGATGACAAGTATGCGAGTTCCGAAGACTTCTGGACCGTCGGTAACGCCGCGAGATGGATGTTGCTCTTCAGTCGAGTACTCGGACTGGACAAGCCAAGCGAAGGGGTCTCGTTGAAGACGGAAGATGTGAGGCTGTTGGAGGAGATGAAGATTGGAGAAAAGTTGCAAGGGAAAGGAGTGGACGGGGAGAATGTCTGGAAGATGTTGATGGGGAGCGATATGCTTGAAGGAGAAGCGGAGCTCAAGGAGTAATGCGAGGGGGAATACGACATGATATCGTCGAGCCATGGTCAGTAGGAAAGTACGCGTATTGAGTCAGGAGTTAGAATTAGAAAGATGAATACAAGTTGTGACGACTGCCGATACTACCGAAGTAAAGCCAAGCAGTCAACGATCCTGGGACTTCTAGCACACGTTTTTGGCCGAAGCTGCGCCCGGATATACGCGCTCCAACGTGCACATGGCGGTGTCTCGGATTATCCCAAGACCACACGCCTGTCTTGAAGTAGCTCGTGATGCTTGGAGGTGGTGATGCTTAGTGAAAGGGTGTTGCCTTCAACAACCTAGAAGACGGCTCTCGCGTACCACTTGGCGGTATGCGTCGGCCGACAAGAGCGCACACGTACCAAAGTCTGCCGTGGACCAGGTTGAGAATCGCTTCTATCCAGTGGACAGCCAGTGGACTCTCAGATCGAATACGCGCCCAACACGGTATTCTCGTCACCGCGGGCATATACAATCTCGCTTCGTAACGGGCATGGATATCGATCTCCGACCGGCTACTTGTATGCGGCAACTGCGGTAGTATATGCTTATATCCCACACCGCGTTGCCAAGGGTGAACGGCGTAAACACAGATGTTCTTCAAGCCGCTCAGGGACTACATGTACCCTTGGCAGTCTTCTCACATGCTTGGAGACTGTACAAAGAATGTCCGTCGTTGACGGAGATCAGGCCTACATCCCCTTGTCGGTACTGGAAGCACTGGATTTCTCCCTCGATTTCGCCCGAAACGAGGAGAAAGATCCCGGCGCCCGATTCCGGTGAGCTGAAACTATAGCCGCAACATGCAATTTTGCTCCACGGACAGCGGGTTGTTTGCGTGTCGAGCCATATAACAACGACGAGTCCACGCCATCGCGATGTTTGACATCCCAGCATAAGACCGATCACTACCTCATCAACATGTCTGAGAAGTCTACTGAGCCACTGCCTCCACGCCTGCCGATGAACGATACCGAGGAACAGAGCTTGCACGACGCGAAAGAAGAGGAGGACATTTCCGAGTTTCCAGAAGGAGGGTTCATGGCTTGGTGCGCGGTGGCCGGGTCTTGGTTTACGAGTGAGCCGCTTTTACCCGGGTTCTACCACGTCTATTCGCATGCTGACAAGCAGTGTTTTGCACGTTTGGTTTGGCCGTAGCATTCGGTGTATTCCAGGTATGTATCTCACATCTTACGCGCTGTGGCGGCTGGCTCACCCGTTCAGTCGTATTACAAATACCACCTATTTCCCGAACAGTCTTCATCGACGATATCGTGGATTGGGTCCATACAGCTTTTCTTCCAGTTCTCCATGGGAGCAATTTCCGGACCGTTGTATGATAAAGGGTATTTCCGGGCATTGACCCTCGGCGGGAGCACAGTCTTCATCGTCAGGTACGTCCCATGCGGGCTTCTGCCACGTTGACTTTATAAGACTTCATCTTTGGTCGTGATGGACTGACCACTAGCTTCTTTATGGTCTCGCTGTGTAAAGAGTTTTGGCAGGTCATGCTCGCCCAAGCGGTCGGAACGGGCATCGGTATCGGTTTTCTCTTTCTACCAGCCGTTTCAGTCCTCTCGCACTACTTCCTACGAAGAAGATCGCTCGCAATCGGCATCGCCGTCACAGGGTCTTCAGTCGGAGGTGGGTCGTCCTCCACCAACTCTGTGCGTTTCATGCGCTGACGAGAAGGTATCGTTCTACCCATCATGCTCAACAGGCTCATCCAGTCACATGGGTTTGAACGAGCAGTCCAATATACCGGATACCTCCTTCTGGGCTGTCTCATCCTTGCCAACGCCTTGATACACCCCCGAATCACCCCCGGTTCGGGTTCTGGCCCGAAACCCTCGCTCAAAGTCATCTTTTCCGACAAAGGATACTGTATGCTCGTTACCGGTCTGTTCTTTGTCGCCTGGGGTCTCTTCTTCCCCATCTTCTACCTCCAGGCAAGTTGTGCCCGAACCAAGGCGTCATGTATCACCAGCTGACCGAATAGATATTTGCTCAACAATACCAACTCGGCCAAGTCCTCGTCACTTACACCCTGGCCATCCTCAATGCCGCCTCGGTTATCGGGCGAATCACCCCCAACTTCCTCGCAGACAAATTCGGGCCGTTGAACCTGCTCATAATCATGTGCTTCGGCTCTGGAGTCCTGTGCTTTGCAGTGTTCGGAGCGACAACCCAAGCTGGGCTGATCTGCGTGGCGATCCTCTTCGGCTTCTTCCAAGGCGCTTACGTCTCGTTATCCGGTCCAGCGCTCATTGCCACGGCGAGGAGTTTCAACGAGATCGGGGCGCGGATGGGCATGGGGTTCTTGATCATGTCCTTTGCGGCGTTGACGGGCACGCCAATCACGGGCGCCTTGTTGGATCGGTACGGACAAGCCGCGCCGATCACATGGAGCGGAGTGACCATTCTGACAGGAGCGGCATTCGTTTTCGGGTCAAGAATGTTTCAAGCGGAGCATCGGGGGACTTGGAAGGTTTGATAAGGGAGAGGCTGGGTGGGAGCACAAATTAAAGACATAGTATTGCGAATAGAGTAGAATCTTACGAGTGAGACACAATGAACCCGTTACGAGCACAACCTTCGACGCCACACTGCGTCAACACGTTTTCTGCATCCCTGCTTCCTCTTACTTGTTTCATCGAGGGTTGTCGCTGAAACGAATGATGACTTGAACTCGTCCGGCGAACCGGCGAAGAAGCTACAGGACTCCCAAAAGAGGAATCGCCCATTCACTCCAAACATGTATGAGCTTGGCTTGCCCTTTGAGCTCCCAAGAGCTACGGGGTACAAAGGTGGTCTATCTATCTATGCTTGACCATCAAGGCTTCCGCCCTATAAAGGGCATGCCCGAGAGGACGAGAGGAGCGTAACGCGCACTTCCCCTTTCCACTCTCCATTTGCCACTCCACTTTTTGAACGACAACATGCCATCCACCAACGAGGAAGGAGACAACAACACCAGGGCTGGAGCTTCCCCTTACTATTCGGCAACCCAAGCTGCTTCTACCCATACCAACCTCTTGACAGATGCCTCTTCGTCCCGTCTCGGCCATAACGTTTCTTTTCTCCGCCTCAGCCCTTACACAATGGGCTTGACCTTTCCCTCCAACTGTACTCTGACCAACATAAGCCCCCAAACGTATGAGGTCGGGGGCAAGTCGTTCTTGACTCTTGGGGCCCCATGTGGTCCTGCGTGTGCTTCGCTCAGTAGCTCTCATCGTCCAAGGACGGTGTCCAACGTCGCCCTCACAACTGGAACTTCGACGCCTTCATCGCCTATGGCGACTGCTGTAACCGGTCTGACGTCGGTCGGGAAGAAGACTGATTCTGGTGACACTGCTCATGGGCAGGTACCGCAAGCGTCTAACACTGGGCGTAATCTGGCGGAGGGCAGTGGTGCGGGCCCGACGTTGTAGTGTATCAGCCTGTGATACATTTGCTATCCAACCAATCGTGCCGTTATGGAATGCAGATCGTTACACTGACCAGGGATGAACATAAAACCGTGCACTCTGTAGGCTGGCTTGTATCGCGCCCAAGAAGCGTCATGCGAAGGATGTCGCCCCAGGCGAAACGCGTTCGAACGCATCTTGAGACGCCCTGTTTTTCATCATAGTCGAGAAATTCTCTTGAGGGGGAATCAGACGGACATCCTTTCATTATACGTCATGCTACTTTCTGGCTGTCTCGGTTTCTGCTTCCTTTCCCCCTTGTCCTCCGGAAACGCGTTTCGAGACACTTTCACTTCTGAGACGTTCGGCAGAACGGTTTATGGCTTCGCTTCACCTCAGTGGTCGTATCTCTTGCTTGACGGGGTCTCGTCCGTTATCCTCCGATCCCTTGGCTCCGCCACGACTTCAGTGTTCCACGCTGCGTGTCCGATTCCTCGACCGGATGTCCAATGGGATGTCCAGCTGTTCCCGTTATAGAACCGTGACCACAAATCCAACGAGACTTCTATGTTTACCGCAGGGGATAAAAGCTCCCATTGCTGCGGGACATCGAAGGGCGACATTGTCACTGAAACTCCTGGCAATACTGGCAATGGTCCAGTTTCTCTGGCAGAATTTCCGGACAGGTTGGTGCATCTGTCCTGTTTTAAGGAAACAAAAAACTAATGATGCAGGACATCTGGAATAGCTGGACCCTCTTGATCAACGGAATCTCTTCGGGCAGTGTGCCCTTCGAGACTAACACTTGAGAAAGTCGAGGCGTTCGGAGATGGAGCACATACAAGTCTGTGCTCAGCGCAGGCTTGCTAATCCTTCTACTGCTGAAGACATCCTTTTTCACTTGGAGCAGCAAAGGGGCTGGCAACATCCCTCAGCCATACCTCATCTCAATTTCCTTCTCAATGGGTTTCTAAACGATCGTGCGACGGATACATGGATGAGAGCAGATGTGGACGCACTCACTGGCTTGATTGGGGGTGGTCGTGTTGGCCCCACTACGCCCATGTAGGGGACAACGAGAACGGGACATAATGATAATATATGGGGCTCCAAAAGCACCATAGGTAGCAGTAGGTACTCTACCCTCCAGATATACACAGTACACCGAGCTGCCGTGAATTGTCACGCGAAGGGCATCGTTTCAGCCGCGCAGCAGTCTCGGCACTCTGCATTCTCTGATGCAACGGGTATTCGTCACAAACATCTGGTTGTTACATGTGCATTGATCTTTTCAAAGATCTGCAACTCTGTTGTTGAAACGTGTGAAGTACATGGACAAAGGGTCGTCGCGCAACGTGGTCCTTTCAGCCTGAGCCTTCCTTCTCGCCGCGGATGTGGGCTCACCCTCAACGCATTGAGAATTCTGTGCCCTCAGCTTTCTGCACTTCTCCACCCATGCCGACCAGTCAGAACCCTGCAGAAACAACTTCTACCCTTCCTCCATCCACTGACCACGCAGACGGCAATGGCAGAAGCGACGGACCCGAAGCTCGCCACGGACTCTCAGCGAGCGGCATCGTTATCCGCGTTTTCTCTCCGGGCGGCAGCGAGCGAATCGTTCTCGAGTCCGGGTTTCCGTGAGTTGATATTTAGAATGGTTTTTCCGTCGATGTTCCTTGGTGACGTACAGGTCAGGAGGGGGCACTGGAGATCCGCAGCACGTCCGCCGGGCCAGTTTTGAGAGTCAGTCCAACCAAAGCTCGACACGACGTGACGCTATCGCACGGAACGGGGTTGTCTTGACTGTGGTACTTACGGGATGTCTTCTTATACTTTCTTACGCCAAAGACAATTCAATAATCGGGCATCCACATGCTCCTCCTAATATCGAGATCAAATTGTTGCAGTCCGGGACACACGCCCAGGATAGACGAGACAGGTGGGAGAGGCTGAGCTCGCATGGGAGTGGCGGTGGCTCTTCAGATGTGAATGGACCTGGCGATGGTAACGACATTCAGTGATACAAGGCTCGCTATGTCGCTGCAACACATGTTTATACGTTTTCATCACCCCATATTGTATACAACACTCACTGCACTCGATGCACGAGATTCGCATTAGGGTAAGATCAGAGAACCGATCCAGGTCTCATCGCGTTGATATCAAGTTCGAATTCCACCGAGAGATTCTTCGTTGTATATTGCTTCTCCTTCCAACCCGCACCGACAGACTCTACCGGCAGCGTTATCTCCCCCTTCCAGATACTTGATCCGAATGTGCTTGCTCCTTCGCGTCCCGGAATCAGATGGATAGACGCCTCGTCAGGTCTCACTGGCAGTCCCGGTGCCCACTCGAGCGAGCCAAGAAGAGGTGCCATGTGTTCGCTTCTCAGTGGAGCGATGGCTGTCAGATCGGCTAACTGGCCCGTATCCGCTGGGAGAGGGATAGTGGTGAAGAAAGAGGCTATAGAAATAAGACTACATTCCCAAGCTTCATCCTTTAGACTTGATCCAACGCGCTTCACGTACCTCGTCTCTAGTATGTCAATCGTGGCGCAGAGTTCATTAGACGGAAGCCGTTCTAACTTTAGAATGGCCGTCTTGTCCTCCTCTTGGGTAGGGAAGAACAGATTCCGGACGTAATCATCGATACAGCCGCAGTATTTCGAAGCCCGTTCATCGAGCGCCAGACGGTACTGCTCTGGCTCGCCTTTGGGGATGCATGTGACGCCCGCGTGGATTGTCAGCTCCAAGCCAGGCTCTCCACCGTGTTGTCGCGTATCAAAAGGAGCATCGAGGCTTACTGACCGTGTGCGGAAACACTGCGAGGGGTATTCCGAATCGGCACAGCTGACTTGCAAGCTTGCTTGGCTCGCTTGTGCAATGTCGACTCTGGAGAGGTCAAGCAATACTGACCGTATACGTGTCAGAACAGCCCTAACACGCTTCCGTTGTAGGGTAGGGTCGTCATCGGAAATCAAGAACCACTTTGGCACCCGGGTAGTCACCGTCAATGAATGCGTGGTTGTGGGTCCAATGAAGCTATCGGTCCCGGGCACCGGAGGACTCTGCCATTGCAAGATACCTTCGTCGTCGCTTATCCGCATTGATGACAGTTTCGGAGGCCCAAGCGTTAGTATAAGAAGGGACAGAAGGTCTTTCCGGACTGTGTTTGATATGTTTGATAATTTAGCTGATGGTCCATTGAGTGACGACATGGTTAAGCGAGTGAAGCCAATAAGTCTGAGAAGTTTAGATGCAAAGCGGAAAAGAAGCCCATTACTGAGTCAGGATGTAGCGCAGTCTGGTATCAAAGGACGGACCCTCTCTACGCCCTTTATTCGTCCTTCTCGAGTGGCGTGTCATGATGACCTCGTAGGTCTGACATAGGTGATGTACCAAGGGTATCTCAATGCTAGATATACAACAACTCTTCATCCTATCCTACCCTTCCAAACCAAATTATGCCTCAATCTCCATGCCATTCGACTTCGCCGCGTTAGCCTCCGACTGCGACAGGATGTAGTCTAATGAGAAAGCGTTCTCGTCACATCTATTATCAGTGTCTGGTTATTCGCGAAAAACCAGTGAAGCTCACAATTTCGAGACACCGCTCTCAAAACCCATCAAACCCTTCGTCACGCCTCTCAGCACACTTCCCATTTCCCCCTTCCTTTCCCGCAACATCCGCCCGTGGCTCGTCAGCATGGCTCCGACCCAAATCAGGTTAAATTCCAAATGTGGTGTCGACTCCATGTGGCCTGCGATGAAGCTAAGCAGGGTTGAGACGTAGATTCCAGGTATTTGACGAGCGATAAGCTTGATGGACTGTGGCGGGACCGCCTCGTAAGTCCGTTGAATCAAAGGTTGTTCGGATAATCGTAGAGCCATGATAAGCGCGATCAAGTGCTCGCCCTCCTCTAATGTTTGCAGAATCGACTCGGGTGTAAGGTCAAGGGACAGGTCGAAGGGATCGAACGAGGTCGACTCGTCTAGGGTGTAGATCAGTAGCCCCTCAGTGCTCGCAGCAGCCCAGGATCGGCCAGTTGAGGAGAATCGAACGCAGCTCGTCTTGGCTTCTTGTCTGTACCTTCTATTACTCAGATCGCCGCGAGCAGCACCAGGTAGCGAGTGGTCTAATCGATCTTCCAGGTCCGACTCTTCACCCTGGCGATCGAAGGAATCGGTAGGTCCGGCTTCGGTCATCTTTCGGTTGTCGAGCATTTCCTCCGTACCGTCCAGTGAGAGGTTCTCCGAAATTTGGAACTTTTTCACCATGACGCCCTCTTTACGATCGTAGATGACGACATATTTCGAGCTACCTCCAGCCAGAACGCAAGCACCGTCTGCGGTGTACGTAACGCTGTTGAAGTACTTTGTTGCAGCATTGTTGGCCGCGGACATGCGGTCGTTCCACTTCCTTCCGCCTGAAATGTCTTTACGACCCTCGATAACGGACGAGACCTGACCCTCTGCTACATCGATGAATGTGAGTTGCCCATCCAGCGTCGAAGTACAAACCTCTTTCCCGTCCGGCCGGAAAGCGATCGAAGTGGCCTCGGTCGACAAAGTGATGGGTTCCGATGTCCGTGATCGACCGAAGACCGACCAGAACCGTATCGAACGATCCCACGAGGATGAAGCGAGAGCGTTGCCCGTCGGGGAGAACGCAAGACCAGAGACCGGAGCGGTGTGGCCGGCCATGACATCGAGCAGCTTGCCCGTCTGGACAGACCACATGTAGATCTCGAATGAATCCTGACTTCCAGCACAGACAACATCGCCGGAAGGGTCAACGGCGAGCGAGCAGAATTGTACCGGCGTAGGAGAGGTGAATGTTCGGAAGTTTCGATATCGTATCAGATCATATGCTCTCACCGTACCGTCTAGTGATGCTGTAAACAAGACCTGACCGCCTTTGGCAAACTCGACCGATGTTATACTGGCAGAGTGTTCGGGAAATGTGACAAAGCAGAATCCACTTGATGCGTTCCACAACTTGACTTTTCCGTCCTCACCTCCTGTCGCAATGTTTTGACCATCAGGCGAGAACGCCAATGTGTTCATATCAAAGTAATGCCCTTGTTGCTTGAGGACATAACCCTCCGATTGCCATTCCCAGACGAGCAGTTGACCGAGCTTGGACGCACCGAAGGCGAGCCATTCACCAGACGGGTTGACGGCAACCGAAGAGATCTTCTCGTGCGATATCGACAGAGTGTGTATTGAGGTGAAGTCGGGCATCTCCCACAAGCCGAAAACACCAGTGTTAAAGCCGACAATAAGTAGCGAGGATTTCGGGTGGAAAACGGCGCAGACAACCTTTGTTCCAGGCTGATTGAAGTAGTGTTTCCGAGTAATACCCCATCTTGTCCAAGCTACCGTGTGATCAACTTTTGTCGGTTGGTACCCTTGCGGGATGTCCATGATTTCAACCTCGTTATCGGAATCTTCCTCGTCCACTCCTGTTTTGGCGTTCCAAATAAAGACCGCTCCGTCTCGCGAAACGGTGTATATCTGGGTTTAGTTGTGCGTTGCCAAGCCGTCATTTGGGCTGCAAAAAGATATACGCACTGTCTTCTCGTCTTCCGAGAAAAATGCCCGTAAGACTACATCCCTGTGTCCACCGAACGACTTGGGCATGAAGCCCTCTAATGGGTCCAGTGTGTACAGAATGGCGGTCATATCCCTCGACGTGGTGATAAAGTATCTGATATGAGTTTCTCATTGCAACAATCGCTCTGCCTCTTTCGTGCTCTCCGGAAGGCGGTGGCACGCTCCCCTCCTGTCCTTCACCCTTCTTCATCCACCGTCTCGAAGATAAATAACTTACCTGGAAGTCTTGGACCATTCCACACTGACCACCTCGTCGTGATGACCCGTATAATCCCTATGCAATTGGAACGGCGCAAATTGCTTCTCAAGGAGACTAGGTGTTTTCCAGACTTGGAATCGATTGCCTTGCGTTACAGCGATATATTTCCCATCTGGGGAGAACGAAGCGAATGTCACCGGAAGGTTGAACGTTATTCGGTGGACGATAGTTCCCTTTCGAAAGTGCACCAGCATAGCTTTTCCCTCTGTTGTGTCAATTCTGATTGTCTACACAGGAAGAATGGGATAGAGCGTACCATCGTCTACGGATAATAGCAGGTTCCCATCCGGCGAAAGGGCTATACATGCGATGTTCTTCCTTGCCTCGTAGCTCAATGTCCGAGACTTGTTGCTGTCGCGTAAGTTTCACTAGATGATGGAAAAATGGCCAGCTTACCTGACCAGATCGAAAACCGATACTCTGTTGCCAACCGGACTAAGAACGCTGTTCCCATCCGGAGTGAAAACGACGTTACCCTGGCGGTAGACTGTTCCGCACAGATTTTGGAAGCGAAAATTGGCTTTCATCCTGTTTTGGCCTTCCTTAAAGACTGTCGGATAGGCAATAGGGATCGCGAAAGTCGAGGCAAGGATAAGTATAGGTCTTAGTAGCAATAGCTGGTCTGTAAGTGTTGAACTTTTCGAGATGAACGGAATCAATTTAAGCTGGGTGGCGAATCCTTCTTAGCTCTCCCACGGTAGAAAGTTTTGCCACTTAGCCGTGACTGATTTCTTGATTTGTGTGTCAACAACAACGAACGTCATTCAACTTGAACCACTTTACCTTTTGTCATGCCGATCACAGCACGAACCCCGCTTGGCGAGGTGAAGACCTACAAAGTATCCAGAGACGAGAACCAGCTGCTAGATGTCACAAAGGAAAAGATTGAAGGCAGGTCGGTGATCACTGCACCGAAGGACGGGTCAACCGGAAGGAAGGCTAGCATCTCAGACTTGCGACGGGACGTAAGTGGTGGACAATCTGTGGAAAGACTTGATCTAATAAGGGTAGCTCACCAGGATACAAGCGAAAGTGGGACGGAAACCTGAAGCACCTGCGCTCGTTGCCGTTTCTGCCCCGAATGACAGCCTGGAAATGAGATTGCAAGATCTCGTTCTCAAGCATCAATCGTCTAAAGCTAAGGTGAGTAGACAGGACTGACTAGACGATGTGAGAGTTGATGAGCAGCATACCGCTGAGATCGACGCACTCAAGAAGGATCACGCGGCAACTCAGGCTTCGTACCGAGCGACTCAAAAAGAGCTGGCTTTGGCGAGAGAGCAGAACCAGGCTCTGGTAACGAACTTAGCGAACCAACAGTCAGATCTGAAGGAACAGCGGATCAAGGAGAAAGAATTTCAATTGGAAGCGGATTCCTGGAAGAGGGAACGTGAAAGCTTGAACCAACAGCTCGCCCAGCTCAGAGCAGCCGACAGCGAACATCGTGAAGCATCGGCATTGCTAAAACATGAACGCCAACGACTGCTGTCCGAGATTACGACGCTAAGAAAGGGGGGATTAATCGAAACCGACCGACTCAGACTCGAGCTCGAGCAACAATGTGCATTGCTGAAAAGCGAAAATGGAAGGCTTACGAATGAGAACGAGCGAATGGTGGCGAGGGAAGATAAGGTGGAAGACATGGAAGATGAGCGAGACTGGCTGGAATATGTGGTGGACTTTGCGGCATACCAATGCGGCCAGAATCACCTGCTCAGAGTCGATCGAAGAGAGTACGAGCATGTCAAGGAGGAGCTGGAGGTCTTGCGGATTGAGGTGAAGGCAAAAAAGGTCGAGGCAGTTGTTTTGAAGAGAGAACTCGAAAGTGCTAAAGAATCGGTCGAGCTTCTCACCGAGAGATTGATGAAGGGGATCGACAATCAGAAAGATCTAGAAGCGATGGTCGAGGATTTGCTCGAACAACGACGCTTCGACCGGGACAATGCGGCATACTCCCAAACCAATTCCATTGAGGATATATCAAGCTCACCGGAAGTTACCGCTCACAACATGGCTGAAATCGAAGCCCGGCATTTCGCCCTGTCCACGCTCTCCGCTCAACATGAGCTCTGTCAGGTTTTGCTCACTTACCGACATTTTTTGACAAGATACGAGCACCTGAAGGAGACGCTTTCAACGACTCAAGAGGCGCAATTGGCTTTACAGCGGGAACACAAAGTGCTGGAGGACAACTTAAAGCATCTCGAGGTGACACACTCGACTTGCGGAAACACCATTGCCGGATTGAACTGCGAGATAGCACGATGGCAGCATGCCGAACAGGCCTTGTCGATCGAGCTCAGGCATGTCCAGGCGGAGCTCAAACGGATGACAGCGGCGACAAGAGGCGATAAAGAAGCCCTGAAACGAGCCAATGAAGGTGTTTTACGTTCAAGAGCCGCAGAAGATGCTTTCGAGGAGGAGATCGTGCAGTGAGTTGATGCGATGACGTGCCGAGTCTAGTCTAACCACAGATTGCGTGAGGCATTCGTCAATGCCAGCGAGTACGAAGAGATGTACAACAATCTTCTCGAAGAGAATCGAGAACTACTCGTCCGCGAGCGTTTAGCTGCGGAAGAAGTCGAGCGCTATGCAATGCAGAATGCCGAGCTTTTGGGCCATGGAAACGGGGATCAGAAGATCAGCTATGTCGATTCTTTGCGCCGCGATATGGCATTGACCAAACATGCGAGTTACACCTGTTCACGATGAGGACTTTCGCTGACGATATAGGAACTTGCATCAACAAGGCTCATGCTGAACAAAGCGAACGACCGAATTGAAACCTTGGCAGAAGAAGTGGAGGCATATAAATCGGTCAACAAGGACTTTGGGTTGGGCGGATCGACGAGGACGAGGGTGGTACGAAGGGTGCCAGAAGGAACATGGTTGAGCAAGAGCACGCGGACGAACCGGAGCGTTTCGGGTCCGGTGAGCAGATGAGCTATCATTGGAGTGTTGTGCCGGGGACTTGTGCTCTGTTGTATATAAGGGGTTTTGTTCGTGTTTGCATGAATAATCGTTATGAACACCGCTACATCCAGATATTTTTGGCCGCCAGTGCGCTTACAGCCGTTTCCCTTTCACAAGTCCCCCGCCGTCCAGCCGCCGTGCGGTTTTCGTGATCTTGTACGCTAGCCACCCGAAGCAGAGCCATATCGCCAACACCGTCCCGAATTCCACTATAGGCTGATGTGACGGTCGTCCCGTTGGCAAAGTCACTGTGAGGGGTAGTGTTGGAACAATGGGTAAATCTACCATAAGCTAACCCTCCAGCCCGACATCTGTCAGCTCACTTTTATGTCGATCACCCCCGCACACCCAGCCTCCTCTGACCTCACCAGACTGACCACCTGAGAAGAGCCATACGGTTTCGTGACCGTCTTCCCTTGGGGCGAAATACCGCGCATGTAGCGGGACTTTCACTTTGGTCTCTTCCGTATATTTATCATCGATGTGCCTCATCTCGAGGTACAAATGAGACATAGCTTGCGGATGCTCTCCATCTGGTCCACGCGGTAAGACAGGCCGTTCAATGTCGATAAAGTCGGGCTCCAACGTCCATGCTATATCGCCCAGTGTATCTCGTAGTTCCTCGCGGTCGATGAAAAGAGCATCGGGGAAAGAGAGGTCGAGGTGGATGTGACATCCCTGTCGGACAGACAGAAAATCGGAGAATGACGGGAGGGTCGTATTGAGGGTGAAACGAAGAGATGGGTGGGAGGAAGAACGGAGTGGTTGGAAATCGATTGATTGGGGTGCGAGGGGGATCACGCTTGGTTCACCGTGCGCAGCTGCTTCTGCGGGATCATCGTGTGCGAAGGGAAACATGCTGATGCGCGCTCGAGGTCAAAAGGTGAGGTTGAACTCGAAAAGACGGCCTGAAGGTGAGTGAGGTCATTACAGCCAGCAATGGGGACCCCGCAAACAATGATGACCTCGACGACTCAAATGTTATCGAGCTCGATCTATTCCACTTCTACCAACATTTTCACAAAGCGTTCCTCACCCGCGACATCAGGAGATACGAGGGGACAGCAGAGATGATCCCACCAAAACATGTGACGGTTCTTGGAGGGGGGCTCACGGGCCTGACGACAGCTTACCGCCTTACGACCCATTTACCCGCGACGAAAGTCACATTGATTGACTCGGCGAAGCGAACAGGAGGATGGATCGACTCAGTCTCGAGAAAAGTATCCGTGCCGAGCACTCAGGGAGATGAGAACGAGAAGCGGAGGATTGTCGAGGGGGACGTTGTTACAGAGTCTGGGCCAAGGAGTATCCGTCCAAGAGGGAGTCCAGGCGCAGCAGGGATGTTGCAGCTGGTACGTTGTTGTTGTCTTCTGGATCGAGATGAAACGGAATCTGCTTGAATTGGATACTTGTAAGCTGATTGCCAGATATGCGATTTAGGATTACGAGACGATATCATAGCCATCTCCAAAACGCACCCTTCCGCGAAGAACAGATACATCCTCTCCCCATCTAATCAGCTCTTACCCCTTTCTCTCAACCCATTCCATTCGGCTATAAGCCCCTCCACACTTCTATCAGCATCTCTCGAACCGTTTCGATCCCGCTCAAAACCCTCATCTCCTTCGTCACAATCCTCCACTTCCACTTCCGGGGATGATGATGAATCGGTAGACTCTTTCTTGCGCCGGCGGTTCGGACCCGGCGTGGCTACTCTCGCCAGCGCAGGACTCCACGGGATTTACGCCGCTTCTTCGACGGATTTATCCGCGAAAACCGTTCTGGGCAGATTATACGAATGGGAGAAAGAGTACGGGTCAGTCATCGTCGGTATGATACGAGCGAAGTATAGCGAGAAAGCGAAAATTGAGAAAGAGGAGGAAACGCAGAGGTGGGCACCATTGGGACAGCTGGGGAAAGACAGGGAGGATTGGGCGATGTACGGCTTGAAAGGAGGATTGGGAAGTTTGACAGGGAGGCTGGAGAAGGAGATTAGAGCGAGAGGGGTGGATGTGAGATTAGGGGAGAAGGTCGAGGGGCTGGAACCTGGTACGGAGGGCATCAAGGTGTGTTTTGTTTTCTCCACATTGCCTGCTTCAAGGCCGGTCGAACGCCGACGACGGAGATAGACTCTATGCTCATCAACAGATCGGGACATCCTCTGGCCCAATCGACACGTCCTACCTGATCTCTTCCGTGTCACCTCCTGCTCTTTCCAATCTAATCCCGTCAATCTCTGTGCCCCACTCACCCCGAACATCTGTCGGCGTGATAACCATCATCCTCCCCCTCTCACCCTCCGAAATCCATCCCGCGGGCTTCGGCTACCTAATCCCTCGTCCTTCCTCACCCTCCAGCTCCTCCGCAAACCCCCACGGCGTGCTCGGTGTGATATTCGATTCAACCGCCCTCCCAGGTCTCGATACCGCCACTGGTATGACAAAACTGACAGTAATGATGGGCGGTCCATATTGGTCCACCTACACCCCGCTCCTCCCCCTCCCTACCCCAGATACCCTCCCCGGGATGGCTCTTGAACATTTACGGACCGTTTTCCCCGTATTGAACGGCGTGGAACCAATTTCCATTTCCGCCAAACTCCACCGAGATTGTATCCCGACTTACTCGCCCGGACACGCTACGAGAACAGGGCAATTACACCGCAGTATCCAGACTAGCGCGTGGAGGGATAAACTCAGTTTGGTGGGTAATGGATTTGGCGGAGTGGGTGTGAACGACTGTGTGTGGTCGGCTGAGAATGTCGTGAGGAATCTGCGAGATGGCAAGCGGGTGACAGGGCTGGAAAAGTGGGCTCTCCCGGATCTTGAACCGCAGGGTATCAAGCACGGCGAGGTCAGTGAGGTTGTATAAGTAGGTAGAATAGCAAATCACACATTGCATTGATGTATCGTTTGTTCTCGATGAGTTCCGACTATATTTCGTCGCACACGACGCTCTGCGTTATTCTCATCGGGCCCTCGCGCATGCACAAAAGACGGCCAGCTATCCTTGCGTTCTCATTCCGGAGCGCAGTCCTATATCATACCGCGAGGTCACCAAGTCCGCCAGAGCCTTGTCAATCATCCGAGCTGCGTGCCACAGCGGTTTCTCAATACTGTGATCTCAGTCACGGTCAATCACGCTCACTTTCACCGCGCAGTCGAGCTTGGAGATGATGAGCCCGGCCACGTCAGATCCGGTAGGTTGCGCCCAAACAGTCTCTCACACGCACACATACATCGCTAGCAGGTACAGCTAAACTCCTCCAGGCGACGGGTCGCCCTCGCTCGTTGGCGTCCTCGAAGGCGTGCTGAGCGTCGCCACCGAGGGTACCTGCGGAGCCACCTTGATCGGTCTGAAGCTATCCACTTTGATTGCGCCAACACCTATACCTCCGAAAGACTGCTGTGGAGTTGGCGTGGGCGTTGACATAACGATAGACTGGGTCGAAGGCGACATGGATTGAGGGTGATCGGCTCCGTTCCCGTTTGCGTCCACAGCAGGAGTCGATGAGGGAGATGCCGTGCCCGCCAGACTCGATGTATGCCGCGTCATCCCATTTTTCACTGCGCCGTTCCGTATTGGCGCGGGAGAGTCCATGTCGCTGTCCCCGTCCAGATCCATCGCATCATCCGCCTCCCCATCATCGCCGCCGAAGATATCATTCACCAGATCATCGTGATCCCCGCTTGGTTCTGGCGTTTGTAAAACGACGCTCGAACTATCGGTGCGCGATGGCGTTGCACCCGGAGTCATCGATTCACCTCCAGGTGTCGATGTCGACGCTGAGGGGCGATGCGATCGACTGCTGCTTCCGCCGGGACGACGTAGCTTGCCCTTCTCCTTTAACCTCTTAAGTAATTTATGGACGAATTCTTTGGTGAACGCTTTCATCTTGGCTTGTTTCTCGTCGGAAAGCGTCGGATGCCGGTGGGAGGTATATGAAGATCCCTTCTTCTCCTTCTCAACAAGCAGCTCTGTGCACTGAAGGTCAGCGAAGAATCTCGGGAAGATACAGAGTACAACTCACCTCTCGGGCATATCGCTTAAACGTCTCGTGATCCATTTGCTCCTTGTACTTTGTCATGCTCCTGACGACGACCTCGCCAACCAGCAATTTTAAACGTTTCTCCTTTTTCCGTTCGTCCTCTTCGCCCCGACTTTCCCTTCGCTTTCGTTTGCGCCGTCTTTCCTCTTCTTCCTCTTCTCGTGCTCTACTGCCGGAACGGCTGCTCTCCGCGGCAGGAGAATCCGAAGGGGCATTGCCAGCTGCTGCAGCAGCAGCAGCGGCCGCACTGACAGACTGCTGGGCCATGGCGATGATTGCATCCAACTTTGAACGGTCAGACGAGCTTGGATTTGAATGCGAATTAGAGGATCGTAATGGAGGTGGTGGCGGGGGGAGGACTCGGGGACGGGGAGCCGCTGGTAATCGCGGCTTAACGGGAGCGATATCCATGGTGATTGAAACAGTGTTTTCCCAGGCTTGTGGTCGACGGTACTCTGTACGAGTATTCGAATCGTTCTCAGCGATTGTCGTGGTTGCGGCTTCATCGTCTTCATCCAGCTGTCGTTAGTCACAGCAGATATTGACATCCTTTTGAACTGACCGAAGCGATTTTGGACTTCCGCGGTATTCTGTAGGATACCTCCAGTCCTGACCAATACTCCAGCAGGCCCTCAGCGAGGGTCTTGAGCTGCTCGTCATACCCCTCGGACAAGGCCTTGACAGGCGTCTCAATACCGGAATCCTCGACTTTGTTTCGTATTTGCAGTTTCCACTTCGACATCGATTCCAGCGCCTATTGATCAGAGTCAAATCTGGCTGTGACAGGGACCACTTACCAACATGACAGCCTCGCGATTTTCCGCCAACTGGGTCAAGACCATATTCATCAGGCCAAACCCGTGCATCCGCATCAGTTGTCGGTGAACGCTTGGTTCCTCCGTCATCTAAACGTCAGTCCGAGCTCGCAAGCCGCAACTCACGTTGATACGCTGCAATAGTTTCGACATCATCTTGCCGTTCTCGCCAGACTGTCGCATAGCTGCTGCGACTTTCTGAACCTCAACCTCGACGATAGGTTTTAACGTTGGCTGATAATGAGTTCAAGCTGGCCCGAGCCGACAAAGTGGCTTACGATAAAATCTTCGTCAAGCTGTTTCGACTTCTTCTTCTTGCTGCCTTTCAATTGCAAGGCTTCAACCTCGTCGGCGATACCCAGAGCTAATCGTCAGCTTGCCTATACAGTCACAGTGCGACGTCAGCTCACCGTCAATGAACAGATCGTTCATTGTCCCAATGCTCGAGTCCGTCTGTGTCTTTCCTCCGATGAACCCTACACAGTTGCTCTCCCCACAATAGCATATTTGCGCATCATGACTGATATCAGTATAACATACGCGAAACGAGTTCTACTCACCCGTATCGATCAACATTGTAGTTGAACGTGATCTCCTCGCCTTTCACCACATCCCGCTTTGTGAAGATTCCCATCCGCAAACGTCGCCCCACGACCCATTTCTGAACTTCCGAGTTCGGATCGCAGGAGTGATTCGCGAAACGCCCAATACCACCCTTCTTTGTGGCGTCGATGTACTATCTCGTCAGCCACGTCCGGTTGATATGTCCAAGATCTGAACATACCTCTTCCTTCTGCAACATCATGAAGTAGAAGTGCCGTATACCCTCTTCCGCATACTGCGCCATGCGTTTCCGAAACGTTTGCTCTTTGACGACTTCGCCGATGTATTCGTATATCAAGCTCCCGCTGGCTGTTAGCGTTGAAAACAGGTGATATGGTAAGACCAGAAGAAGGGGGGATGTGATTGTCACGTGACAGAAGCGGAGATGGAGAGACGAATACGCCGACGTCGCCAGAGGTCACAATCACAGGGAGTGGAAACCTAGTTCCCCATTGAGGCGGTGTTGGAAGTGAATAAACCCACCTCGGGATGTTCTCTTTCGCTCTAAGACCATAGCCCTTCAGTTCTGTCAAGACAATCTCGATCGGCGCGTAATTGCGTTTGTGAAACCTTGCATCAGCCATCGTCGCACAACACATCTTCACGATCGATCCATTTCGGTTGCGGTTTCCTGCCGAGAATGGTTCTAGTATACCAATCAGGTGGTAGGGAGCTTTGATGGACAGTTGGAGGGCGCTAGGACGCACCGTTGATTCTGGCATTGGTGCTTTGCGCGACATTCTCCCGGTAGACATTCAATAAACAATGCTCGATTGATACAGTCTGTATCTTCGTTGCAAGCTCTGGCAGATAGGTCATCTGCGATCAGTATCATTTCGACTGTTATCTCCAGATTCTTGTCGTTTCAGTAGCGACACTGAACTCGGAAATATGGGACTTCGTATAACCATTCCACCCGCCTCCTACAGCGTCCTGCCGTTCTTTTCCCATGATGTATCGCGTTGAGAGCAACTGAACGACAACAAAACGGACGGCTAGACTCACGTTTATCAAAAGAACAATCGCAAACCATCATCTCGTCACTCTCCCTACTCAATCCCATATCCTTTCGCTCATATACACACTTTTCCAGCGTCACAAACGTCTCGTGCGCTTCGTCCCAAGCCGTCGGCAGATCATCGATCAATATCGGTCCGGTGGGCTTCGTATCCTCTTCTTGCTTTATTCCTGACTGGTCCTCATCCTTCACTCCTCCTTCGTGTTTCACGCCAGGCGAGGTCGATCGGGTACGCGGAAGGTCGGGAGGGGGTGTTGAGCCGCTGAACAGATCCTTCACATCGGCCCGTACTTCCACTGAGTTCGCCTCGTCTTTGATTTCTACGGGGTCCCCTTCCGTCTTAGGAGGCAAGACCTCGACATCACTAACAACCGGAGGAAAGGCGGCAGAATCAGCTTCGACTTTGACAGACATATCGTCGACATCTTCGCTGAAAAGCCAGGACTTTTCCTCGGTCGTCATCTCGCTTTCGTCCATCATCACTCGGTCCCCACGTGCTGGGCAATAGGCGATGTCGGTGAGAAAAGCCGAGCGAGGTCAATGTAGGTTGGGATAACGATGAAAGATGAATAACAAACAAAATATCGGCAATCTCGCGCGCGTCAACTGGTCGGGCGGCAAAACCCACCGGCGACTGTCCACCCTATAATCTGCTGAAATGCAGCCTTACTCGTCGCACCAGTTGTCAAGCGGGAAAACGTTATGTTATGCATGTATTCCACGTTACCATGATGTTCGTCAAGATGCAAGCGCAAGATTTGAATGTTGGCTCTAGGAAACGCAGCTTCGTTAGCGACACCGACTTCCCCCTAGCACCTTCTCGTCACCGTATGATCACTCGCTTCTCTTCATCTCCCTCCGTCGCTGCCAACACTGCCCATACTGCCTGAGCTTGCTGTTCTGCCGAATTTCCACCATTTCCTCTTCCCTTCTTCCGCCATGTTCGGACTACACTCTGACCCAGAATACGACCCTGTCGGCGAAGCCGGTCCGAGGTTTTTCGAATTGCTTGAATCGTACGAAGCGCCGCGAGGCGACATTGGTGACCGAGTGAAAATTGATGAGGTGGTGGATATTGGTACGCCAGACCGCGGGGCTCTAGTAGGCGTGACAAAGGCTGGCGAGTCTTCGTTGAGCAAAATCGAGCGTGAACACCTTTGTTCCAACTCAAAGGAGTCTTTGCGCTGTGGGCCCGGGTGCACAGTCTCGAAAGGTGAACGAGACAGACCGCTTTGCTGCCACATACGATCGAGCGATCCACTACTGCGCAATCCTGGACTCGGTAGACCGGCGCCCAGTTTTGAAGGGGTGGACACTGAGCTGCCCAGACTGCCCATACCATTACCGACAGGTGTCCTCTCTTCATCGGCCTCTCCTACAGCGCTCAAACCCCTGATTTCCAAAGATGGTCGTGTGAGCCGCTGATTGGGGCCAAGAGGCGGGTCAAACGCTGGTTGCATTCCGTTCTTTGGCTTGAGCGGGTCCCGCCCGTGCCGCCGTTCCGCCTCTTTCGCCTTCATCCATGCGAAGAAATCCCGAGGTAGCCGGCGCAGCTTTTTCGGATCGGGTACAGCCCAGCCCATCGATCTGGAAGAAGCAAAAGACGCTCTGCTTCCTGGTAGAGACATTTTCGTACCGTCTGGAAATGGGGTGTGAAGAGGCGCGTTGGCGAACGCTGCATCCGTAGAGGGTGTCGCGACGAGAAAGTCGATCCCTGAAGGCAACAGGAAAGGCAGCATGTGCCGACTGTCGAGTAGCTCGCCAAATGATTCCGGTGAAGAAGTAGGTACGAAATCCGTCAACGCCGTCGTTCCGTCGAAGAGCGAATCAATCGGTGTCGAGTCTTCCATATCTACTCCGGTAGGCGGCTCATCGCCCATACCTTGGCGTTGCGCGCGTATGGTCTCTGCGCCGATTTCTATCCTCCGCTTCTCCCAGTCTTTTTGCAGTTGAGCTAGGTATTGCGTGCACTCGTCCGTCATTCTCCCTTCGTTCACTTCATACCGATAATCCCTAACGGCCTTTCGCATTTGAAGCGGATTGATGTCCTTTAACGTCTGCATCGTACCGATCAGGGTATCGAATTCGCGTACCTGCGATAGGCATTGTAACCATCGTAGAAGCTGATTTGTGGGCTCGAGATACTTTGTAGCGGTCTGTATGGGTAGACGATTGGCTCGGACCCAGTCCTCGAGAACAGTAATGTTCATCCGAATCTGGATGGCTTTGCTTCGGCAGAGATACTTTTTACGTGTGAGAATATGGTTGAACATTTCGCATGCGATCCAGAAGAAGATCTGGGAGAAGGCTTGGATGGTGATCGCCGGGTTCACTTCGTACAGCTGTAGGACCATCAAAACACCAGAGAGGATATCGGTGATCTGGCGAGGGCTGATTGAATCTGTGCCGTTGCCTACGACGGTAGCGAGTGAGTCGACAGATGAGCCTCGCTGTCCATGGCCACTTCGGAGGTCCTGAATCGATGCGCGGGTGGTGAGCGATTTCAACGGTGACGCCGCAACTACGTTATCGCGAAGAGCTCCGAGCATAGCGGAGGGTGATGATGAAATCCCCTCCCCGCCGTTCGACTGGGAACCATTCGCTTGATTAAAGATCTGTGATGCCTTTGGTAAGAGCGATCGTTGTTTCTTGCCGGTTCCAAACGACCGGAAAAGTGTCCATTCACCTTCGAATCGTACGTCGTTAAAATCTTCTAGCGGTTCATGATCCAACAGAGCGGCGTCGAGTATCGCATCGATCCGTTGTTCTGCAACCCGGATGATGAAAACTAGTCTATCAGGCAAGGTGTTATGGAACAGTGTTGAGACGTACCGTGGATGGCATTAATGAGTTCCTCCAGCATGCTTAGAAGACCCAAATCATCACATGCCATACCTAGCTGTTCGTCTGTCCGTATTAGATGCAACAACGTCGTAGAGTTATATGCCCAGAATGCGAGGTACGCTAGGTCTTCTGCGTTGGTCTACACATCAGCCTTTGTCTATAGGCCGACTCACATAAACGCCCTGCTCTATCCGTTCCACAGCACCTTCCACCAGATCCTCCAGCCAGGTTTCGTCACACCGGTAATACGCAAATCTGGCGTGCAGAAACAATGCATTTGCCGGGAGTGTTCTTGATTCCAGCGGGTTGCAGATGGGCCGATATGTTGATATCAATATATCCAGCAGCGCAGATAAGTTGCTCAAGGAGAAGACGAGCATGTCGGTGTCTTCAATCCCGTTACGCCCTTGGTGGCTATCGCTCTCCGCCTCCAAGTCTTCATCCGCCTCTTCCGCTTCATCTCTCCAATCACTGGTTTGATCTCCGCTCGTGTCATCGGTACGTTGCTTTCGTTTACTGATTGGTTCCAGTAGCAATTCCGGCGAGACTTCGACCACGCCCGCTAAATCTCTTACCCACCTCTCCTTCTCTTGGCCAACGAACCATTGCTTCTCGTCGTCATTCAGCTCTTTAAGTCTCCTCGCGGCCTTCTCTCTTCTCTTAGCGAGCATCTCCTGGCGCCGAGCGGATAGGCTAGAGCGATCAGGAACCGGCGGAACGAGGGCAGACGTCGAAGAGTGCTCGAGAAAGACTGCAATGTCCGAGCGGTCCGGCATGCCTGAGACCAAGTCCAAAGCCGTCAAACCCCGATTTGTGAGTGAGTGGGGAGATGCTCCGCGGTTGAGAAGGAAGGATATGAGGGGTGAGGTGGAGATCAAGGCGGCGAGGTGAAGAGGTGTCCATCCTGTTCTGTCTGCGCCGCCTCTAGGCCCTATACAAACGCCCCATCTTCCTACGATAAGTCGAACGGCTTCCTCGGCTTCTTGTCGACCGCAGCTGGAACACAATGCCATTCCGATAACTCCCCAGCCGTCGTCGTCTTCTAGGTCGTCTACTTCTTCGTCCAGGATTTTACCCTAGAAATCAGTCACGTCCCACGCCTTCCCCTGTAGCAAACAACTGCATCACTGGGTAGATATCACGTCGAGAGCTCAGATATTTGGGTGATGGCGTCGATAAAGTAAAGAGAGAGCTCACCCAATCCCCCTCTAGCGCAATCAACCAAGTAATCAGATCCACATCCCCTCGTTCAATCCCGCACCGTATCGCATGCCGCAGGATCAACCTCGTCCTCAAATCGTTCCCCTTGCCCTTCCCCCCCTCGTCCCCTCTGGCTTCTTCCAGCAAGGGCAACAGTGTCGCAGGCGTCGGATCGACGAGAAAGCGCGGACCGGCCGGGAGAGGGCGAGATGATGTTGCTTCAGAACGACGGCGGTCGGGGCTTTCGTATCCGGACTGCAGCATGGGCGATTCCGGGATAATGGGTGCCGGCATCTTGTTCAGAGTTTAATCGCCGCGAGACGGTCGCGAAGGCTATATGTACATCTAAGGCGAACTTCTACTCTGATGATAAGATGATGAAGGTGTAGAAAGACAATTCCAATCAGTCGCGTTGAAACAGACGATGATTACCGGAAGCGGAACAATTCGATGCTCTTCAGCCTACAAGGTCGTATCAGCAATGTGAATAATGCAATGTGAGTGACGAGCAGCGAGTGACGATGCAGCTTGGCTGTTCGCGCGGAAGACGTCTGTTATGTGTGACACATATGAGACAGCAAGGGGATCAAATGGCAACGCCGGCCCGGGCCTGATCAACCCGACTTTGTGTTGTTTCTTCATATCGACAGCCAGCCAAATATTATGTTGTGTCATGACCGTTTGATTTGTTATATTACAACTTAGAAGAGATAGAGAAACCCGCTATTTACAACTCCATACCGACCAATACCCACTTCCGCGGATCCCACTCCCATCCTCCATCTAGAGCGCCCTTGCCTGGGGGCAAAACGTGCCCTCCAACGTACATGAGCGAATGAAGCAGCTCGTTGAGACTTTCCATCTCCCGGTCGTCCTTGTCCAGCGCCAACACAAGCGCTTTCGCTTGCAGCGACTCTGCCGCTAGATCCAGCAACGCCGTGAGAGATTCACGGATATCAAGGCCGTCGAGCGGAGACGTGGATTGACGCTGTGGGCTCCGAGACGGG
The DNA here is from genome assembly GCA_035773095.1 of Papiliotrema fonsecae. Classification (NCBI taxonomy): domain Eukaryota; kingdom Fungi; phylum Basidiomycota; class Tremellomycetes; order Tremellales; family Rhynchogastremaceae; genus Papiliotrema; species Papiliotrema fonsecae. Next base: position 656,982 of record JAHRBW010000011.1, read on the forward strand.
TCATGCGGACGAAGAACGTCAGAAAAGTTGCCCGAAAGCTCTTCTGGGCGATGAGACGATATATGGGGTGGCGGAAGGTGCACGTAGACGGTACGACCCGACGAATGATCCGCAATAAACCCGGAAAGAACGTGATCTGGCGGTGTGACGATTTCGAGCAGGGTCGAGATGATGGAAAGTTGAGAAGAGTGGTATGGGAATAGAGCAGTGATGAGGGGTATGGGGGCGTTATTCGTACTGTACATGTTTGTCGTTGAGGACAAGTGGACCGAGTTCGGCGAACACGATGCGTTGCTTGACTCAGGCGTGAGAGGTGGTGAATGGGAAGGTTGGGCGCTGAATTGCCTGTACGCAATGGCAACGTTGGGGGTGAGAGACGAGGGTGGGGTAAAGGGTGCGATGTTATTCGAATTATAGCCGGTGACAGGGTGGTTGGGTTGTGCCGATCCGTTTGGAGAGAACGGGAACAGGTAGGACGTCAAGGACTCTCTCACTCTCCTTGGCGACCCGCCGACAATGTCCTGGGCATTAGTGACCGATCTGTGCAGCAACCGCCAAAAACACTCACGACGGGCGTTCTCCTCCTGCCTTCTTCAAAACCACTGCCGGCCTCCGCCAGCGAACGAAGTGCAACCTCCTTGTGACAAACCCACATGCGGTTCGTCGGCGTAAATGAAGATCGATCCACCGTCACCGCCCACGCGAGCGAGAGCTAGAGGCGGATTCGGGTTCTGCTCGTCGTGGTTGTAGTTTGGGTTGAATAGGAGTGGGAGGGTATGAGCCCCTGTACCAGCGTTTCCCGAAGCGCCGCTGTTTGTCAGTGAACAGACCCGTTTTCGCTATAGCAAACATACGCGGGGCGTAGATTCCGATTTGAACTGGTCATTTGTCTGGAGCTGGATGTCATGTTAGATTGAGTATTGTCGAATAAGTGCTGTCAGGCGATGAAGAGGAGTTGATCGAGTGGTGTAGTGAGATAGGTGAGATAGTAGACGAGATTGGAGCCAAAGGGCTGGAAGGTGCTCGTGTGCCGTTAAGTGGGTGGCGAATCAGGGTGCCACGTTACGCAATTCACCGAAATTCACCGATCACGCGTCGCCCCCCCTTTCACGGTTACTCGCCACCCGAATTCAACTGACTGACTGCTCCAGTTGTCATCGTCGTTTGTACCAATAATCTTACTCTACACCTCCACCCATCCTCGATTGTCAAGCATGTCCGCGCCACCACAGTATCGAGACGAGCCATCCCCACCTGCTTCAGGCGTCAAGAAGTCGTATGGAGCTGCACCCACCGACGCTGCGGCGGAACCGCTTCTGGCTCAGGCCTCTGCGAGCAGGAACGCATGGATGAACCAACCAGGCGAAGATGATTTGCCTGACGATTTCAAAGTCGGCGTAGCGGTCATAGATTGTGATGCTGCTATTCGACTAGCATTTATCCGAAAGGTCTACTCGATTCTCGGTATGCAGCTATTGGCAAGCACGTTGGTTGCCATGGGCATGTCCTTCCCCTCTGTTGCCAACTTTATGCAGGCGCACGCCTGGATCATTTGGATTCCGATGCTGGGGAGTTTCGCGAGCATGGCTGGCGTGTATTGGAAGAGGCATCAACACCCGGCCAACTTGATCTTATTGGGACTGTTCACCATCTTCGAGGCGATGCTGGTTGGAACCGTGACGAGTTATTACGAAAGCAGGATTGTGCGTATTGTCGTAATCTGTTTTTCCAGACATGCTGATGACAGGTATTGCAAGCTCTTTTCATCACGTTAGGGATCTTTGTCGGTCTGACTTTGTTCACTTTCCAGACAAAGGTGAGTTATCCCCACCACTCCCGGTCCCAAGCTAAGGCGCAGTACGACTTCTCCTCTTTCGGACCATTCCTCTTCGCCGGTATCATGGGTTTGCTCACTACTTCGCTTGTCCAATTCTTCCTTCCGTTCAGCTCGACCATGGATCTAATCATCGCCGGCTTCTCTGTCGTCTTATTCTCCGGTTTCATCCTTTACGACACGCAGCAAATCATGAAGCGCATGAGCGTCGACGAGAGTGTACTGGGCGCCATGACGTTATACCTCGATGTTCTAAACCTTTTCCTTAGTGTCCTTCGAGTCGTAAGCTTTGTCCGAGAACCAAAGGGACTGTGCTGACAGTCCAGCTCAACAACTCTGAGAACCGTTGAGTCCTCTGTGGCGGATGAGGAGTGGCAAAAATTTGTAGTGTTTCGATAATGACAGATTTGTGAGAAGACACTCTTTACGTGGCCCAAGTAGAACTCGTCCTTGAAAGGTTGGGTGATCTTGGCGGGAGGGAACGATCAGATTCCGTAATTTCGCATGCGAGCATGTATTATCAGTTTGAGTCAAGTAACTGAAAACGGCGAAGCCATGACGAACGTGCAAGCGGTAGTCAACATTGATCAACAGCTACGTATAGCGCTCGGTAAGTCTCGAGCAATACCCCTCGTTGGCGCTGCTCGTCGATCTAATTGTTCAGTTTCAAGTCGGCATTGTCGAAATTTGCCCGTGTGGAATTACTGCCATACTGTGTCCCAAGCTTCCAGAGTGTGATTAAACGCTTCAAACCCTTGAGACTCGGCGGCATACCCTCCACCGAACTTGGCTGGGTCGGTCCACCGTACTATATTCCACGTGAGAGGCAGGGCATTTGTGTACAGGCAGGACAGAAGTATAGTGGTATTGTGCAAACAGCTTGTCATTTCTTGCCGAGGTAGAGAGAATGGATAAATTCACAGCTCTGACGTTAATACAGTATGCCTGACGCGATCCTGTTTGCACGGATGTTACCTTTTAACCAACATCACACAGAAGCCTCTCAGGCGTCACACGTTTCGACACGCCATACATGCGCTCGTATCGTCAGTCAATGCGATGCTCGGTCTCGATCAGTCGAGGCATCTTTAGCGCTAAAGACCAGTCGGCCCGCCACTTCTGGCAACTCCATCGCCTATTGCAGGTTGCAGTGTAATTGATAACTCGTTAAATGACATTATGCCTGAATATTCTACTACAACTACGAAAAGGCGACAGGCAGGACAGATAAGACAAAATAGGTTGGACCCAGACAGACGCACGATACGAACATCCTTCCTCCCCCCACCTTCAATGACAGACGCTATGCGCCGGTTCCCCGCCAACCTCTTGGACATTTGCTTATGCTTCATACTCAAGCCCCAAGCTTCAAGTCCCACCCGCCCAGCATCGTTCCATACTCATTAACCAAACACCGACCGAACACCGCGGTATGCGCTACCGGGCATTGCATGCCCAGCTCAATAGGCCAAGCGAACCGTTCGGGCGTATCGACATCTAACCGTTTCGCCGCGCCCAGCGCATCTCCCGGTGCGGGCAAAGCCTCGTCGGCTAATTCAGAGTGTATAGCAATATCAAACGTTTCGGGGAATCTCGTCCGTAGTACTCTGAGCGAGAGGTGGTGCCGCGATGTGAGCAGGTAAGAGTGCGCGCGATGCGTTGCAGAAGTGGAAGTTGATATTATCGGCAACAAGTCTGAAACGCCTTGAGAGGTATTACTCTCCGGTGAACCTGAAGCAGGGTGTGAAGTGTGTGATGTTTGAGATTGGGCCGTGGGGGAGGGCCCGGGCCCGCTTGGTGATTCTGCGGAGGGCGGCGATGGGTGGTGTGTTGAGCTGGTCGTGGCGCCTATTGTTTGCAACTCTTTCGTCTTGCGTGTGATATGCGCTAGTTGCTCCGAGTTGAGATGGTAACATACTACCGATTCGATCAGGTGCCTGGATATCAGCGTTGGCCTGGCGAAGACGGGGAAAGGCTCACATCAAGCCGACCATGGCTCGCGCTCGTTCGCGTCCATCCTCGTCCTCGGCCTTGCGCATTTCACTCTCCCATCCACGCTTGACAAACTCTCGGAGCGGCTGACTCTCGTTGTACGGCGATGCGCGGATTCGAGTCGAGACTTGCTCTTCGAGCCAGTAGGCGTATAGCCACAATAGGACAGAGTCTGTGAGGCACAACAGTCCACGTAGCGGATCGGCCGGAAGCTGCTCCACAAACTGCTTTTGAGCGGTAGGCGAGCGAGAGTAGGCATCTCCATGGCGCTTCAGCAGTAGTGCGCGTGCTCGTAATCTGCAATCAGTTCCCCAATTCGCGAGACCATCAATGGAGACATACGCTGCGGCCTTCTCAACAAACTTTTCCTTCGTCCAGCTGCCCATACCCTCTCCATCGCTCAGCTCGTTCCGGAGCGAGCTGCGGCCAAGCACACTCTTGTGAGACACTTGCGGACTCAAGGTGGCGCGATCGCCTGGCGTCAAGCTGCGGTCGGTCGATCTTCCCGCTACAACCGGGGTCGACATCGAGCGGTGTAATTCGGGCGATTTGAATGGAAGGTGCGACGACGGACCCGCAGCTTTGGATCTCGAAGGTGAAATCGACGTTCGGCGCTTCTTCGGCATAGTGATACCCAGCCCAAATCCTGTTCTCGCAGTATCTCCATGCTGCTCCGACTGGGACGATCGGCGTTTTCCTGGCGACCGAGCGTAATCTGCGAACGAATTGTAGCTCGGCGGACTGGGAGTGGAGTTCGGCGCAAGCAAAAATGTAGGAGGAAGAGTCTCCGGGAGGGGAGCAGGTAGAGCAGATAGAGCCTGTATTGTCAACTGCAGAGTTCACACGGACGAGCCGAAAATCTCCTTGTACTCACCTTGAGGATGGACCTCGCTGCTTGTGACATCTCATCATCCCGTGGCTTCCGAGACATTTCTTGATTCACCTCGTGCCGCAGATGACTGCTTCCTCGCCGCTCCATATCGTGCATTCGCGGTGCGAATGCGGGTGAAGTGGGGAGAGAGGGTGACCGAGGGTAGTTTCGGTTAGGCGGTAATGGCAAATGAGCCGGAGGCGGTGGTAAGCTCGGTGACGATGGGCGAGAGGAGGATCGTGGAACATAAGCAGAAGAAGAGGGAAGCCTGACGGCGGTAGCTGTCGTCGACATGCTGAGCCAGAGTCTATCAAGGTCGTATGGTCGTAACAAGAGTGAATTGGGTCGTAAGCTTCGGTGCGAATATCGATAACGGCGATGCGGCCGAAGGTGTTCGGAGAAATCGAGTGAATAGATGCGCGCACTATCAGTCTGATGGGTATGATGGGTGTGATGGGGGGATGCTGAAAGTGTATATCGATATAATGAATGGCTTTGAAACAAAGACCAAAGACCAGGCGGGCAATGTTCCGTCCGATGTCCGGCCGCTGCGGTGATTCGAGGCAAGAGCGGGATCGAGTTCGCAGCAAGGATATCGTCACCTATCGGTAGTGATCGTCCAAGATATCAAGCAGGCCAGCGACAAGTGCTTCGTCTTTGCTATGCGGTGTATCGCCAAGAAGGGATATGAGTCAGACAAGAGGACGGCTACTCCCAGTCTTGTGGTTGTACGTGTGCCTTGACCTTTTTGACCGACCGCTCAACTCCCGCGTTGCCCGACCGTGCCGCGTTACAGGTGTCTTACGTTGGGAACCAGGCTTAAAATACAAGTAATTTCACTCAATCTTCACTTGCGTGACAATTGGCCCAAACTCAAAGACAAGAAGCGTACTTCATGAATGTTTCTCACTCTGACGCTCAAACTGTCGTCTTCACGACGACGGCTCCTTTGATCACTGACCCCGGTCGTGTACATGCGACTAACCGTCGCCTGATCGAGATTCAAGGGTGGGGGACAACCGGGAAAAGTCCGAACCGATTCCGAGCCTGCGTTCAGGGACGAGCGTCCACAATGAAAGATCCACAGGTGAGTATTTCCGCTTTTGGTTGTTCCCGTTTGCTTCAGAGTGGACGACCGAATATTGGCGCAAAGGCGCGGGGAGGCGCTGTATTTTTCCGTAGAGAACAGCCGGGAGAGGTGCATTCAGAGTCATGAGGGCGTCCAAGCCAAGATACGACAGGACTATGCCCCGCTGATATATTCGTGGAGCGGAATGCATACCCATTCATGAGAACTCGGGACGGAGCGTCGTCTCGCCGTTCCAGTGGCAAAGATCACAACAAACAAGTCATGACATAAGGGTCAGATACTTATTGGGGTGAAGCCGGAACGGCGTATCCTGAAGTTGCGACCGCTCACGATCCACCCCGCGGACTTCATTAGAAAACCGGTGTTCCGGCCGGCTCATGCAGGACGACTGCTCGCCTCAATATTGTGGTATGCACAACCATCACGATCGATTCCTTTCCTGTCCATGCGAGAGACATGACCAGGAGTCTGGGGTCGACCTGTGCGCATGCACAAAGAGCTAAACCCCGAAGCTTTTCCTTTGCCTGGCACGAGTTGCCGCCTCCCCAGGCGACCGGGACGAAAACCGACAAAATCACGTGAAGTGAAACGCGGATCCGGAGTTAGCCGGCTAACCGTTCCAGCAACCTCCACTTTTTAGCGTTTGAAGATCTACTCCCGTACAGTGGACCATGTATGCATTCCAGCATCATGACCAGATGCAGATAGCCGTACGCTGTGCATGCATCGAGGTCAAGATATTCTGGCGAACAAAGGGGCTGGCCGAGAAGTGAGAACGGTGGATTTTAAGCTCCACTTAACCCCGGATGGTTGTGTTTCGGTTAAGGCAGAAAGAAAATAGAGGCGGCACTTGGCAGCCCTCTGACGCACACAATCAACCGACTGATCGCCTTTTGATCTTCTCACCACCAAACCAACCATCTTGACTTGATCCTCCACATCGCATACTTCTTGAATCATCTTCACCGCCAGTTCAGCTCGTACATCACCCAAAGCTTCCCGTTGTACACGCTCGCCCGATTCTCCTTTCACAACATCATCACTGCTGGCGTTAGGCGTCAAAGCCAACCTCGCCCCTTCTGTCGCTCGACTCGGTGCACCCGTCACACTTCACTTCCCAATCACCTCGAGGCAATCTTGAAACGTATCTTGCTGCTGCATCACAAATCGATCGTAGCTTGGCGCACGGGTGAGCATAGTTTTTAGCCAGTCTCGTGAGCGGTGCTTACTGCAGATTTCCTTCCTCACCCACCTGGCCAGTCTTTGGTTCACGATAACGCACAACTCCCCCCAACCGCCAGCATCGTTCATACATCGCACACCATAGCTCCTGATCGCCCTTTAACATGCCCCCGGTTGAGATCACCTTCCACACGCGGGCGTCTCGAGAGGACATACCTGCTCAGAGAAAAGTTTCCATCTCTTCCCAGACCTCCAAACCCACCACACCGCTCTACTTCACCTTCGACGATCCCCAGGCGGTCAAGCTCCGTGATCTGATTAAAGAGGCCAAACGCCATTCGAGGCAAAACGTGCATTCCAACGCTAGCACCACACCAAGCCCCGTACCTACAATCAGGCTCACCAAGTCCAAACGCGCAAAACCCACCCATGTCGCTCCTCCCACCAAATCCGCATCACTCACACCCCTCCTCCAGCCCATCGTCACAAGATGCCTAGCGAAACCCTCCGAGAGAGCCACGGCCTCTTCGTCGTCGACACCGCTGCCCTCCCCACCCGGAAGAAAAACACTTGTTGGGACTAGTCATCACGTCACGGCTTCTTCCGCCGGTAAGAAAAAACACGTGCCTACGCCAACTTGGCCAATCATCCATCCATATTCTCGCCTCACCGATACGAAGAATGACCGGTCGACCGTTCCGTCTCCACGAGAGGTTGCTAGGGCCGAGCAAGCGGAACGAGACAAGGCAAAGGCTAGAGAAGACAGTGCTGCTGCTGCCAGGGCGGCTGCGGCGCTTAAGCGGAAAAAGGGGGGCAAACGGGCAGTAGGTCGAGGTGGGAACCAGATAAGATCGGCCAGCCCGTTGAAGGAGGATGAACAGGGCATGACGGCTGAACCTGCTTCATACGACACAACTCCTTCAACTGCAACAAACAACCCATTCCCCGCTCGTAACGGCTTGAAGCGAACTCGTTCCACCGGACTGGGCATTTCGACCCATACCGCCAATGTGATCAGTGCGGGCAACCCGGCCGTCAGCAGCCCCCTGCGCGCTGTCATGGGTCCGTCGTCGGATAATGAGGAGGACGATCCTCATACACGTAAACGATCCCGACTAGCCAACTCGACACGACGAGCCAACACTGACTCGCCGCCCACGGCCACTGGGGCTTTACCTGCTCGCGACCCTATTAAGACCGACCCTATCCCTCATGCAAAACTGCTCGCACCCCGACGTGCTAGCGGTGGGGCACAAGCGTCTGAACCTATGCAGTCGGTTTACGGGTTTCCACCTCTTCGGTCCGACTCGATGGCTCGGACCGATTCCATTGGGAGTGCGGACGGCGCTAAGGAGCGGGCGAAGCGGGAGGTGATGCTTCCGGGCAGATTGAGGGATTATGAGATGAAAGCTGCGGCGTGAAGGGTGATAAATAGATGCACAAATGCGTAAGTTTAGACGGCACTTCCCCGGCTTCTGTCCGCTTCCAGACTCCAAGCAAACGCTGACGACCAGACCCGATAACACTTTGAACATCACCTAGCACCACACTTATCACGATTGCGATGGGAGATCATCCGTCCTGCAAAACCCACCGTCACCTCCATAACGAGCGCTCTTTGCGTGTACCACGCCACGCCCTTTTCATATTCATTACGCGACTGTCATCTTCTTGTACGCATCTCCTTTTTTTTCTGTCTAGTCTTGTACACATTGTCTTTAGTCTTTTGTTCCATGAACTAGAAGTTTAATGAGCATGACTGTTTTCTGGCAATCGAGGAGGGGTGTAGCCTGCGCGAGGTGATTTCACTGGCTCGAACTCTTCCGAGCTCGCATGACTCACTAGACATTGAGATCCTATCTGTTGTCCCTTGACGACCGGATGAGACCTCCCTGGCTGAGGTGACACCCGGACTTGCCCAGGCACGTGATTAAGGGATAAGATACTTAATTGCTGTGTGCTCCCTTGGCAAGAGCATTTGCAACTTTTTTCTCGGACAGCAACGACTGACTTGAGAGCCGACTATAGCAGTCCCGTCACAAAGTCTTGCGACGACAGTCCTGGAGCTCATGCATATTCATGAGGGGTTTCGTATGCCTTGTACTGCGTCACCAATCTCTAGGTTTGGCCCGGTTGAGCCCGAAATAAGTGGCGAAAGTGCCACAGTCAGGGTAGAGTGACTCGTGTCGCAAACAACCCGGAGGCGGTTGACTTGTTTTCCGTCGTGACCCAACACACGCGTTAGATCATCCACTTTCCACTCTTACGACGTTATACCAAGTACATCACCCCTCTATTGTTGCCGCTCCACGATCATCGACTACCTGTCACTCTTCTCTTTCATCTATAATCACAACTATAGCTTCGATTCGACAAAACGGGTGGGGTACTGGACGTGTGCCGTTGAGCCAACTTCCCGTCGCGTCGTCATCAATTATCGAAGCAAGCCATCCACACTCGTTTTCATTCTCCCTCCGCATACACGCCATTTTCTTGCCCGTTCTTTACTGCTTGCTTTTTGCCCGATCCCTTCATCTCGACCGTACCACCATCCTGCTTGGTCGGATTAGAGATTATATACACGACATCTCACAACACGCCGACCCGCCATCTCCATATTGTCAGTGACAAACAACGCGCCGTTTCAACCAAACCATTCCACCCATTCTCTTGATCTCGATCAACTAGTCGCTGAATCGCCTCAACTGAATTCTCGTTGGGTCAACAAAATCGACACGCTTCCCAAACACGCCGTTTATTGTAAACACGTATACTGTCCACCATGCAACGCGAGACTTTCGACGGCGTCACAGTCCCTACACTCGCTCGACCTCCTCGAACCAAACAGCTCAATCGGCCTGGCACGTGGTTCGGCGGCCCTTCATTTGGGAAATCGTCGACCAGTTCAAGTGGGAGTAACAGTTCTGGATCTTCCTCGTCGACCGTCACGCTTGGCGGTTTACAACCTCAACCGCGAGCCCAAATGCAGGTGCCCTCGCATCCGCAATCACCTAGCCCGTTCGGGATCCCAAACAACTCCTTTCGATCTCCTTTCCCTTCGTCCAAAGGAAAACACAAGCTCTCACCTTCACCCTCGCCTCGTCATGATGACGACTTTGTCATGATTTCCCCAGTCCGCCCGCCGCAATTCACCTCGACATCCACCGTCAACCCGTCCCGATCGCGGCTTTCTATGTCCATGAGCACGAGCGGGCCAAGTCAGGATGGTTCTGGACGATCTTCCTCTCCGATAGAAGATAGTCCTACACCAGCATGCGGGATGGCAAGCGCCGCAGCGAGGCTGAAATTAGTCGACGACGATAGTCCCATTCGACGCGTTCCAGGCCAAAGCAGGAGTTTGCGCAATGCTATAGAAGATGGAGGCAGGAGCATATTCATGTCGACGGAGAAAGCTCGTTTGCAACAACAACCAGGCAGCCCGATACGAAGTGGGACAGGAGCGAGCTTGTTCCCAGGGGATGACAACGATGATATGGACGATGAATCGCCTCTGCTACCCCCCACACCGCTCATGGGTGCTGGACCACCGCCTCCGCCCCCTCAGCCTTTGTTTCCTCCTTTACGTACATCTCAATCCCAGGATTGTGATGCTTCCACCTCGAAATCCCTCTTTGATCCGGTTCGAAAGACCGACGAATCACGCATTCCACGTCTCTCTGCCTCTCACCCGCTTCGAGCCCGCGCATCGACAGACGCAGATCGACCGACATTAGGTCAGAAGAAGGCGATTTCGCTAGACGCAATTCCTACTGCCGCGGACAAGGATGAACCATTTGGGGTGCCCATTTCTACACTGGGCAAGAAATCCCGCCCGCCATCGTCAATGGGTAATATCGGTATCGCCGGTGGACGAGCGCATAAGCGTATCAACTCGGGAGAGTACCACAATCTTGCCAATATGAACTCCATTTCACGGTCGTTTGGCCAGAAGTCTGGCCTGGCTCTGTCTCTCACGCCAAGTCCCGCTCTTGGAGCTTTACCCGACCTTTCCTCCAACTCTTCACTCTCGTCACTCTCCACCACAGGCATGACACCACCCGTCTCTGCATTCTCTCCGGCTCCTCCACCTATATTCCAGGACGTTAAACCACTCGCTGAGGCGTTTGCTCCTGCGACCACGACTGTTTCGCGCAAATTTAAACCTCGAGATTCTGGTGTCGCGCTCGGCGACGACGACAAGCCTCAGCGCAATCTCGTCCCCCCGCCTAGCGTTATGAAGCCCACTCACGCTTGCCGCCGTCCTGCCATGCTCAAGCGCACTTCGTCCATGGGCGACGAGCGATCCGAGATCGAAACGCCAAGTATAAGCCCTTCAATGCAATCCGGCTGGCCCGGAGCATCGAATGCAGCTCCAAAGCCATTCGACTTTTTGGGTGAATCAGGAGCAGGACTCGAGTTCACGGGAGGAGACAAGAAACCCGCCATGCCGAATACACCGGTCAAGAAGCACGCATACGGCCATTCTCACGGTGGAGGCCCTTTCGGGCACAAGATCAACCCGACAAACTCGCACCCGACTCTTGCGTCTTCTGACGAGATGCTGCCACCGCTTCAAGAGACTTACAAGCATAACATTCCTGCTGGATCGAGCATGATGCCTCCACCTACTACGCGGAAGCCGCCACCTTCAGCTATGAAAGTCCCTCATCTTACGCTTACTGGCACTTCTTCGCCGGATTCCCCTTCAGCAATGGATACAGATCATTCGAGTCCGACAGTGAGGATTGCTCCGCCTGCTTCGAGCCAGAAATCTTTGGCCACCGCTCCAACAAGTAGAGTCGGGATGTTGCAGAGGCAAAGCAGCGGTGCGGGAAGTAGCGAAAGCGAAGAGGATGCCACGCCCACGAAGGGTATCGGAGGTAGACTGTCTTTAGCTCGTAAGTGCTTGTCTCGGAGAACGACGGGGCAAAGCTGACGAGTAGCACGACCGGAAATCACAACGCCCACACCCTCACCGCACAAATCGAGAGTCGCTACAACCTCGGCTTCGGGCATCTACCCTCGTCTCTCTCTACCCGCCTTTGCTGCGCCCAAACAACATAGAACCCTACATCACCGACAATCGCACCCTGCGCCTGCGTCAACTTTGCCGGAAGAAGAGGATCTGTTCGAAAAGCGGTTCATCACATTGGAAACGCTCGGCAAGGGAGCTTTCAGTACCGTAGTCAAGGTGCAAGATCGATATGGTGATGGGTTGTACGCCGTCAAAAAGGCTCGAGGCGTGTTCGATGGTGTCAAAGACAGGTGAGCCTTTAATCTTGATCACTGAAGTAGGCTGACGATAGATTGCGACATCTGGAAGAGGTGGACATTCTGCGTCATCTTTCCAAAAACCCTAACCCCCATGTCATCAAATTCGAAGATGCCTGGGAACAGAACCGACAATTGTTCATCCAGACCGAACTGTGTCTCGGCAGCTTAGCTTTTTTCCTCGAAGAGTACGGTAGAGTCGTCGAGCGACTGGACGAGGGTCGAGTATGGAAAATCGTCCGAGAACTGTCAGACGTGAGTCGCGCGTTGAACAAAGTCGTGCAGAGCTGACTAGCAGGGAATCAACCATATCCATTCTTCCGGCGTCATTCACTTTGATATCAAACCCGCCAATATTCTCATCTCCGCCTCGGGATCTCTCAAGATCGGCGACCTTGGGTTCGCAACGCGATGGCCTCGAGTGTCGCCGGCTGAGATCATACATGGTTCAGGCTTGGGCGGGGTTGTTCCCCACGATACCAAGCGGGAGAAATTGGAGAGAGAAGGTGATAGGGTTTACATGCCCCCAGAGATGTTGCAGGGTGTCTTTGTCATGGCCGCCGATATCTTCTCGTGAGTTCCTCATTGATGGACCGAGTGAAACGACACTAAAGCTAGATTTGGCCTGGTCATACTCGAAGTATCCACCAACATCTGCGTTCCAGACGGCGGTGCACCTTGGCAAGCACTTCGAGACAACGATTTCAGCGTCGTCGATCTATCCCCGCTATCACCCGCTCTGACCGATCTGATCGTGTCGTGTATGGCGGCAGAACCGTCTTGTCGACCTGAAATCAAAAGCATTGTCGGACATCCGATCGTTCAGCGGGCAAGGAGTGGGAAGGAGGCTTTGGCGCCAGAAGATCCACGTTGGCTGGCGGAGATATTGAGTGGGTCTATGGGTTTTGGAGCAAATACGAGATCGGGGGATGCGGATGTGGAGATGGGCGAGTAAGAGAGGGGAAAACCAACCTCGCCGAAGAAACGCAAGTTCGCAGACGGGAAACAAGGGGAAGGAGGGAGAGGATCTGTACGATACGACGGAGCGATTTGACGACATCTCACGACACACGCCTGTAAATACACTTTGAAAGGAGAAACTTCTGTGAATACACTCTGTGGATGATATGAGCGGAAGGCGGATGGTGGCGTAGACAAAAGGGAAGAGCTTGTTTACGTGCTCTTGCGGCTGTATGATACGTTTCATTAGATACTTGCCAGCTTGATGCTTGGATGTCTTTGCATGAATAACGATGTGATGTGCTTCTTGCTTGTGAACTGGATTGCAAGGGCATGCCTGCATTGGAGGGAGGAGCCTTACACGGGTCCGAGATGAGCGGGATGAGATGTGATCCGGGAAAGCGGGGGTCGAGATAGCCGGAAATGCGAGACTTGGAATCTCTCATTGCATGTCCTCCTTTCTCTCTTCCTTTCTTTCATACTCAAACTCTTATCTCCTCTCCGTGTAATAGAGATATCGCAGAGAGGTAAAGCTGTACAAGGAATACAGGATGGCGGCCTTTCTTTCCGGAGCGGAATGTGGACCAGGCAACGCTTTGAAGGGGGTGAACAACAGACTCGACGTCGATCGGTCACTGCAGCGCGTGAGTACCCACCAACCATCTGCCTAGTATAATATATGGTTTGTTAACGACAGGATCGACTGGTTTCTACGCCCAATACCGCCGGTCCTTCTAGTCACGTATGTCCTCCGTTCCTTCCTCTATGCCCAACTCGAGGTGGAGTCTGACTAATCAGTTCCGACCGTCTTCGTCTCCAGCCAGCAGACCCCAGAACACGTTCGATTTGAACGCACTCCGACAGCATCTCTCGCCTTCGCCTTTATCTCAAGATCGACAAAATCAGCACGTCCCGTCTTTCCGCCCCAGTCCGGCTTTTGCAGGTCAAGCCGGGTCGTCTGATTGGGCGCAGACGTTCGTTAGTCAGCCTACCCAGCATGTAGCTTCTCCAGTGCAGCGAGGTGGGCTGCAGAATGGCTGGGAGAGGGAGTTTGCGGGCGGGGACCATGTGACCCGAACGATGAGTCCGCCGGGGATGGCCCAAGGTCAGGCCCCATGGCAACGAGGCGCAGTGCAGCATTATCCGCAACAGCAGTACCAACCGGCTCAACCATTCTATCAGCCTGCACAGGCGCATCCCCTGAATTACCCGTCTATGGCGTCAGAGCCTATGTACCACGGTGGACCACATCCCGACGTTGGCAGCACCCGTCAAAATCAACAACAACCAATACATCAACAAGCGCCAGCCCAGCCTCTGACGGAATCGCAAGAAGTTCTTGCCGATACCGCCAAATCGTTTGTTGATGGTTTACAAGCCGATCAGGGGATTCTGGAAGATAATCCGAAATTGGCGAAAAGCCAGTTCATGTCGTTGATCAAGGGATTGGGGGATAGAAAGGTCGTCACGGAAGAAGGCAAGGCTGGCGCAGGGGAAGAAGTGGGAGAGGGGGCGCGTTTCGTCAACCGGACAGAAGTAAACGCGGGGTGGGCAAACGATTTCGCTTCGACGTCAGGTCCGCAGACAGCCCAAGCGTCCGCCGGACCAGGTACCCAGGAACCGCACCAACTAGGCGAGGCAGCTGCGCGGATGTACGCTGAGACTGGGGGACCGATTCATCGTTCTTTCGGTCATTACACGTCTTTACAGCGCGCACCACCCGCACCCCAGCTTCCACTTACAGCCACGAATCAAGTCTCCCAGTCTGAGTGGGATCGGCAGTTTATGGACCAGGAAGCGATATTACAGTCGCATCAAACCCGACTTGCTGAGAGCACTCGCCGGAAATCGGTCCATTTCGATGAAGGATCGCAAGAAGAAGCGATGAGGCCTATGGGAAATGGCGTTCCGTCGTCTCTGGAAGAAGCATTGGCGTTCTCCGCCACATCCATACCCGGCATGTCGTCTTCTTGGCAGGAAGAGGGACTTGACGACTCGCTCGATTTCGACGAAGAAACGTTTTATGATTTTAACGGGCCGATGAGGGTTGCAAGGGGGTCGGATACGAGAAACATGCCTTTGATGGAAGGATGGAACGAGATGGGCAAGGAATGGGAAGCTTACGAGCGGCAAAATGGTCTTGCAAAGGGGAAGGGCCAGGGCCATTACTTGTTCCAGAGGAAAAACCCATATACCCCCGACGTGAGGGACATGGCCGATCCATCGCCCACCTCGCCGACTTTCAAGGTCAGTTTTCGTCCCTTGTCTAGCTCGGTCAGTTGTGCTGAAGAGCAGGGCGTGTTGGAGCTTGAGGCAGAAGTGCACAACGATCCAACAAGCTACGAAGCGTGGTACGCCCTGGGCCTGAAACAGCAAGAAAACGAACGGGAAGACCAAGCCATACTTGCTCTCTCAAAGGTTATACAGCTTCAACCGGATTATCGGGAAGCGTACCTTGCGCTCGCTGTGAGCTATACCAATGAAGGCGAAAAGGAAGCCGCAAATACGATGCTAGAGCGCTGGATTGATTTGTCGCCGTTTTCATCGTCGATGGAGATGGACATGGGATCGGATGTTGATAGTGGCAGGGAGGCGCTAGGATATGTGGCCCGGAGAGGAAGGGTGGTCGAGCGTTTGATCGACTTGGCGAATTTGAACCCGGAAGAGGTGGATCCGGAGGTCCAGATCGCTCTGGGTGTTTTGTTCAACGCTTCCGAGGTGAGTGTTGGTGATTTCGATTGGGGCAGGAACTGACGAGAAGGAGTTTGACAAAGCCGAAGACTGTTTCTCTGCGGCGTTAGAAGTCAGGCCGGATGTGAGTCGTTCGGTTGACCTTGATGGGTCGTGACTGATGGCAGGACTGGCTATTGCACAACCGGATCGGAGCGACCCTGGCCAATAGCGGAAGGAGCAACGAGGCTATTACGCACTATGAGAGGGCCCTCTCTCTCCACCCGAACTTTGTCCGCGCACTGTGAGTCGCGATTCGTACACATGTTCAGTCGTCCCAGTGGATGCGCTATTGTGCGTGTTTACTGATGACCAGATTCAACCTCGGTATCTCCTATATCAACCTTGCGCAATACAACCGAGCGGCACAAAATCTTGTCGACGCTTTACGTCTCCAGCACGCCGACGCAACGGAGGGATACGCTTCAGCACAGCTCGGAGACGTTTCGGCAAAAGGTATAGGAAGTGGAGTGCTTTGGACCACGTTGAGGAACGCGTGTTTACACATGGGCAGACAAGACCTTGTTGCTGCTGCTGCGAGGAAAGATCTTGCTGGTAAGTCTAGTCTGACTGGGGTAAGCGTGGCGCTGATCTGTAGCTTTCCCGATGGATCTTATGGTAGAAGGCTGGGAGGACAGGCAGTATTAGGTTTCAGCGGGCTCGTGCGTGACCCATGCGTCGCTTCTCGCCTTGTCGGTCTCGTAGGCAGATAGAAACATGCGAAGTGCAAGTTGAACTTGCGTCTTAACAACATGGAATCGGTAGCCACTGGCGGTCGCGTCTTCGCGAGTATCAACTGGCCAGTACAAGTAATATGCAAAGGTATTCCTCGTCCTGTACGGTCGAGAGAATCCTGCCTAGTAGGTACACCAACTGCATGCATGCACTCTTTCATCGTATGCATGCGCTGTGTCGGGTTATTATGTATATTTAGGTATTTGGTGGCGTCCGGTTCCTGGTCCCTCTTTGTTCCGTATTTAGTCCATGCCGGACGGGAGCGTGTCCACAGTCGGCCTACCTCCACGTACCTAGCGATTCTCCACGTCGGACCTGCTGCACAGCATATATCTACAACGAGATGCGCTCTGCTCTTGCTATCTTTCCGTATTCGCTGACATGGAGTACGCGCTTTATGAGCGAAACACGACTGCTCCGCTACTACCACACGAGACACATTCCCCATCGCCAAACCGAGATGAGCACGGCAAACACACAAGGTGGATCAGTCTTCGGCCGGATATATCCCTCCGTCAGGTCGTCTACTGCCTCGTGGGCTTGATGAGCGCCGTTCTATGTATTGCTGCAATCGTCGGATCGGTCGTTGGTATCAAAAAATATCGCCATCTCGCGTTCCCACATCGAGCCGTACATGCTTCCATTGCGCAGAGCAAGGACGGGCAAAATGTCGTAGGACCATACTTTGGGCGGGCCGCGGATGGCGACGAAAAGGAGGTTAGGCTGGTTATGACTGTATGGCACCGAGAAGGAATACCCTTTCCGCCAGTCAACAAAAACGATGCTATGGACCGCTGGTCGCAAGAATACGAGCAACGGAGCGCAAATGCCCGTCGGTGGGGGTCCGGGGGCCAGGGATACATCATACCGGAGAACGATGCCCAACACCAGTGGGAAACGATATGGACCGGCAACATGTCTGGACTGACTTCGGTCGAGGATCAGCGAAAGGATACTGTCAAGATAGTCCTGCCTGGGCGTGTGGTGTGAGCTTCTATCATTCACTGACTTGGAATCCTCGCTAAAACGCAGTCATTCGTTGGTCATGAACGAATATTCCGCTCTTGTAGCAACATTTGCGCTCATCCCTGTTGATCACGACACGCATTCATTGTCTCCCGTGTATAACCATACCTCATCTCGGCCCGTACAGTCTTACGGGCCGGATCAGCCTTGGCCTCTGCCTTTTTCTTCGAACCCACCTCCAGGTCAATCGGAGCTTAGAAGCTTCTATGCTCATTCGGCTGCAGGCTATACACTCCAAGAAACAATCTTTGAGTGGGACTCGTCAGCCCCACGTCAGATGGGTGGCGCCTTTTCAATGGGAGCTGAAGTCTCTACCACATTCTTGTCGTCCACAACAGCGATCATTGTCGCTCACGACTATCCCAGATACAATCTGGCTGGATTCGAGGGAGCGATGAGCGCTCTAAAGGGCTTCAAAGTCAGTCGTATCCTCACAAGCTGACACAAACTGAACACTCCAGGAAACATGCGCAAGTGACCGATATTGGGAGAGAGATTGTCGTCGGACATTTGCGCGTGATGGTCATTTCGAAAACCTGCTCAAGATAGAGACGCCGGGCAAGCCGACGCAGTGGAAGTACGGGCCGTTTATCACCACAAGACCTGCTCTATCTGTCTCACCGAGTTACGTACAGCTGCCAAAGCAAGATGATCTACGAGGCCTCAGCCCAGCAAGTGTGCCTGGTAGGTTGCTTCCCTCAGTCTCGTTGGCTCGGCTGAGAATGTCAGAGTTCTCATTCGATTGGCATCTGTCCTACTGGAACCTATCGCCTGCCAAGCTCTCATTTCTAAACGAAAGGCACGAGCCCTCAGTGTGGCAGACATTGCATCCTACCAGTCATGGAGCTAAAAGTCACGACACAGCAGAATTATATAGTGAGTGGCAGGTCTTGTACAAGCTACGTCCCACGTATCAAGGTACTAATCACCGCTAGGTTCGCTACTTGGAATGCCATTCAACGAATCTCGCCCATTGGCGAGAAGCGCCGTCGGGCTCATCGCTCAAGCGCTTCGATACCTAGCTATCCCGTGAGCAACCTTTTTTTTCCCTCCAACAGAGGCAGAAGGTGTGCATGTTTATAAAAAGATTAGTTCTACATTACTGGGCAACACGACGCACATCGACGGGCATCGCTATCCTAACACAAACAGCCCAAACCGCCGTTTACCTTGTCTGCTACATCGTCACAACAGCAGTCAACCTCGACGACGTACCGGTATTCGTCTTCGTTGTAGCAATACTGGCATTCGTTGTACTGCTGGTGAAACAGCTCACCCTTTGCTTCCGGCCTGAATTCAGTGTAGCCTCTCGTCCCATCTTGGCAGGCTCTGAGGTGCATATTTCGGTGCCCACTGCGGTTCGTTTCCGCCATGCGAGTGTGTCCGAATCAGCTAGCAACAAGCAGGACGCACTGTTCGTCTGGTGGCTACGTATCCTGGTAGGTGCATCACTGTGGGATGCGGACCGACTGAGTCTTAATGTTCAGATCATGTTTGTCACTTTCGCCATCCTCCGCTTCGCTCCCGCCCCGCCACCAATCGTATCCGCCAAAAAGTATGCAAATGTTATGCACGGTTTCGGAGGCGCGTCACACTGGAACTCCACGGTGATACAGGTCATACACATATTCAGTGCGATTCAAGGGTCGGTCTGGTTCGGTTGCCAAATCAGCCAAGTAAGCCGCGTTTTCCCCCAGTCAGCAACCAAAGCTGAATATGAGATCCTGCTCAACTATCGGCAAAAGACTTTTGCGGGTTCATACGCGCTAACAGCCTATGTCTTACTCGCGTCGCAGTCTTTGGCTCACACCACGCAGATCTTTGTGAATTGGTTTGGACGCGCGCAGTACATGCAGCCGTTCACGCTGTGGGACGTCATCACGCTGGTTGTGTTGGCAGTTACGGCTGTACAGGCGATGACTCTTCCCAAAGTGGATCAAACGAACATAAACCCCGTAGCGTAGAGCGTGTACTATCAGCCGAGGCTGATGGCGAAGCACTGCGTGTCAGGCTCCGCCAGGCCAGGCCAATGCAAGTCTCGAGGGATCTCAATGTCACTTGGAAAGCAATGCAAGTGACAATCGCCTATTCGCTAGAGCGGCCACCAGTTACGGTCCTAGAAATATACTCACCCGCTGATGTTGCTCTTCTCAGATGGCAAGCGGTATCAAGTATGTTGCCAGAGGGTCCAGAGATCGACGGTACGGTCATGATCCGAGCCACCAGTCGCTGCGACTCAGTAAGATCTGCATACTCGTGCTTACAGAGTACATTCCGTGCGACGCATTCGAGACCCACGTCAATCCTCACTGCCCCGCAATACCTCCTGCAATGGAGGCACAGTGGTGCCGGGTTTCAAGAATAGGTAGTAAATGTGACCTGACGATGAATTGGTGTCGAACCTGCGATCACATGCATACGTAGGATCACGAGAAATGTTCCCCTACATGAGGCGACACGCCTATGTGTGCGCCGGTGTGACATCGCCACGACTTTGCTCCACCTCAATACCTTCCTTCCCCATTGCGATTGCCTGCCCGCTTTGGCTCTTCATTGCCATCTGTTGATCACGCAACAACCTTTTCTTCAGGACCTCTCTCACTTTCTCCAAATCCGGCTCGCTCAACTTCGGTAACTTGTGACCAAAATGTTTCTGTTGCGCCTGCAAACGAGCAAGCAGCGTCTCCATAGCTCTCAAATCGCCCTTGTGCGCCAAGGTCGACACGACATACAGGTACGCCTGATCGCCTGGCTGCATGCCCGCGGCGTATATCCTGTTCAATGCTTTGAAAGCGCCCCGTGTGCCCGCTTCCAACGAAGAAAGCTGGACCCAAACAGCATGCGTTACGTCGGTTGGTCGTAGTATCGGCGGCAGGTCTTTGGCCATGGCGAGGTATGCGTTGTGAAAGTCCTTGATGGACGACTTGCGCTGGAGCAGTAACGCGCAAAGACTGGGTAGAATCGTTGTTATGAGATGTATATTCGGATATACCGGTTCGGCCATGACGACTGGCTTCTTGTTGTAAAAGTGGTCTGGGAGACCAATCCATGGGTGATGGCTCATAAACTTCCGTACGGCCATTTCGTGCTGTCCACTCGAACGCAATAACAGGAGCTCGGCCTGTAGCCATACCCGGAAACGTACTCTTGGCGGCCGCTCTTCGTCGCCGTCTGCCAGGTTGATTCTGCGGAAATTCTTCCGGAAGCGTTCATACAACGCCGGCCGTTGTTCGAATTCGGATTGAAAGTCGCTGAATAACATAGAGAGGTCGTTGGGAGTGATACGAGTTGTTAAGGCGAGTCGTATCCGCCGAGAGAACGAGAGTGAGCGGTCGTGTGCGCGTATCTCACCGTGCTCTCTATTTGTGATCTCCGCCGAGAAGAGTTCTGTCGAGCCTCGCCAGGTGTAGCCAAGTCCCTCGCCCTGTTCCAACAACAATTTCGCTTCTTTCGTATATCCGACGCGAATGAGATCGTAGATCAAGTCACTCCACCGGTCTCTGAGTTGCGCAGCTACCACCCTCCGTCTCTTCGTCTGGGCTTCAACCGTCGTTCCGTGTGCAGCCCACGAGTTGTACGATTCGACAGCATCCCAGAACATCCGTACCGAGGTATGAGGAGGCACCACCAGCATGAGGTGCTCTGCCAGAGGTTTGTATACGTTCGGGAAAAGACCCAAGCGACTCGTAAGGGCGAGGAAGCGTGTCATAAACTCGACATCTTGCGTATGATGAAACTTGATGTGCGCAAGCACTGGCGGCCACACCTCGTTACGCGATTCCGCCGATGTCCTCGCTGTACGAGCTGGATACAACGACAGAAACGACATGAACCCGTCCAAGTCGGGATTCTTTGTGTTGTACAGACAGGCCAGAGCTGGTTTGAGGTATATCTCCCTCGGTTTCGGAGCGTATCCCAATCTCTTGAACTCTTCCAGAATACTCTTGGCGGCTAAGATATCGTCCCGCAGCACTAAATTATGTAGAGCGTCACAATATAACCCTGTTTGTCGGTCTTGCTCGTGATCGTTTGAAGCGAATATCGTGGGCCAAGGATGCGGACTAGGCATGGGATACCAATCGTCGAGCTCATCACGTACATCCTCGTATTCTACCAAGTTTTCTTCTTCTAGGAAGTTTGGTGGCGCGGTGGATGTCGAAGGCGCATTGCGAGACGATGCAATGGAAGAGAAGGAAGAAGAGGAGAATGAGGGGGAAGAGATGCTGGATGGTGAAGGGTCGGTGGTGAGGGCAAGCGAGGATAATGGCCGTTGCAAACAAGGCGCTTCTCGATATATCACCAATCTCAGCGCGTGAAGCGCATTCCGACTTCGAAGAGTCATGGGCTGGAGAAGGACTGAAAAGTGAGGAGCATGTAAAGAGGAAGAATATCAATATTCTGAAGTCCGAGATTCAGTCATTAAGACGAGCTCGCTATGGGAGTCTTCCATGACTATCTGCCATCATGCCTTCAGAGAAGCTATGCTTAGAACAATATCCCGTCCTTGATCTTTGCCGTCCCATCCGGCCGCACCGTCTGCATGCATATGACCTAAAATGAAGAGGTGTCCCGACGAATACCTAAACCACGTGACTTTGGTGCCGTTCATCCGAGACTGTCGCGAGTCACCTCCGCTTGGATCCACTTCATCTTCGTCAGACACATTTACAGCCCACTTTCATTTCCTCATTGTACCACTCTTGAACATGTCAATGGGTCTGGGCGCCCCAAAGAGGGGTAAGCCTAGAATCGTAAGTCACCCTCTTCCTACTCGCCGCTTCCTTCACAGCCTATCCTCCGCCGCTCAACCTACCTCCACTCTAGTAGTATCGGCTGACCATCAGCGCGCTCCGAAAAAGCTGGGACCGGAGACTTCCATGAAAGATACGTGGGCAAAGCTGTCCACCGCTATCAAGGAGATTCAAAACCATAATGCATCAAAGTTATCTTTCGAGGAACATTACCGATATGCGTATAATATGGTGCTTTTCAAGCGTGAGTGAATACTCTCTGCTCCAGTTAGTCTCAAGATTCGGGAGAAACGCGGAATACACTATCCTTGCTGGTCTATGCGGCGTTCCTTCTGGACATCGCATACCGCTAGTCTGAGACCATTCTGCGCAAGCTGTCGAAGTGCCTGCTGACTAGCAGACGGCGATCAATTGTATAATGGCGTAAAAGGTCTCATAGTGGAACATTTGGAACAGCTAGCCAACGAGGTCATCGTCCCGACTTTTCCGCGGAGTAGCGGTACACATGGAGCAGGACGTCTCGGCGGCGGAGCGGAAGCCGTGGAACGAGCGCTAGAGGGAGACCGATTCCTCAAAGCCGTGAAAGGCGTGTGGGAAGACCACACGGGGAGTATGCGCAAGCTGAAAGACGTGCTGAAATACATGGTATGTCGCCTGGCATTTCTCTTTTGCTCGAGCGGAATTGACCATCAGGACAAGGTGTATACAACCTCCGAAGCCGTCCCAAATACGTACGAAGTCGGTCTCAGTCTTTTCTTGATCCATATCATCCGGTCACCCAAACACCCCATACATACCCACCTCATCGCGACGTTGCTCTCGCAAGTACAACTGGAACGCGACGGCGAAACAATCAACCGGTCAACGGTACGAGAGTGCGTCGATGTGCTGTTACGGCTGCACAACCCAGAGAGAGAAGGAGGGAGGATGGTGTATACGACGGACTTTGAACCGGAATTCTTGAGAAGAAGTGGGGAGTTTTATAAGCGCGAAGCAGAGGAGATGCTCGAGGGAGGTGACGCCGGGGCGTACCTGCGTAATGTGAGTGCCCACTTGTCCCGTTTCGTCATGACGGTAGTTGACTAACTATCAGGTGGAGCGGCGGTTGGCAGAAGAAGCAGATCGAACAGCGCATTATCTTTCCTCCAATACCCAACCTCCACTGCAGGAACTACTGGTGGAACACCTTCTCACTAGCCATTTACAACATATTCTCGAGATGCCCGGAACAGGTCTCGTCTCGATGCTCGACGGCGACAAGATCTCCGACCTGCGGCGGTTATACACACTATTCTGCAAAGTGCCCGATAACGCGGGTAAACAGGCCTTACGAATTGCACTACGGTCAGATATTGAGGAACGCGGGAAGGGGGTCAATGAGGCTGCGATAACAGAGCCAGAAGCTGGACCAAGCGGGAAAGCGGATGAAGCGGATGGTGCAGAAGGGGATGATACCAAGGGCAAAGCCAAGGCCAAGCCTACAAGCGCGAGTAGTGCATTGGCAAGCGCGCTGCGATGGGTTCAAGATGTTTTGGACTTGAAGGATAAATTCGATCGGACACTGGACGAAGCGTTGGGAGGTAACAAGGCAATGATGATGTCCACCATGACTGATGTGAGTATGGAAGGCGAGATCTGCGTGCATCGGCATTGACTGTAGGCGTTTTCATCGTTGGATGTGAGGGACCGGTCTGGCAGAAACGGAGATGATGCATCGGGCGGAGACAAGGCGATGCAATCTTCGATAAACGAGGTACGTTTCTCTCGTCTTAGCAGTACCACGCTAATGAATAGGCTTTCCAATCATTCATAAACGCCAACCCTCGAGCTCCCGAGTTCCTGTCACTGTTCATTGACGAACACCTGAAAAAGGGAACGAAAGCAGTGAGTTTTTGGGGTTGGAGTGACACAGCTGAGCGTGCAGAAAACGGAAGATGAAATCGATGTCGCCCTTGAGAAAACGATCATATTGTTCAGGTTCCTGACGGATAAAGACAAATTCGAGCGTTATTACAAAAACCATTTGGCCAGGCGGCTATTGTACGGCCGAAGTGCGTCGGATGATGCGGAGAAGGGAATGGTCGCGAAGCTCAAGGTGGAAATGTGAGCTAGAACCATGTTGCAGAGGAATCAGACTAATGAGCAGGGGGTTCCAGTTCACGCAAAAGCTAGAAGGGATGTTTACGGATATGCGCCTTTCTGCGGAAGGTGTGAACACTTTTCGCAATTATCTCAACAGACACGGAGTAAGCTCTCGCAATCTCACTAGAATCAGCGGCTGATCATAGACTTTACCTTTCGAGCTCACCGTCAATGTACTTACAGCGTCTTACTGGCCTCAAGCCATCGCCGCCGCGTCGCCCTGCACCTTCAACGGCCAGCTGTCCGAAGCCACGGCAACGTTCCAGAAATACTACGATTCCCGCCATTCCGGTCGTCGTCTCACATGGCAAGGTAACCTCGGTACAGCCGACGTGCGAGTGCGTTTCAAAGCCCGCGCACACGATCTCAACGTTTCCACTCACGCGCTCATCGTGCTTCTCCTCTTTGAAACTGTAGCGACGGACGAAACGCTGAGTTATGCCGATATCAAGGCTGGAACGGATTTGACGGATCCGGATCTGGTCAGGACGCTGCAAAGTCTAGCGTGTGGGAAATTTAGGGTATTGGTTAAGCACCCTAAAGGACGTGACGTCAATCCGACAGACCGGTTTGCGTTTAACGAGGGCTTCACGAGTAACCTTGCGAGGGTGAAGATTATGCAGGTCGCCAGTAAGGTCGAGAGCACGAGGGAGAGGGAGGAGACGCAGGAGCAGGTCGATGAGGAGAGGAAACATATGGTGGAGGTGAGTTACTTCATTGCTGTTGCGCGAGGAAACTCAGAGGCGGACGAAATGTTGGAGCAATGCACAACGGGAAACTGGTTTGATGTGGAGCGGAATGAGCTTGACTGACACCAGGCCTGTATCGTCCGAGTGATGAAGAATCGCAAGACGATGACACATAACGACCTCATTTCAGAAGTTGCACACCAACTATCGACACGTTTCAACCCTTCCATGTCGATGATCAAGAAGAGAATCGAGGGCCTGATTGATGTGAGTGTCGCGGTCCGCCGTGTTGTAGTGGGTGGAGATTTGAACGGAACTGACGATGCAGAGAGAGTACCTGGAGAGAGTGGGAGATATCCAGACGTATCGATACCTCGCATAAAACCCTCCATGAGAGGCGGTATTGGCCCGTACAAAAGGTGTTGCTGCGAAGCAATGTCCGAGTCAGTCTAGCGGTACGATCACGATGGGAGAAGACAGATAGCTGTGCGTGCGTGGAGTTAGAGCAATGTTTGTCGTCATGTAGAGGACCGGTCAGTTATGTGTATCTATTGTATGCATACTCTTCATAATGACGACTTGGCATGGAGTTGAGGCGTGTGTTTAGCGTTCACCGGGACCCTGGTGTTATGCTCGGCCCAATAGGTCCTGGAGATCACACCAAGCACGAGGACAACATGACAATTGATACATAGAAAGACTGCTGATACCTTGCGATTCCTGTCGTCTACAATCTAAACCTCTTTGAGCTTCGTACCCTTCTCGGCGGTTCGTAACGACCGAGAGCTAGACCGTTGAAGGTCCTTTTTCGTTTTATCATCTTCTCACGTCTACTCTGAATCCCCAAACAGCCCAAAATCAACGATTGATACCGACCGTACGGTCTTCTCCCACCATTCTTGCACTTTCTCCCTCTCTTCTTCGCCTTTGCCGTCTGACGAGGAGAGGTTGACGTTTACCGAAACGACTATATCGGCTTTTTTCTTGTTGCCGACGTATGGGGTGTTTCCGCCGTTTGCCTGCCCCTCGCCGCCGCCCCCGCCGCCGTTGACCACGGCGTCTTGCCCGCCTTGCCCGCCTTGTCCGCTCGCACGTTCCGCGCTCTGTTCCAACCATACGCGGAACAAAGCCACCGCGATGAACACCGTATCGGCCACATCGTCCTCGTGTCCCGGTCGGGGCGCTCCGGTCGGGTCATGGCTGAACTTGTGTATTTTCTGCGTGCCACAAACGACGACGCCGGGGGGCGTGGAGGCGACGGCCGAAGGGTGAGAAGGGAGAGGAGAGGGCGGCGGGGGTGTGAGGAGGGTGGAGGAGATGGATGCGTTGTCGTGTGCTATAGACGAGAAGTGGAATCTGCGGAAATGAGCTTGGACTCGAGTCTGACGTGTGTGGTATCATCCCGTCGACGTAAACTCACTTTGCAGCTTCCCATAAATCTCCTTTGGCCGGTCCGTCCTCTACCAACCCCAGCACCTCTACGACCAAAGAGGTATCGCTATCGGGAGATAAGTAGACTTCTTGGTTGTCGGGGATTTGTCGTAAATCACTAAAAAGATGTATCAGCACCTCTGCCCCACCACGCCCACTGCCCTCCCCACCCACGCAAGAGATAGACGCCAACTTACCTCGCATCCCCGTAATTCACCGGCAAGTCCATCGTGATGGCTCCACCGAATAGCTGCCTCGTACCCAGTGTAGCCGCCATTATTATTGATACGCGGTAGATGAAGTAGAGGCGGAAAGCGGGGAAGATGTGGAGATAAGTAAGAATAGATAGGTCCTCGTAATCGGGATTCGTGTGCAGATGCAGTACTCTGAAACAGCCGGCGGCGACGACATTTGCGATTTAACCTTGAAGTTGAGTCGGATCGGACATTGCCGCCTTAACCGGCCGGGGCGGCGACTTCCGACGCGAACTAGGGTAGATACCGACGCGAACGGGCGTGTACTCGTACAACAAATACCAAGAGGTTTCCAAGGTTTCCAGGGTTCTACCAACTTCACATATCCAAGTGACTCGGAGATCCACGCACTAAGCTCACGCGTCAAGGGCATTGCCAAGCGGGAACGACAGACAGACAGGTCTGCGCATCGGACCGACAGGTGTCTTTCAAGTGCCTAGTCACTGGCATTGGCACAAAGACGAAGACGGCAACAAGCCCAATCTGCAAGAGCGGGCGCATACCACGCGGCCAAGAAGAGCCGGACGCGTGTAACAAGGCTTAAAGCCGCAGTAATAAAGGACCCGAGCGTCGTATAACTCCACGCCCGATAAAGCTCGGCCGGTGGTATACTAGTACCCAGGCCGATCTCCGTCATACACCGCTGAACTCTTCACCGACATGGAGGCCCAAGCCCTCATCCCCCTCACGCTTCGACTACAGTCTCTCGAGGCTCAGATAAAGGGCGTCCTGTCCGATGCCGCCGGTTCGGCTTCGAACGGAGAGACGGCGGTACCCCACATCATCAAGCAAATGCGGGTAACGCAGGAGACGCTGGAAAGAGTTGGTCAGGATTCAGAAGCGCTGAAGCGGCTCTTGGCGGGGTGTAAGTGAATCTGCCCTCCCACTCCCTCTGCAGCGCGACCTCGACCTCGAAACGGAAGATGTCTGGAGAACATTATACGACAGGCGCGGGCTAATGGTAGATGGAGGATATAAACATCTTCTCTCCCTACCAGGTGAAGAATCACCTGAGGAGACGTATGATCTGCCCGACGAGGCGAAAGTCGCGCTGCTCGTTGAGAGCAGGAATGAAATAATCGCCGCTGAAAGGGGTCTGAGAGAGATTGAGTTGTTGAAAGAAAGAGGGGTGGAAGGTAGTGGGAACCTCGAAAGTATGTCTCTGTTTCTCCAGCCGGGCAGACGGTGATGTGGATGCAACACTGATACCAGGTGTTTTAGAGCTCCGACCGGATGTTGCGCGCCAGATGGAACTCGCGGAGACAAGACGTAAAGAGCTAATAACGGCTCGGACGGGGGTGGTGGCGTTGTTGAGGCGGTATACAGATTTTGTGGGTGCACCCGAACACCTTGATCCGAACTGTCCATGCGTGTACGCACACGTATAGACATAAGCGCTGGCGTTGCATCTCCTATTCCACGTATTGCACAAAGCTGATACCAGTCTGCGACTGTCTCGGACATGTTCTTAGGATTACACCATCGCTTGGAAGCTCTGGAAGAAGATGTCAGGCGGGCAGAACGGTTCAAGAGGAAAGAGCTGAAAGAGCGGTTCTAGTTGAGACAGCTGGTTGGTAGTAATGACACGATGACGATATCATGATGATGAGCCGCACCGGAATGAAGACCACGCGTTTGCAGGCGAGATGCGGAGTGTAGATGCTGCATTACGACCAGAGTTGTTTGCGTCTACATGAGCAATTGCGTTGTCGCGCCTAGACACGGACCACTTCTGGCGCGGACAAGGGGTCGACTGTACAGTCTGATGCTTTCACATTTCCTAAAAATGCATCTGCAACGCTCAGTGATCGTCCTCCTCTTCGCCAGGACATCCGCCCGGCCCGTCCATCTCGTCATACGATTTGTATTTGAACGAACACCAAAAACAGTACTTGTGCTCGTGCCGTAGTTGGGACAGCAAGTACCTGAGATGCTCCGCGGACTACCATTAGTCAAAAGTCTCTCCGTACGTGTTGCTGCCCCTTGTCGGACTTTCCGCGAAGACTCACCGTCATCGACAACACCCGCTTCGTCCCTGAAACCATCGACGGCCAGTCCACCTCCTTGCCCTCTTCCTGTTTTGGGTCCTCCTGCCTAGCTTTATCGCCAGCAGTGTCCTCCTTCGGCTTGTCGTCTCTCGCAGCGGGGATGCCAAACCGGATATCTTCCTCATCCCCGCCAGCGAGGCTGCTGAGCATGTCTTTTCGCATTTGCTCGCGGACCTTCTCCGCGGCAGAAACGAGTCGTTCCCGTTCGGGCGCACGTTGGACGAGTTCAGGTGGAGGTGTCGGCGAGCGGGAAGGCCCAGGACTGAAGGTTCCGGCTTGAGAAGGGTATATGATCCTGAGAAGGGGTTTCGGGAGCGTTCCCAGCGGGTCGAACGGGAGGACGTGGAGTGGGTGGAACTGGGGTAAGCGAAGTGTTCCGCCTGTCGCCGATTTGACCTCACTGTAACGCCTTGCTCTTCGTCGAATTTGACGAGCAACTCTCTCGCCTTCGACTCTTTCTTCTCGACCTCCCTCACCTCGAACTCCCTTCGCTGTCTCGTCCTGAAGTCGTCCGTCTTCTTTCCGAGCTGTTCCATCCGGCGTGGATCTAGCTCGTCGGGGTTTCTGGCGTGAGCTCAAGAGAGCGAACTCCAATAGCCAGCTCACCTCGTCTTCGGCAGCGGAGGAGGAGAAGGGTCTCTTGCGCTTAGACCCTTTCGCCCGGACCATAGTGATATCCGCAGAGGTTCCACCCTCGTGCGTCCTCGTGAACCCAAACCACCTCTCGACGCCTCATCCTCTTCGTCATCGCCCTCATCTTGTACCTCACCCTGTCGCTGCCGCTTCGCAGGCGGGGGAGACTCTGAGCGCTTCCTACCCAACCCTTCCCCGACATTCCACCCCATCTTCTTCATAAACTCCATAGCTTTGGTCCCACCTCCACCGTCCCCACTTTCATCCTTCTTGGCTGTATCGAACAAGCTGGTCGACAGACCTTCGCGCCTATTTTTTTCTTCCTGTTGTTTATGCGACAATTGGTTGTTCGCCTGGCCTTTCCGCATCGATTTTAACGTGGAAATGTTCCGTCGGTCAGAGTAGGTCGAAGGGCCCGAGGTCGTGGGGGCGTCTACCAAGAACTTGTCCGACATGAAATCGTCTTCGGAATCGGACATTGCGAGTGTACGTCTCGTGGACTGAGTTGAGTCAAGCCAATGCAAGCCGTGCAAAGGTCGTATGGAAAGGAGAGTGATTAATAGTGGACAGCCTCCACCCGGCTACGTCAAGCTAGGTAACGCCGATGCGACCGGCGGGTGGCACCGCTCGACATCTCACTCCATTGCCCTGCCGTCTAATCAAGAAAACTACGTAAACCCCGGGAACGGCGCAGAACAGGCGGGAGTGTAATACATAGTATGTATGCGTTTTTGGGAGTCTTTGCAGCCTTTGGAGCCTTCAAGCGTGCGATTGACGGAGTACGCAATTAAGGCATAGTACAAGGACGGTGCTTGAGCAGTGCATTGGGGGGGGCGGTTCCCCCCAATAATCAATCAGAATAGACCGATCTGATGGGGATCTTGCGGTCCGTGTGTGTTTCTGCCGGTGCAACGTTGCTTGGTACCGACGGCAATGCACCGCTCATCAAGAAATGCATCGCGTACCTTTGCTTCACCATGGGAATCAAGGAGGCTGGTTGTGATATGGCCGCTGTAACGTGCTGTGCTAAGCACACGCGTGTGTGTGCCCAGCCAGTGCAAGTCTCCGTTGTTCCATGGCCATGACGGTGTGTGGTCTGGCTCGTGTGCGCTCTCCAGTATGAAAGGGGTGACGCGCTCAACCCCCTTTTCGAAATGAGACGTACCCTGACGGACGCGAGACCGAGTAAGGGGTGGCGGCGGCGCAAAAGTTTGAAAGCGCGCGGAGAGAACGGATCGTCTAACTCCCCTGAACCCCCGCCTCAATCTTCTCAACCGCACCCTATCCCATCCCATACGCACTTTCACCAGTTGTCATCTCACTACGCTCCATCGGCTTTTTTCTTTCTCTATTCGCATTACACTCGACCGCGTCGACAATCCCAAGCAGGTCTTGAGCGTTGCGCATACTACTCAAAGGCAAGCTACAACGCGAGCAAGCAAGAGAAAACCGCCCCGTTTTTCTTTTCGCCGCGCGTCACATAGAGCGCGACTGAAAGCCCCGGTCTGGCATTGGAAGGCACACTTCATCAGCTTTCTTTTACTCATTAGGACGACCGTATCACACTTTTCATCTATACCTTCTCTCCACATCACCGGCCAACTCTTCGCGCCATGAGAGTGGGAGCATCCCCCCTTGCGCGGATATCAGCGCTGCCGCTCATTGCGACGGCGTTGCTTTCCGCCCTCAATGTCGTCGCCTTGCGGTACAATGCCTCACTACGCGACTGGAATTTCAACTACAATGAAGGTGCGTGAGCTTCCACAATTGTCTCTGTCTCGACCCAACTTCACACTCCGTCACTCCTTTGTGTTTTGGGTCGACGTGAAATTTCGATTTCGCGGCCGGTCTCGGGATTGTACTGTCCTACAACGGTGTTCCACCGATCGGCCTCGTTGTGTCCTCTCCCGAATTTCACGCACTGACACACTGCAGACGCGACTGATATCCTCGACTACACGACATCCAGAGTCAACAGGACGTACACGCCATCTCCGGCCAATTGGAGGGTACGTGCACTCTCCAGCCTTGCTTCGCAAGCGTTCCACATTGGTCACCTGAAGCTGATACCCTTTTTAGGCTGTACCGGCGATGACGCTGCTGCTCGACAAATGGGTCGATGGTGCCCCAGAGCTGAACGACTATTTCGGTCTCAAATTCGAACACGATTACCGTGAGACGCAATTGCGAGCGGGAGGAGATGTTAAAGGTCTCATGTCGGATCGAAGTTTGGACTATCTCCAAGGAATGGGTTACGACGCAATCTACATCGCCGGTACCTTCTTCCTCAACATGCCATGGCAAGCAGACAGTGAGTTGGCAACTGACTAAGGAAGATGCGGTGCTTATCTAAGGTTATTCCGCTCTTGACTTCACTCTCCTCGATCCCCATTTCGGAACCGTCCAAGATTGGATCGATTTGATCGACAGAATGCACGCCAGAGGCATGTACATGATCATGGATTTCACTGTCGGTACTATGGGTGATATGCTCGGTTTCAAAGAGTGAGTTGATTAGTTCATTACAGTTGCTGACATACAGCTACTTGAACGTCTCTGCCCCTTTCAAACTGGATGAGCACGAGCTCGAATGGAAACTGCCGCCCTATGCTCCATGGGGTTTCGACAAGTACCCTGATTTCAACTTTACCAACACGTACAACGAATCTTGCGAGTACCCTACTTTCTGGCTCGACAACGGTGATCAACTCGCTCCGCCCAAGACCGGTTGTTACGACTCAAACTTCGATCACTACGGTGATATTGAAGCTTTCGGTGTCTTCCCAGATTGGCAGCGTCAATTGGCCAAGTTCGCCTCCGTCCAAGATCGTTTGCGAGAATGGCGACCTTCGACTGCCGAGCGAATCAAGATGTTTTCGTGCATGGCCATCGAGGCCTTCGATATCGACGGCATCCGTATCGACAAAGCAACTCAGGTTACTGTTGACTTCATGGCAGAATGGACCGCTCATACCAAGGAATGTGCTCGCAAGTTTGGTAAAGACCATTTTATCGTTCCCGGAGAAATCACCGGTGGAAACACTTTCGGGTCTCTCTACATTGGCCGAGGCAGGACGCCTGGAAACGTTCCGGGCAGTTTCGATGAAGCCATCACTCTCACTGAAGATGACAACGGATTCTTCTTGCGTGAGAAGGACGTCCACGGTCTCGATTCAGTCGCCTTCCACTATTCCATCTACCGTTCGCTGTGCCGTTTCCTCGGTATGGACGGTAATCTACAAGTCGCCTACGATGTCGACGCCAATTTTGTTACCGCTTGGAACCAAATGGTCCAAACTAACGATTTCCTCGATCCCGTAAGCGGAAAATTCGACCCAATGCACCAGTTTGGTACCACGAATCACGATGTTTTCCGATGGCCCGGACTTGCAAACGGTACACAACGTCAACAGCTCGGTCAATTCATCTGCAATATCCTACTCCCAGGTCAACCTCTCGGATGGTACGGAGAAGAGCAAGAGATGTACGTGTTGGACAACGGCGCAGCGAACTATCTATACGGCCGTCAATCGATGGTATCGTCTATCGCTTGGAAACGTCATGGTTGTTACAAGCTCGGTTCCACTCAGTACTACAACATGCCGTACGACAAGGCACTAACTGGTTGCGACGATCCTTGGAACTCGCTTGATCACCTCGACCCAACTGCTGCCGCTCGTCGAGGTATTCGAAACCAACATCACGCTCGCCAGCATTATATCGAACTCCTCGATGGTTTCTCGCTGTATTCGTTACACGAATGGACAAACAAAATCCAGCTCCCAGGTTCTAACACCACTGAGACGACCTTGGGAATGTGGTCAGTCTCGCGTGCACCTCACAAATCTCAAGAAGGCTCAGACGGCTTCAACACAGACGGAACTATCAGTCAGGTCTCTTGGTTCCTCTACCAGAATGAGAACCACACGGTCACTTATGAACACGCATGCGACAGTGACGACGCTATCCTATCGCCCTTCCCATCCGGCACTCGGATACAAAACATCTTCTACCCATATGAGACTCACGAATTGGCCGAATCCCCAGCCTCCTTTTACGCCAACGGCATTGCGCCTTGGAAGGGGTGTCTTCCTTCGATTGACATGCAGCCTTTCGACTACAAAGTATTCGTCCCAGCTACCCGTTTCGTTCCTCCATCGGCCACCCTGTCCGGATTCACCCCCGGACACGATGCGAGAATTGATTCGACATCGACCATCGACCTCGTGATCGAGTGGGACACGGAAATGAGCTGTGAAGCTTTGCAATCGGCTGGGACAATGACTCTCACATCCTCAATCGGAGGGGCATCAGCGAACCCGCGACTCTCCCAAGGGCGATGTGAAGTGATTCCTGAAGCGCAACGAGCCATCCCCGATCTAGTTTCCACGGCTCCGTCCAGGTGGCGCTGGATTGGTCAGATCGAAGATGCCGCTGACGGTATCTACATGATCAATATTGCCAACTTCTCCGCCTTCAACCCAGCGGGTGTCTATACCGATGCGACCGACCACTTGCTTATCCGTGTCGGTGCGCCCGACAACGTCATGGTATTCCCCGAATCTGCCGATTACAGTGATACCATGTTTACCGTCTCCAACGGCGAGTACAAGCTTGAACATCACGCTCCTGGTGCCGATAGGTTCCGATACTCTGCCGATTTCGGACAGACCTGGACCGCTTGGGTGCCTTACGAGACCACCACTACGCTGAACGCAACCCTCTGGCAAGACGACACGCATTGGTGGAAGGGAGATCACGTTGTGGTTCAGTACTGGAGTGAACTCGGCGGTTCAGCTGCTCATCTCGTTCACGCCGATGCTAACTGGAACAAGGGACAACGACGATGGCCTCAGCTACTCGCCCGTGGAACATTCAACAACTGGGGATACGATCTCGGCGCGTCTGCCCATTTTAAGGATCCCAACGAATCTCACGATTGGGTTATCCCCATGTCGGCCGCATGGCCCACGTACATCCAGCTCAACGTTTGGGCTTACGACGACTACTTTTATGGAGATACCGATGGAGACGGAGTTATTGACCGTCTCCCGCCCAACGCCCAACAAGCTAACTACCTCAACATCTCTATCCCACCTTCGCCCCATCTTGCGTGGGATATCTACATCAACGAGGTGACGGGAGCCTGGTCCGTACGACCCATTGGACACGAGAACGTCACCACCGCTGCTTTCGTCCTGCTCGCCGCTATCCCAGTCATCACTGCCTTTGCCGCTGCTCTCATCTTCCGATACTCCTTCTACTCTATCAAGGTCAACAAGTGGGGTATGAAGCCTGCCAAGGAGACTTCGTACTTCCCCATCGTTGGTGGTTACAAGTCGGAGAAGGATAAGGAACTTAACGAGAAGGGTTCTATCGCTATGAACGAGAAACCGAGTAAATTGATCAAGGCTATCGGTTGGCCAGAGGATCCAGGAAAGCGACGAAAGGTTTTGATTGCGACGCTCGAGTACGAGATTATCGATTGGAAGCTCAAGGTCAAAATTGGTGGTCTTGGTGTCATGTCGACCCTTATGGGTAAAGCTATGACTGATGTCGACCTGATTTGGGTTGTACCGAAGGTCGCCGATCTCGAGTACCCGCAAGGAGAATACGCCGAGCCAATTGAAGTCGTCATCTTCGGCGAGCCGTACCTGATCGAAGTGGAAACTCACCAGCTGGACAACATCACTTATGTCATCCTTGACTCGCCCGTCTTCCGCGCTCAGACCAAATCCGACCCGTACCCACAGCGTATGGACGATCTGTCTTCTGCTATCTTCTACTCGACTTGGAATCAGGCTATTGCCGAGACGATTAGGCGTTACCCAATTATCGATATCTACCACATTAACGATTACCACGGAGCCCTTGCCCCGCTCTACTTGCTTCCTCGAGTCATGCCAGTCTGTCTCTCGCTCCACAATGCAGAGTTCCAAGGTCTTTGGCCTTTGCGTACCAAGGAGGAGATGAAGGAGGTCTGTGCGGCTTTCAACATTCCTAAAGAGATCTGTTCGAAATATGTCCAGTTCGGAAACACGTTCAACTTGCTCCACGCCGCTGCCTCGTACATCTCGCATCACCAAAAGTCTATCGGTGTTGCGGGTGTGTCCGACAAGTATGGTAAACGATCCTGGGCCCGATACCCCGCTCTCTGGACTTTGCGAAACATTGACTCGTTGCCGAACCCCGATCCAACTGATATTGCCGCTCTCGATGAACAGCCCCTGGCTGTTGACAAGATTGAAGTCGACACTGAAGCCGAAAGCAAGCGCCCAGAACAGAAACGGCAAGCCCAAGAATGGGCAGGTATTAAGCAAGATCCCAACGCCGACCTGTTCGTCTTTGTCGGTCGTTGGTCGAAACAAAAGGGTGTGGACCTCATCGCCGATGTCATGCCTTCTTTGCTTGACAAGAAGCCCAAGATCCAGCTCATCTGTGTCGGTCCCGTCATTGATCTGTATGGTCGATTCGCTGCCGAAAAGCTCGCTCGTCTTATGGAATTGTACCCAGACCGAGTCTTCTCAAAGCCCGAATTCACCTCTTTGCCCCCGTACTTGTTCTCTGGAGCCGACTTTGCGCTTATCCCGTCCCGAGATGAGCCTTTCGGTTTGGTCGCTGTCGAATTCGGACGAAAAGGTGCTTTGGGTGTCGGTTCACGTCTCGGTGGTCTCGGTCTTATGCCTGGTTGGGTGAGTGATTACTGGTTTGTCTCTGTAGACCCAGCTGACAGTTCAGTGGTTCCCTGTCGAGTCTAGTGCGACGCAGCACATGCTTTCGCAGCTCACAAAGACTATTAAGCTTGCACTGAAATCGACCGAAGAAGAACGTGCTATTCTCCGAGCCCGATCTGCTGTACAACGTTTCCCTGTCGTCGAATGGCGTCAACGTCTCGAAGATTTCCAGCGCCGCTCCATCACTGTCTCGCGTGTCGGTGCCGGTGAAAAGGCATGGGGTTTCGACGAGATCGATTCGATGCCTCGATCTAACTTCTACATGAACGACGGCGGATCAACCACTTCGCTCGCTCAAGATTGGGCTCGACCTGGTACGCCCGATTCCGCGCCGCCATCGCCTATGCCAGAGTCACGTCGATTGTCCAACTCGCCCCTTGCCTCGCCACAACCGAACCAACATGGCTACTTTGAGAACAACAACCAATTGTCCGCTGGACCGGGATACCACGACCGTTTCGGAAAGGACAAACGCAACCGTCAATCCGCCGAATCGTTCTATGACGAGGACCCGAACGCCTCGCCATTGTACTACGAGGACAAACGACGCTCGTCAGCTAACAAACCCAAGTTCTTCCAGGGTACGGGCTACGACGACGATGATGTTCCTTCGTCTCAAGGCTCATCTGACCACGGTTCTCATCTCGGTCACCCCCGCGAAACCACCCAACAGACCTACGACAGTTTCTTGGCTGCTGCCAACAAGCAATTCAGCAAGCAGAGCGGCGGTAGAAACGCCCCCGACCCATACTTTGACGCAAGGCAGACTGGGGACGGAAGGAACTCATTTGCTCCTTCCCGACCTTTCTCAATCCACTCGAGAATGTCTTCTTTCGATTCAATCTCGTCTATCGTCGATGAGAAGGGTGCTTCTTCACCGCTTAACAAAGCTATGGCATCTGTGCGTATTACTATACTAGGGCTACAACAGAGTTACGTGCTGACTGTCAGTTCACTGACTCTGATGGTGAAGTCGCGCAGAGTTTTGTCCAGAAGTTGAGGGACCTTTCCGCCGACAACTCGAAGGGAGATCTTTGTATCGAAAAATTCCTGATCAAATCCGAAAAGGCCTTCTTCGAAGAGGTCAAGAAGGACAAGATTTCTGGTAAGTCCGAATTCACATCTCGCAGTCATTCGCTAAACAGTCAGCCATGTCTATCCGTTCTGGACGTGACTCGGTTATGCAGTCTCGCGCGCCGAGCGTGATGGACGGATACAGACCCGAATGTAAGTATATTTTCCCACCACCACATAAGTATCGTTTGACCTGACATAGTCCCCCGTCGGGATTCTTCCTATTCAGCTCCTTACTCAATGTCTGGTCACGATCATGATGTGACAATGGCGAATGACGGTTACGGAGGTGACATGTACGATGACGGGGCAAACGAAGCGACTATGACCAGACTGCAGATCTTTATGGGCAGGACAGTTGGTGGATGGCCGCTGTACGCCATCATCATCTCGTTTGGACAGTTGATCTCTGCTGTGAGTAGGAACACCGATAGTAGGAAGAAGCTGATGTGTAGACTTCTTTCCAACTCAGTTTGCTTGGTGGTTCCAACACTCAAACCGAACTCGACCTGTACATTATCTGTTCCATCTTTGTTGTTGCTACGCTCGGTTGGTACACGCTTTTCCGAATGAAGCCTTCCGTTTATGTCCTCTCGCTTCCTTGGGTCTTGTGAGTGAACATTTACCCGTTTTCGTGATGATATTGACGGCAGGTTCGCAATTGCCTTTGTGATGATCGGTTTCCCTTCGCTCCGAGGCGTCTTTGTCGGTCCACGTGTGACAATCACCCGAGTCGCTACCTACTTCTACGCCATCGCCTCTGCAGCCGGTTTCCTCTTCTTCGGTCTCAACTTTGGTGAAGAAGCTGGAGCCGCTACCGAGATTTGGATCATGCGAGCTTGTATCGTTCAAGGTCTACAACAGATCTGGGTGTCCGCCCTGTGGTTCTGGGGTTACACGCTCAACGGCACTGACCCGAAAACCTATGTCACTCCAAGGGCGATCATGTATGTCGTTTGGCCCATGGCGGTCGTTTCGCTCTTGTTCGCCTACTTGCTCTTCTTCGGTTTGCCGGACTACTACAGACAGGTAAGCTATTGCCATCTCGATCACGAGTTAGCTGACAACTAGATTCCACCATACGTGCCCAACTTCTTCAAGACGCTCGCGCGTCGAAAGCTGGTCATTTGGTTCTTGATCTCAGAGGTTCTCAGGAACTACTGGCTATCTGGTCCTTACGGTCGTAACTGGCAGTTCCTGTGGTCGCTTGTCAACGTACCCCGATGGGCCGTCGTCATTGAGATTGCCGTGTTCTTTATCGGAGTCTGGGGTCTGCTCATGGGTTTGCTTATCAGTAAGTTGGCCAGCTGACTGTATTTCTCGACGTGAACTGACTCTGCAGAATACTCAAAGATCCACTCGTGGCTTCTCCCCGTCTTTGCGGTCGGTCTCGGTTGTCCACGATGGTGTCAGATGTGGTGGGGTACTTCTGGAATGGGTCTTTACCTCCCATGGGGAGGATCCGCTGGACCTTACATGTGAGTGATACTACCACCTTGCGGAGGCCAATACTGACCCCCAGTTCTACGTGTATCTGGCTTTGGCTCGGTGTCCTCGATGCCATCCAAGGTGTTGGTCTCGGAATGATCCTGCTTCAAACGCTGTCCCGTCTGCACGTCTGCGCCACCCTCGCCGGTGCCCAGCTGCTCGGTTCAATCGTCGTCATGATCGCTCGAGCGACTGCGCCTAACAAGGTTGGACCTGGAAATGTCTTCCCCAACTTGGCCATCTGGAACCTTGAGACAGGAGAGAACAATCCGTTCAAGTTCTGGGAGTTCTGGTTATGTCTCATATGCCAGATCGTGATCGTTATCGGTTACTTGTGAGTTGAACTCGGTCTGGCTAGCAAAGAGGATTCATGCTGATAATTAGCGTCTTCTTCCGAAAGGAGCAGTTGAGTAAGCCGTAGTTGGCGAGACGGAGCAACAGAACGCCAAAATGTGTGTTGTCGAAGTCAGGAGAGCGGAGGAGAATGTTAAGAGAGAGAGGGAAGATTGAGATATAGACGAATTGATGAAAAGACGAGAGGATGATACACCGCGACGAGATATCACGGACATTTGATTACATTTACAACGTATGCATGATTTACTTCTATCGCGGGTTAGGGTTCCTTGATACTGGATCTTTTCACCAGGATCGCCGGGATGGCAGGAGCAGGGAAGAGAGAGCAAAGGGGGGGCCAATTCGATAAGAGGTGTTTGATTTGTTTACCCTTTCATCCGGCCCGAACGTCGGTTGAACTGGTATCTACCGCACTTACCCAAGCTCATACTTATCTTCTTCGTCGTTCTCTTCTCGTACTCCGTTTGACACACCCATGTCTACCATATCGAGCTGAATCATATCGGCCGCTGACAATGCAAGCGAGCAACCACCGTATCCCGCTGCCCCACCCTCAAATCACTATCCGGCAGTATAGAGCGCCTGTTCCTTCTTCCGAGAGCAGTGAAGGGTCTATTCGACGGCACGGGCTCTTAGAGAGGGTATGGAAGGGTATAAACGAAACTGGGGCTATCTGGGTGGAAGGGGCGTGTGCAGTTGTTGATGCGAAAGAGGAGGTCGTGCTTTGGGTATTCGGGGAGGAAGTGGGGGAGGTAGTAAAGGACCTTGAAGGTGGGTGGTTGCTTGCTCTCTATCTTTGACTGTCGCCGAGCGTTGCGGGGAGATACATGCTTGGGTCCGGGAGGGTTGTGCTCGAGACAAGCGTCATGACTCGCCAGGGAGCACGAGTCAGGCTGTAACGCTCGCGGGACATAGATCAGGACATTGCTTATACCAGAAATCGACGTTCAAACGCTTGATACCCGAAAACTCGTCCTTTGCTCTGCACATGGGAACGACCTTGCATGCCTCGGTTCGGATCGTAAATGCGATGTGAAATGGCTCCCGGGGGATAAAGAGGGCGTATGGAAATTGTTCGGGAGGGCGTTGGTTGAGAAACAGGCGTGGAGGGAAGGCAAGAGGGTGTTCACGGATAGCATCGATTCGGGGAGGTAAGTCGGTTCTTCCTCTTTGAATGTTGTGCCTGGTGCTCCGGTGCTTGGGATGCTGCGCATAGTTACGAAGAGTCAGGATTTGGGGCTGATGATAGTATCGACTTGTGGCCCTTACCATCCGACTCGCTGCTTCTCATCGTCAAGCCGCATCAACCCAAATTGGCGGTTTCACCACCCGGACCCTCCCTCCCGCCGCTGGTGGTGCTCCGACCTCTCGGCCTGACTGCGCTGCCGGTAGGCCAATTCGATCCCTCACCCTCCCAGCTGCATGCTCTCGAAGTCGATTTTGCAAATATCCTCGGAACATCCT
Source organism: Papiliotrema fonsecae (assembly GCA_035773095.1). Lineage (NCBI taxonomy): Eukaryota > Fungi > Basidiomycota > Tremellomycetes > Tremellales > Rhynchogastremaceae > Papiliotrema > Papiliotrema fonsecae. The sequence continues at coordinate 697,738 of JAHRBW010000011.1, forward strand.
GGAACCCTCCTTCATCGTTGATGGCCCTGGATCAACTTCTCGAATCCGCCAAACCAGCCTGGGGCATCTATTGGGTCTCGCCTTCCCTTGATAGTGAAACATCAAGTGCCTCCGCTGAAGCTCTACAGGGTAAACAGGGTGTAATGACAATATGGCCGAATCATCTTGTCTCCTCTCACGCGACCACCATTACTCCAGTATCAAAGCCAAGTGTACAGCCACCAGTTAGACCTCTGCCGGCTTTGGACTTTCCAGAGCCGGACAGCCTGATGTCACTTGCGAGCGGATTGTACGACTTCATGGCGGCATACGAACCGCCAGCGGAGGAGCATATGGAGATTACGCCCGATACAGACGGTCCGGAATACCCGGAATCATCGCCTGTCTCCCACAATCCTCCCGACGACCTTTTCTCCCCCGCCAGTCCTGCCAGATCGCACAAGTCAGATGGGTCTGATTTGGACGATTTGTTCTCGGCACATTCACCCACGCCTCCGCCTCAAGTAGAACAAGTCGCAACGACCATTGAACACGATCAACCCTTGGAGCCGCAAGAAGAGGAGAATGACATGGGGATGGATATCGATGAAGTCCTCTTTGACCCGTCGCCAGCGCAAATGGATGCAATGCGAGATATGGACTTTGGCGACGGAGGGAATGAAGGAAGAGGTGGGGGAAGGGATATGGGATCGGAACGAGGAGAAGGGGCTTTTGTCACGGAAGATGATTTCGCTTTCTTCGATTCACCCTCTGATGAGGTGGGGCAGCCTCAGCTAGCATCCATACCAATGGAAGCGTCAGCGCCGCTGCAGGAGACGCTGGCTGGCCAGAATACGGATGAGGATCCGCCAACAACAATCGAGATCGAGCATGTTCAGGACGGGACACATGTTTCGAAGGGGACATCTGCACCGACACTTCCTTCGCCAGTCGTGGAAGCAACCGGCGGGCAGGGAGAGTCAGTCGATGAACAGGCTATCACGTCGCCCAAGTCACCCCAACAGTCCCCTACAGTCCTTGCGGGCCCTACTTCAGTCTCAGAGAAGAGACCATCGACTTCGCCGGCCGACATAACACAACCGGCCCACATGCCTAACTTACCGTCTCCGTCATCTCCAGTCGCCCAGAAAACGAACGAACAGTCGTCAGCAACTAGAAAGGTCGTCGCGTTTGACCTGCCATCCTCGCCTTCGCCCGAGCCAGAAAGATACCTTGAGCTGGTTCCATCGCCATATGGACCCCTCGAGATCGACCCCTCTTTACAATCCTTCACCTATTCTTTACCTACTCCCGCCGCCTCGCCCGAAAGCGGGTTACCCCTCCGCACGGATCTTATCAAACGGATCCAAGATCTCTCGAAAAATCCCGAAGAGAAGCTGGATTACGCCTCTCACTGGGATATTGAGTCTGATGTGTCGGAAGCGGAGGAGGAAGAAGATAATACAGGCGCTCCTCCCACACCTGTTTCCATCACGGATGAAGATACACAGTCATCCACACTTCCCACGCCGAAAGTCGAAGCACGAGGAGAAAGCTCGGAGCTCACTTGGGAAGGTATCACGCTGGTGGGATGTGAATGGGTTGAATTGCGGTGGAACAAGCGGGAGATAGACAGACTGGGCAGAAGCTGGAAAGATGGTTGGGATAAGAACAGGCTGGGGCAAGCGCCACCTACGCCAGAACCGGATGTCGTGGATATAAAGATGGAAGAGGTCGATGAGGACTCGCTTCTCAAGGAACTGGTCTCGAGTAGGCACCTGCGTGGGATGCTATTGGATGCCGACCAAGGCAACGTGGGGGCAAGGAACGCAGTCTGCAATACTGGGATGATGAACACCAGTTTGAGTGATAGTGAGTATCACAAAGTAGCGACACTTCGGGGGAGATTATTGATATCAGAACCGGCGCTACCTCTTATTCCGTGTCAGATCCACGTAGGACTTCATGGAAATGTCTGCCAGATGGGAATGTCGGCTCTTCGGTACTGGCGTCAACTAGGTCTGCAGCCAGTCGGTGGGAAGAAGGACGTAACGGCGTTGTTGGTCTGTGACATGGATGAAGGGAGTGTACACGCTGCCAAACGTTTCCTGCAAAGTATGACCGCGACGTACGAGGTGAGCCGTCAATCATATTATAAGGACTGCAGAGCTTATGGTAGGCATGTCTGTTGGGCAGTCATGAGACTGGCGAAAGCGCTGCATCCAAAGATGGGATAATCTCAATACCCCCAGCAGGTTACACGGATACTATCGGTGAGTTTTTCTGCAACCTGATGATGTTGCGGACATGTTCTGACCTTCCAGCCGGTCTGCTACCCAACGTTTCGGAGAATACAGTGATCTACGTCGTCCTCCCCTGCCTTTCGCCCACGTCCCTGGCGCGCCTCATGGGCAAGCTTCTCTCTCCGAAACTGTACACACCCGAAACCGTCCTCATCAAGCTCATCCCCCGTTCCGCTCTCAACGACTCATCCCTCCAGCCCATCGCTTTTGAGATCTATGACCGACTCCCGCGTCATCTTCACGCAACGACTCTCCGAGGTGCGCCAATGGAGCCTCAAACGCCTTTTGCGCAGTATCACACATTTACCCTCGCTCAGGAAGGTCCGATCCAGCCTGAGCTGACGCTCGCGTGGCCATTGAGGTCGTACGACGTCTTGAACAGGTGGAGAGTAGTTCACTGCGCGTATGGTCTGGATCCCGCGGGAAAGAGGGCTGTGGGATTCGTCATGGATTCAGAAGGTGAGGGGTGGATGAGCAAGGTGTTCAAGGGGGATGGAGGCGAGGGCGGAGTGGTAGGAGTGGCTCATGAGCTATGGGAATTCTATACGGCTTTTGCAACTTTGGCAAGTGTCGAGTACAGGCTGGTCATCTGCTCGTCGGGGGCCATGACCAAGGGCGAGATTGACGGTGAGTTGCCTCCTTCCTCTGTTTTTCAACAGCTCACGATAGCCTGGCGGTCTTTGATCGACAAGACGAAAACGCCCGCTTCACTCCTTATCGCCGAGCTGCCCGCACTGGCTGGTCCATCCCACCTTCAGCGCCACGGCGCTTCAACGACATTGATCCCTCCTTCCATCTTCGCCGATCCCTCTACTCGCCTAATTGACGAATCTCTATCGAGTCATTCGTACGAACTTCCCCGAGTTCCGTTCGCCCTCGCTTCGGGATCACACACGATCCCTCTTGTATCTTTCGGCATCTCCCACTCTCCGCCTACCCCTTCTTCCTCTGCGTCATCAGCCTTGGGAAGCCCAGGCGGAGATAATGGAGCGATATACCATATCCTCATACATCGATGTCCGCCCGACCGCGAGGACAAACCACTAGAACTGATCAGAGGGGAATATCATAAACTTGCATGTTTGGGAACGATGCGGTATGGTCTGAACGCAGCGGCAGGGCCTTTGCATTTGGAGTTTGTCAGGATGGGTTTGCAGTGCATTGAAGTCTTCGCCTGATTGTTTTTCGGTCGTGTGCGGGTTGTGGGTTGTAGGTTGTATGAGTATCGTTTACTGCTTGTATCAGCTAGGATGCATCGGATATTTTGGCTCTTTAGGCAATGGCGTTGCATCTTCTTAGTTTTGTGTCGATCGGCATCATTCTCGTCAGCAACATGGATCTTCAACGACATGATAGTTACGACAACACGACACCGCGATGCTGCGGTAGGAACGATACTTGATGTTTGGCTGTCTGACTTGGCATCATCATGGTCTGATTTTGCATCTTGTTGCGCTTGGGCACCCTAGACCAACTAAATCTGACCAAGCGCGATCCCGTCCGCACGCAGATCTGATCCGCACGCCCAAACTCTTCTGCCGGTAACGTCCTGAACAGCTTGGATGATCTGTCCTCGACCCGCAATACTCCTTTGGTATCCTGTAGCTACCTCGCAAGTGTGGCCCATACCTACTGTCAGTTTTTCCCCGCAGCATCCGCCCCGTCCCTCTCTGCTCTCTCGAGCATAATACTGCTTGTACTCGTTGGACCGAAACAAGACACTCACTTTTCAATTCTTCAACGACTTCCGGCTTGATACCTTCCTCGAACCAGATCTCCGAGTTGACGTTACCCGCATTCTGGGCGTTCTTCGTCCCGGCATCCGGGAGACCTGCCGAGATGCAGAATCGGGGTGCATCAAGGGAGGATTGAGCGGAGAAGCCGCGCAATTTGTTGAGAAGTACTTGAAGGTGACCTGATTATCAGTCTCAAAGCTCCACGACATTTGCTGTAGTTCTGAGCCATCGCGACATACCCTGAGGCTGCATGTATCCTACTTGTCAGCTTGACCTGACTAGGAGTAAGGATACTCACCGCCCATCACTCCGAAACTCATCAACAACTCGTCGTTGCGGGTGACCATACCCGGGATAATAGTGTGATAAGGCCTCTTTCCGCCTTTGACGCAGTTTGGATGGCCCTCTTGTAAGATGAAGCCGGTACCTCTGTTTTGCAGGGTGAATCCTGTGCCCTTGGGTACAGCGCCCGTACCGAAACCTTCTTGTTCAGCTCAGTCCTCCATAGGGGTAAAAAGTAATCATGCGCAAGGAACAAGCCTCACCCGCGTAGTTAGAAGCAATGAAGGAGCATGCGTTGCCGTCCTTGTCGGCGGTAGACAGGTACACTGTATCTGTACAATTGATCGGGTCGCCGTGCTCGACCTGACCCGCTTTCTTTGGGTCGATCAAGGCAGCTCGTTTGGTCAAGTATTCCTAGGTGTCTCAGTCCCGAAATCTGCGATGAGAAAATACGGACACACCTTGCTGAGCAATTCTGAGACAGGGACGTGCTCGACGCTCGGGTCGGCGACGTAATATTGAGCTGAACGTTAGCTACAGACTTGGAGGTAGGCAGCTCACTGTCGGCAAACGCCAAACGAAGCGCTTCAATCAGAACATGGAGATATATTGTCGAGTTGTGCTCGACTTCTAGAAGGTCTACACCGTGCTGTATCTCATATGCCTCGACTATACCCAATGCAATGAGGGCTGTCAAGCCTTGTCCGTTAGGCGGGCACTTCGATGAGTTCGCATGCCACAGTCAAAGGGGGTTCCACTCACCTCCCAGAGCGTCACGCCTTCGTCGCCAGCGTGGCCAACCTTGAAATCATATTTTATAGGCTGGGTCACCTCCGCATCGCATTCAGCCAGATCTTCGAGTGTCATAACACCCCCTCCAGCTTTTACCATATCAACGATGGCTGCTGTATCAGCTAAATTGTATGGAGATAAGCGAGGAAGTAAGTACCTTCCGCAATACGACCGGTGTAGAACCCGTCTTTGCCTTGTTTGGCGACAGCTTCAAAGGTATCGGCCAATTCAGGATGCATCATAATCTCCGAGGGCAAAGGCGCCGACTGGTCATCAGCTTCAAAGGTCTGAGACGCCGGTGCATCCGCTGACCTCGTGTTTGGCCATCATCCTGCATTGTGAGCGTGTGTGGCCCAGAGTAAAGGAATCTGACTCACTCGCGCCAATTAGGCGAAGCATCTTTGATGAATTGCTCGGCGTGCTGCCACTGCCAGTCAGCTGGCTGAAATAACAGTTGAGCGTCCAACTGACACTTTTACTGTTAATCTCATGAGTTGGGATGCCCTCCCTTGCCATTCTTATAGCTGGAGCCAGCACCTCTTCCAGGGTTAGATTACCCGACCCAAACTCTTTGACCGTCTTGGCCCAGCCAGCCGCTGCTCCTGGGACAGTAACGGAGTTGAGATTATTCAACGGGATCTGAAATAAGCTCCCGACCTGTGTGCAACGTATGAAGCGAGGCACTTACTGTGTCCCCCTTGATACCTTGAGAGCGGAGGTGTTCTAGGGTGAGAGCTTTGGGTGATCGGCCAGATCCGTTGATTCCTCTGACAGTCTTTGTCTTTGCATCGTAGAACAGGCAGAAGATGTCTTTGGGTGAGAAAGATCGCCTTTCGGGCAGTCACATACCTCCTCCAATACCTGGGCTGTCAGCACCTATACACATATACTGTGGGGGAACATACCTGTACACGAAGGCTCAGTGACGTTTAGTGCAGCGGCTGTTGCAACAGCGGCATCGGCTATGGCATGAGCAAACAGTGTCAAACAATGCTCGAAGTTTACCTACCAGCATTGCCACCTTTGTTCAAAACTTCTATACCAGCCTGGCAGGCTGATGTTAGCTGAAGTCATTTTGATAGTCCGTGACGTACCAAGCGGTTGAGATGTCGCTACGGCTCCTTTTGCCGAGAAGACTGTGGATCGTCTCGACGGAAAGTGGGCGAATTGGGGGTCATGCGACGGATGAAGCTTGTTGAAGTCTAGAGGAGCCATTCTGCTTTAGTCTAAGGGTGCAGGAGGGTAAGCAGACAGAGATGTGTGATTGACACGAACCTGATTATATCCAATGAGTCGGCTACCTAACATGCCCATGCGGAGTACCGGAACATCCGGCTATCAACAACAAAGTGGAGGGTCATCGGACATGGCCGATAGCGTAATGCGTAGCCATCGGTGTTTGCATCGTCGGATTTAAGAGCAAAATGCCACACTTATATCCCCGATTCCCTATTGTCGGTTAACGCCGATGGCGTGTGGGTGAGCTCTGGCGTCGCTGCCTGCCGGTGCGTGGACACGATCCTGACCAAGACTTCGAGGTTTTAGTGAATTCTCTATCCTTAAAGACTATACATCATGGGTTGTGAGTACAGACACCGCCGGTACCCTCTTAAAGAACAATAGCTGACCTCGTTCTTCCGTCTGTTCTACTCGCCGTTGTCGTCTCTCCCGTTCTTCCCCTTCGCCATTTACACCCATATCATCCACTCTGTCGACTTTTCATATGATCCTTCAATCCAACAGCCAACAAGCCCCGAGGTTTGCAGGCCGCTCGAAAGCTCCGCACCACCCGACGAGAGAACCGATGGGCCGATTTGGGTTACAAGAAGCGTGCCCTCGGAAAGTTCTACAAAACCTCCCCTACCGGTGGTAGCTCCCACGCCAAGGGTATCGTCCTCGAGAAGGTGTGTTTGGATTCTTTGGATCTCGCGGGTGTGCTCGTGGAAGGATATGAGAGCAGAGAGAGTGGATACGCGCTGGAGTAAGGGGATTGCAGTTGGGGACGGGGGCCCAGGTGGCAGGAAATTTCGGATGGTTTTGGGCGGATATGTGTTGGGAACAATCACTAACTGTCAGGTCGGTGTCGAGGCCAAGCAACCTAACTCGGCTATCCGAAAGTGTGTCCGAGTCCAACTCATCAAAAACGGAAAGAAGGTCACCGCTTTCGTGCCAAATGACGGTTGTCTCAACTTCACCGACGAGAACGACGAAGTTTTGATCTCCGGTTTCGGTCGTCGAGGAAAGGCGAAGGGAGATATTCCGGGTGTTCGATTCAAGGTCGTTAAGGTCGCTGGTGTTGGTCTCCTTGCCCTCTGGAAGGAGAAGAAGTGAGTACACGTCGTGTCAATCGAAGGACAAGATTGCTAACGGTCAGGGAGAAGCCCCGTTCGTGATCTTCTCGGTCTAGGGCATGCATGTATGATACATACGACACGATAGTCCAGTGGTGCAGCTGTGTTTACTGATTTATTTACTTCTGGTTCACCCTTAAATAAATACAGGCTACAGTTCCTCTACACCGCTATCACATTGTGACGACGAGAATGGGGACGGTCAATTCTCAGGGGAGCGTTTGTCGAGGAGGGCACCGACATGGTGATGGCATCGAGCAACCCGAGATCGACATGCAAAAACACATTCGACCTCAGCTGCATGGCACGTAGCAAGCAATTCTCTACAAGAACATCCTTCTAGATCAAGCTACTTCCTCGTCAGACATGCTATCATGTCCAGTCCTCATTCTCATTTGCGTGGACTGTATTGCCTCGAGTGAGGCGAGATCCGTCGGCGTGAACCAACCGACCATTGTCGAAGCGCAAAGCGTGCAACGCAAGGAGAGACGCTGGGACAGGCAGAACAGGAATGTGGTGCCGTTTTTGTTCGACGAAAAGTCCTCGGTAGCGCCCGATGAAATCCTCCGTTGCCTTCTTCACGCCCGATATTACCTCTCGGACGTCTCTGCTCAAATCATCCTGCGGATTCGTCGATTCAAACATCTCAACCAGGTTGCGCTTGTTCTGCGTATCATGACCCCAAGGAAGCGAATCATCCTTCTCGTGAAAGCCCAAAATGAGGGCTGAGCTCCAAGTCTTGGATACGGTGAGATCGTTGTTCGTTCTGTCTTCGCCGTCGTCTGCATCGGCTTTTGCGTTCTCCACCACAAGCTGTTTCAGTCGACGGTCCCCTTCGCTCCGGCCAAAGAAACGTCTGTATGGAAATATTGGTGGTATTGGAGCGTACGTACGTACACTTTGTTGAGGTACTTGCTGAGCTCCTTCAATTCATCTTGATACGTTTGAGTCTTACCTCGTTGAAGAGACGGGATGAGTACATTGTGAATATGTTGAGAAGCTTCTGATAGCTTCTCGAGTATTCACTGCTCTCTTCCTCTCCAAGATGTATCATTTGAGGCTTCGGCCGTATCCGCCTTGTTATCAACGGCGGGTACTGTATCATCGGAAGAGGTGCCGATGTCTTACATGTCTGATGTGCTGAAGCGAAAGCGAGGATGAATGTACAATACGACAGACGCGGACGAGACTTCGCAAGACGGTAGGACAGGGTGGCGACGCGGGAGCACGGGAGCGACCAGATGAAAGGTGGTGCTTCAGAAACTTTGAACCCAGCTATATGCCGCGAGGCCGTGATGTATCGTACGATACAATCCCTGCCACAAGATGACAAGCCACGTAGCAATGGCAACATGCCTTGAGATGGTATGGAGTTGTACAATAGCTGCTTCTTAGTACAAATGGGGTCGCCCAAGTTTGTGGCCTCTGTGTTGGATGGTCGAAAAAGGCCAGTCTGGAATCGTGATAGCTTGCCTTATCGAGGCTGACTGATTGTTGTGCGTGGATATGATCGGTCAGCTTCGCTGCTACACGTACAATAGCTTGTGGGGTCAGAGGGAGGTTTAGTGATAAGAGTGCCAACTCGTGTTTGCTGATTTGGAGGGTTGGCAGATGTCCAAAGATGTTTCTTGTCAACCGATAAACGAAAATCGAACAGAAAACTGCACACCGGCTCTCCCCGTTCACTGCATAATACTTCCTCCCAGCTTGACCTCATCTCAAGATGCTATCCACGTGGAACCTCCGATTCTCCTTCCCTCACACATCATCGCGCTGTCGAGTGGCTTTCATATCGGATCGAGCTCGAGATCGTCCCCCCCATCCCCATGGATCGCTGGCCCAGCTTGACTTGCAGGCGGTAAATCCTTCCTAAGCGACCTCTAGTGGTGCAACGAAGGAACCCATTCCGGGATCTGCAGAGTATCGCTCGTTCCGGAATTAAGATCCTTGTAAAATTCCGTGGATCGCCACGCAAGCCGTCCAGAGAGTCTGAGGATTTGCTCTCTGGCGGAGGCCTGGATCTCGCCTCGTGGGTCAATGGGAATATCGTCCAGGGAGACGGTCAAATTTTTGAGGGAGAGACACGGCTGCCCACCACGCCGGGAGGAAGGAAGCGTAATCTTGTGCAGGTCGAGGTTTTTGGCTAGTTCAGCGTTCTGGTCTTTGATTTTCTGCAACAGACCATGCATTCCTGATACGGTCTCCCTCGTGCGGACTTGGCGGAAGGTGGTGGGAGGGCATTGCTGAGTTGTAGCATCTGTCGCAAATGTAGTCATACCCGCCGCGAGACGATGATGGATCACGATCCTCTTGAAAACTTCCTCGGCGCTAAGGATGACTTGTGTAGCGTGAGAAGTATTTCCACTAGAGATCAAATTATGAATCTCATGGTGCAAATCAAGGTTGGAAGCCCTACATTTCGCTATATTCATTTCGGAATCCTTCAAGTAAGATTCGATAGTTAACATCGCTGAGGAAGGTGAATGTGACAAGAGACAGAGTCCTGATTGAAGGCGAACACTGACTCAGTGGCGACTTTGCGGGCTGCGCCCCATCGTACGGGTCGGATGATCCCAAGCCTTCTTGCTGTAGTCCGAGTGCACTCCTTTTTGCCCTTTGTCTCTGTTTACCTTGAGATAAGCTCTTTCTTGTTGTCCTTCCGCACCCGCAATTGACGTTTCTACCAGTCTTCAAACAATTTCCCCTTGGCTCGTGCGGCAAGACGGTGTTGTGCCAGGCTGACGTCTTACGTGTTAGCAATTGGGTAATATACGACCCGATGATTCAACGATTTGTATATCAATGAGCTAACATCCAGACTCCAGTCCTATCATTGAGGCTGAACGGTGGCGACTTGCAAGTACGTGTTTCAGGTGACGAGGACGTAGAGTGGGGGTAAGGGGTAGAGGACGTTTGCAGTGTGTCCAGTACAACGCTCGGGTGACTACGGATGATATTTGTGTCAGGTAACACGGAACAGCTCCGCGTGGCCCAAGAACCGAAACACTCGTCTCACAATAGCGAAGATTGCGGGAAGCTTCTTCGGCTTCTTATAAGTCTCGAGCCATTTCAACAACCGACCCTCCTCTGTTGCGTATGGAAAGTTATGTGGTGTGGAACATTATGTGATTCTACTCCATCGCATCGGTAATGTCCGGGGCTATCCAGATCGACAAACCACACGCACAGCCTTGCATTCACGGGGGACGAGGAGAAAGCCGGCATGGCAGCCATTGCTGAGAGCTCATCACGGCCCATGTCAGGAGCCCAGACTGGCACCAGTTATGGGAAGATCTCGTTTACCATGACGTTACCGCCAACGACCCTCCCGCTGTTACCGCAAAGAAGGCGTGGATGGAAGCTTACACGAAGCCGAGTGAAGACGCCGACAGAGAAGCGTGCGGGTCAAGTGCCTAACAAGGTGTCCTTTTATTGTGTCCTGTATGTTTATGTTGGTGTTGATAGGTCAGCTGTTTGCCATGCAAGTCTTCGAGAGCAGACGCCCGATTCCGCGCAATGTGAATGTGAATTACGGTGTCAGGTGAGAAACAAGCGGCCAGCATAAACCATGCATGACAGGCGCAACGTGTGCACCCCACCCATAACGACTGGCTTGAATCGTAATCCTCTCCTTACTTCTCGCTGTTCTCCTTCTCCTCCACGATCTCCTCCTCGGGTAGCAAATTTTGTTCCCGTTGGAACTCGTCGAAAGACCGATTCCATGCTCGCTCCCGTAAGCCCTCGGCTCGTTTCTGGTAGGTTGAGAGGGGTTTGGCGAACAAGGTCTCGTGCGAGACCGGCTTGAATGTCGGTGCTCGCTTCGCTCCTCGGTATTCCCTCCAGACCTTATCGATATAGCTTGCGCTTTCTTCTGTCCATTCCGATCGGACAAGGTTGACGCCAACAACCGAGTTCAGCGGGAAATCGAAAGTCGCCATGAGTGATCGAAGGCTGAACTTTTCGCGGGGAGGAGAGTAATTGAGTGTTGACGGAGCTTGCTGGCGGAGAAGCACGAATACCAAACGATGTTTGTGGGTGTTTCGGGGAGGTGCAAGGGGTTCCCAAGACACGAGCTCCTTTCCTTCTGCGCTCTGGATCAGGCCCGTCTCGCCAGACAAGATCGAAAGGGGAATATCGGTTTTGAGGTAGTGTAACCGTTCTGAGTAACCGTGTGTTTCGGATTCTGGTGTGTCGGGGTCCACAGCGACAAGGGTGTACAAAGCGGAAGGAGAGGGTTCGGATGATGTGGGGACGGTAGGATGTTGGAATGCTTGATGCAGCAAGACTGGGGCCTGTTCGAGAGACTGGCAGTCGATGGTAAGACCAGGTTCGACGAGACCATCGGGAACTGATAGCGATAATGGGAGCAGTGGGGGGATATCGGGCAAAACATCGGGAACCACCTTGTTCTGGTATATACGACCCATGATCAGATCGAGACCTCCTTCCTTCTTCCATCTTCTCTCCGCCAAATGGCGCATGACCGGTCGTTCCATGTGTCCAACGCCTTTCGTTTCGCGGAACAAAGTTCGTGTTGCTGGATCGTTGACGTATCCGTCGACCTCCCAATTATCCATCTGAGCGCGTTGTTCGGGCGACTCGGTAGCGGACTTGAGTTTGTCATATTGACTCATGCATTTGTCCTTGTGAGATTGCAGGTAATCAAGAGCGGCATCGTAGACGGGCAATGCGCCGCGAGAAAGAGCGGGTTGCCATGCTGAAGTTGAAGAAGAGGATTCACGTCGAAGGAAAAAGGATTGGGTGGATCTACGTGAATTGGCAGCCGCAAGAGCTCTCACTGGTGTTCGTGCTCTCATTGTGAAGGTGTGATGTGGGTAGGTTATAGGTAAGAAGTGTAGTTGAACGATGATGGTGTAAACGCCGTCAACTTTTTCGTGATCGCAGACTATGTGGCACTACTCTCTCTCTTCTACTCTTCACGCACACACATCCATGCATCATGCATCGCCAAATAGTGTCTGTTTCTCATTTGTATCTTGAACCTGATCAACTCAGCCGGCACGAAGCCGTCAGAGTATAATGCATGTTTTGAGGCCATGTCGAACAGGATGTCAAAGCTTACGGCTTGATTCAATGGCCCGAGATTCGCAGAAACGACCAAAGCCCTCAACTCCTTTGGTCTGTGACCAATATCCCACCAGCATCTCTTCCTCCCACGTGTCGCGTGGTGTGTGTCTGTGTCTGCACTCGTTGTCGCCATTGTTTCGAGCTCCGTCGCCGGTTGTCCACCGCGTTCCCCGCGTCGACGCCTTTGTGGGGTTTTGCTTTTTTCTCCCGTCATCCTTTTCTTTACTCGCCTCACTTCCGTTGTTTACACTTCAACTCATACCACCTCTCACAGAAAGCTTCTAACAAGCACACGCACGAACTTGCAACGCGACGGTTATCCACACTCGTCTCTTGCTCGGTCCATCGAAGCCGTCTGGGCTGGTCGCTTCCAATTCGTAGCATGTCCATACCCTCCCTCAAACGGCCCAGAACGAATTCTCAACCACCGTCACCGTCAACTTCCTCGCCGAAACGTGCGGCTTCAGAAGATAATTATCCCTCCTCATCAGATAACGGATTTGCTGAGAGCGGACTTCTCGGAACAGCTATGACCTCTCAGACTCACGGCAACAGCCCATTAAGGCTGGATTCAGAGGCCGACGAGAACACTTGGGTGAAGCAGACCGAAGACGTCCATCTTGGTAGCTCTGAGGAAAAGGGCACAGGAGATGTCGACGTGGTGGAAACAGCTGAGCATGGGTTGACCCAATTACAAGAACACTATAGCATGCTCCTAGGTGAGCTGGCTCCCTCGTTGCTCTGCGTCTCGCTTGAGCTACTCAGCTGATACATATAGCAACAATACCTCCACCCTTCAAGCTCTGGGAACGCTACCATATCATCCCGACCTCCATTACGAACACTCTCAAGCTCTCTTTCGACTCTGATCACAAAGAGTCCATTTCTGCTCCTCGACTGGATCTGTCTGAAATCGTTCAAAACCCGACGGGTCGGAGCATTCGCGTCATCGGAACCAAAGTGGACGCAAGCGGGAAACGCACTCTATCTTTCGACAGCGAAGACGAACAATTGTGGTCGGTCAAGGATGGTCTGGAGGAGAACGTCGACTTCATGTTCGTGTCCGAGGAAGGTTGGAGGAAGATTGTCGAATGGTAAGCATATCACGAAGCAATATTCTCAGCACTAGCACTAATGAACAGGTATGGTCCGTACGATGGTCCATCTCTGTCCAGATTCTGCGTAGGCAACGAACGTATCGAAATGGTACCACCTGTCTACACTGTCTACCTCGTTCTGCGACCAACGATCAGTCCACAAGCTCCAGTGGAACCTGCCAGTGCGCTCAAGCCTGTGCAAATCACTTGCCCTTCCACTACAACCATGCAAACCCTGCTCGGTTTCGTGCAAACCGTGCTCGCTGATCATATCACCAAGTCGCAGGACGCGATCTTCCGTCTTTGGACACTCGATGTTAGCACAGCGGGCGATAACGACACTCTTCCTGCTCTTTCCTCTCTTCACCTATCCGCTCCTCTTCTACCAAGCTTATCGGGGACTTTGTTGTCCGCCAGGGCGGACATGGATCAGGTGACTTGCGCAGACGCTGGCTTGCTCAACGGAGACGTCATCGCATTAGAGGTTGGCAAGAAGTTGGTCATCGGCGGAGAAGCCTGGGCAGTGGATGTCAACGCAGAAGGCAAAGCTGTCGAAAAGATCATGACCGTCCCGTCAGCTCCTCCACCACTTTTCTCGCAACCAGGGTTCTTCGGCGGCTCCGGCGACGCATCTTCTAGCGTAATTTCCACAACCACTTCGTCTGAAACCGGCATGCAAACCCGCAGCCAGGCACAAAAGCAACCCAAGAAAGGGAAGGGCCTCGTTGGGTTGCAAAATCTCGGCAATACCTGTTTCATGAACAGCGCTGTTCAATGCTTGAGCAACACGCCTGAACTGAATGAATACTTCCTATGTAAGTGCCTGTTCAGAGCTGTCGTGCCTGAGCTCACAGCAAACAGCCGGTGTGTACCGCTCGGAACTAAACCCGGACAATCCGCTCGGCATGAATGGCGAGATTGCGCGTTCTTTCGGGTTGACTATTGAGAATCTCTGGGGACCTGGAGGAACCTACGCATCGTACTCGCCACGTGTCTTGAAGCAACGGACCGGCCACTTCGCTCCTCAATTCGCCGGATACGGACAGCACGATACTCAGGAATTCATCGCTTTCTTGCTTGACGGCTTGCATGAAGACCTGAACCGTATTCAGAAGAAGCCGTACATTGAAAAGCCAGATTGGAAGCCGGGAGGAGGTGATCGAGAACTCGCCGAGCTGGGTAAAGCATGCTGGGCAGGTTACAAACAGAGAAACGACAGTGTCATTGTCGATTTGTTCCAGGGTCAGCTGAAAAGTACTCTTGTCTGCCCAGAGTGTCATAAGGTGAGTAATCTTGCCGTAACTGAGACGATTGAGCTTATGCCAGGAATCCATCACATTAGATCCAGTAGGTGCCAACATTTCGATCTCAACACTGCTTACCTCCCAGTTCATGTATCTGACAGTCCCCTTGCCAATCGCCCAAACCCGGACATACAGATGCTTTTTCGTGCCACTCGATCCCGATGAACCTCAAGTTCAACTGAAAGTGCTCATTCCCATGAACGCTTCTTTCTCTCAGGTCAAGGAAAAGATTGCCTCAGTAATGCAGTGCAAAGCGAGCAATGTCAGTATTGGCGATTATCAGGAGGATTTTGCTGACATAGTAGCTGATCGGTTTCGACCTGTGGAACGGTGGCGTTTACAACTGGTGGAAAGACTCAGACCATAATGGCGAGACGAAAGACAGCGACGTGGCCGTTTTCCACGAACTTGCCGTCCCTGTCACCGCCACTCGCAAAGCGGTGGGCTACCCCTCGGCGTTGCAAAGTATTACAGTTCCTGTCTATACATTCAAGACCATGGAACCGTCAAAATATCGATCAACGCAGCAGTATCCACCAAATGGTACCTTGGAGCCCTTTTTCATCACGCTATCGAAGCACGAGGCGACGGATCCCATTGCCGTTCGAGATGCCATCAACAAAGGGTACTCGCGATGGGTAAGCAGCGAGAACAAAGGCAGATTATGGGTGCCAAGCGGCTCCAGGAGGGCCGCTGTCGCTCAATCGGTCGGCGAAGAGGACGACGAACCGGTGACCGAGATCCACTTAGAAGGCGACGAGACAAGAGTGGCCGAGGTGCCTTCCAGCTCTGTCGACGGCTCACCGGAACACGAGATGTCAGCACTGTCGGACTCGACGCTTCTTAACAGCCCGATTGCTCACCGCACCGCCAGCTTCGCCTCCATCAGCGACGCGACTTCTATCAAATCGTCGAAATCTGGTCGGCTCGTTCCGAGAGGAGATCTTTTCAAAGTGTACGTTGCAGACGCAAGCAACTCAGAAAACGAAAGCAGCGGTTTTGGTCTTGGCAAGAAGTCGGACGCGAACACTGTTCCATTCTGGAAAGGCAATCCTAGTAAAGCGAGTGAATACTGGTCTCGACTAGAAAATCGGAAGAAGGCCAAGAAAACGGGCATGCTCAACCACATCGCTTCCGGTTTCAAGAGCATGGTCAGCTCCTCGTACCAATCTGACGACGAGTCAACACCTCCTTCCACCCCGGCTGTGGCGCCATTAGTGGTCCGTCCTGGAGAAGGAATCTTCTGCGAATGGTCGCCTGATGATTTTGCCGAGTTCTTCCCATATGCCGACCCGACCAGGGGCGATTTCGACGTTGTCACCGATCCAGCGATTGCCAAAGAGATCGCCAAGAAGAAGGAAGGCAGAAATATCTCGCTTGAGGACTGTCTCGACGAGTTCTCGAAGGAGGAGACTCTAGGCCAAGACGATTTGTGGTATTGTCCACAGGTGCGCTCCACTGTCTGCATAATGAAGGTATCTGCTAACTTATGCAGTGCAAGAAACATCAGGCAGCCACCAAAAAGCTCGAGTTGTATCAGGTACCAGACATCCTCGTGATCTGCATCAAACGTTTCGGCTCGTCTCGTCGTCTCAGCGATAAGCTCGATCAAATGGTCAGCTTCCCCATGGAGGGTCTCGACTTGAGCGATAGAATCGACGAGAGAAAGATTGCGAAGAGCCTTGCTTTGAACGAGGAAGAGGCAGCCGAGTTTGGTTTCCAAAATGGCGACGAACCTGTCATTTACGATTTGTGTACGTCCTGCAAATCGCTGCACGTTTTCTCGCTTACACGCAGATGCCGTGGACAACCACTTTGGCGGTCTTGGAGGGGGACACTACACTGCCTTCTGCCGCAACAAGGTCGACGGTCAATGGTACAATTACGACGACTCACGTGTTTCGAAAGCAGACCCAGCCTCGGTCCAAGTGAGTCGCTTCACAAGCCCGTTATGCGGTACTGACGCCTGTAGAGCCGAGCGGCGTATCTCCTGTTTTACCGTCGACGAACCACGAGGCCAATCGGCGGCTTGTCTCGCGTCAAGGCGGAAGAAGCGTCACGAGCTGCTTCACCCGTTCCATCTTCGCCGGAGGCCGGTCCATCATACCCCCTCTCGCGCCGTTCTTCTGGTTCCACCTCATCCACGGATCCTATTCCTTCTGCCGAAGATCGTCCGGTACCTCGATGGTCGCCAGTGGCTCGGCCCGAGACTGACGATGGCCTGCCGCCTTACACTGAAGATGTGACTACGCCGCCAACCCCCGAGCCTGGTAGCCCAACCATGAGCAACGACTCTGACGAGTCCCCCACAAGGACCGCAGACTTCTCTGGCGTTGCGTCACAGATAGGTTTCGGCAACAACGTTTCCTGGGGATCGAGCTCGGCAAGCACAGGTGTACAGCATACTTTTGGGAGGAACACCACCACTACCGCCGCTGTCCCTGCTGCGCTCCCATCACCTCCAGATTCTGAAGATGGGTTTGAGAAGATCAGGAAACAGACTGGCGCGAGCACAGCGCCGCCCGCAGGCGACAACGTGGGAGAGGACTATGAAATGGTCCCAAACGACTCTGAAAACCGTGACACGGAGATGGAGAGTCCATCGCGACCCTCTGCATAGAGTGTTCGGGGCCGACGATGGACTTGTGGAACTTTGATGGATGGAATCACTATATGTGATGAGGAAGACGACTTCTCGGATATGCGATTCATGCGTAATCTGGCGAAAGGTATACTGGACAATCCCATATGGGAGAAAATGTTGTTAGAGATGTTCAGCCGGGGCAGTCGATAATGTGCCATTATCACGTTTATTGAATTGATGACAGGTTTTGTAGCAGTCAGTGTAGCGGGTGAGGTGGTCTGTCGACGGATTGTGCTTTGTGTTTCTCTATGCATGGCATGTCAGCTACTTTGTCATCCACAGTTCGCGCGACTTCTTCGCTACCACTTTAGCCCATGAAATACCTGAGTTTGCGTGAAAACGCATTGGTAGAAGGCAGTTCGGCAGGACTGCGTTACGACGGATGATAGTGAGCTGTGAAGACATGGTTCGAATGTTATGTAAGTGGTGGGGGAGCGGGGGACAAGCCCTGCTTCATATCAGGTAGCTCGCTTGGCTGTCAATGCTGTTCGGCTTAGAGGTAGGCTATGAAAGGTGATCCTCATATACAAGACGAACAGTCGCTTGAGCTCTTTGACCTCTCTAATGGAGCATAGCGTCTCATACGCTTCGAACGAGCATGTCGAGAGCGACGCGGACTTTCGTAGCCACGATACGTGAGTGAAACAAAGAGCGAATCTGTCTAGTCGCAAAGATTATCTTATCGCTCTGCATGAACGCAAAGTCGTGGCACAAAACAAATGGCAGTCATTCCAGGGTGTCACTATATGCCTATCAACGCCTTGTATCAACGCCTTGTATCTACGCCTGATCACTGCAGTCATTTGGGGTTGCCGAACTTTGGCTTCAATCTCACGTTTTTGCACTCTCTCGACAACGAGGCAGTATCGTCAGTCGGTTTCGTTCCAACCCTTTGCGCCCACGACTTGCAAGTGGTCCCCGCACCCGACGTCGGGTCCGTACTTTCGGCGATCGGTGTTTTAGACCTACCTACAGCCTTCTCAGACCTAGCTGCCCTCGAGGCGGGCGGCGCCTGGTGGGACAGGAGCTCAGTTCTCTCGTCGCCATCTTTGGGGCTTCGCACCTTCTCACAATCAACCTTCGCACTGAGTGTAGGTGATGACACGCTGGCCACTGAGATTAACTCTTTTCCGTTCAGTGACCAAGGAGACATATGGTCGTTAAGTGCTCCGAGACCGTTCGAACCATGCAACGATGCCGGTCCCCTACGACTGGGGTGCGAGGTGGAAGGAGGTTCATCGTTGAAGAAGCCGCCTACGGGGTACGTATGAGAGCGATTGAGGAGATATAAGGAACAAGTTGGTTGTATTTCTGATTGAGTGTATCTCCTCGCTTGTCCTTGGAGGCTGAAAAGGTCGATACTGGGATCCATCGGGTCCCACTGTTTTCTTGCATTCGGGTCAAATGAAGTCCAAGGTTGTCCTTTGCCAGCCGTTTCCATTTCTCTAGCTTTCTCGGCATCCATGAGGGATTCAACATCGATATCAAAATCTGGGTCAGCCGCATTCATGTCGCCATCGAGCGCAGACATCGGGTCCTCAAATTTTGGGCCCATATGTGCAAGCATCAGATCATCGGTTTTCGAAGGTTGCTGTGACGCGAGATTCAATTCGTCCAACACACCATTGACCAGGGTCTCGAACCGCGACCCGTTCGTAGCCGACACGCTGTTACCCTTCTGAACGTAAGCTTTGTCAATCGATACCGCAATCTTCTCCGCGAGTTTGATGTTCTCTTCCCAAGCGTCGAGGTCTCGCTTCGAGCTTGGGACCGTATCCAAGTACTCTGGGTCATCCTTGTGACTGATCTTATAGGCAAATGTCCAGCCAAAACCGTAATTCTTCTCTTCTGTCTTAAAGATGCAAAGGTTAGTCCCTGGTATCTGTCGGATTGGTTCGACGGCAAATGACTGGTCAGTCGGCGCGAAGGGCACTTGCTCCACAGAGTCGTCAGTTGGGTCCAATACCGACGTCAATATGGCGCTAGCCGCACACTCCGCGTCAAATGCAAACTTCCATTCATCGTCCTGTTCATGCCTCAGCAAGCGGCTTGCAATCTGCAGTTTGGTTTCGACGGCTTTGCACAAACGAGATATGGCGAGGCTTGAGCCAATGTCGTCGAATGAAGGCTGGGTACGAATGCTCCAGGCAGGGACATACTCTTCATGGCCAGCTGGACCGTCAGCTCCTGGATGGCTGGTACTCACATTCCGAGATTTCGGTATGAGTAGGCGATACGAAGACTTTGAGCAAGTTTTTGTTCATTATAGACAAAAAATGTAATCCGGAGGTGAGGTTAGGCGAAATCGCTATAGCCCAGGCCAGCTTTATAGCATTCCACACGACCTTGCAGGAGCGCTTTCCTTTCAGAAGCTTACGATGAACGGATCACCTTGAGCTGGGAGTTTCAGAGTTGCTTCTGCGAGCAGGATGATCCTTTCACAGGATTGCCTGCTAACCCTCTGCTCGGACCCATGCTTCGTTCGCATCATGACGATTGCACTCCGTGCTTGTGTGCATACAACATTGACCCACACACTTTCCCACTATCCTCTTCTTACTCGGAGATCCTGAACCATCTAGCTCCTCCGGTACCCCCACTTCTCATTATCTCTAGACCCACTTTTCCATGCGGAAGGGCCCCTTGGCGTCATCTGCCCATCGTCACCAAAGTCCGTTGATGGCCGCGCTGTTGTGATCGGAGCAGGCCTGACCATAGCCTGAAACACATGCCCCATGCTCTCATCCGTCGCCGCCGACATCGGTTCTTCCTCGTAACTCATGCTATCCCTGCCATTTCCCTGTTCCTCACCCACCAGTGCCCTTCGTTCTTGCAACTCCTCCTTAGCGAAATCCTTCGTTTTCAAGTGGGGGTAGTCTTTCGTTCCTCGATGCGTGCCACCTCGGACTTGATGTTTCGATGGATCGGCGGAAGTAGAGAAGTGAAACATGCTAGCCAGCTTGCTAGACGAAGAGGAGCCGGCTAATCCGGGCGAAGAGAGTGGTGAGTGTGTCGGCTTTTGCGATAGATTGGAAGGCCCGGGGTTGTTGTAAGAGTCCAGGAATTTCCCGCGCGTCTCTAACGGCGGAGCAGCCGTATCGGCGTATTCATCCGGGGATTCGACCACTGGAGGATATGCTGAAGAGATTGACGCAGAGCGATTGCCTGCATTGCGCGCGTTGATCACTGACAGTGGAGGCGCCAAATGTGGATTTTGGCGGTAGTGATGCAACGCCTCATCGTTGCGGCCGTATCCGTATTGGTGAACGACATCGGCCTCCTCGAACTGGCCATCAGCACTGAAATTGTCAAGACCGTCCGACATAACATACTGTAAGAGATGGTTTGGATTTATGTGGGAACATGCTATGTGCGAAAGAAGTGTCTCTCTCAGTTGGCGATTTGGTATGCAAAGACACCTGATCCATCGCGTCTAGCGGCATAGGGTTGTCGTTGACTGCAAATTAGCTACACGCTCCGAACCACGCGTCAGAATTCTCACGTTGATACCGCTGAAGATGGCCTAGTCCATGGGTAGATAGATTGTTTGAGTGATGGCCGCCTAATTGACCATAAGTTGACGACATCGACAACTGTCGACTGATACTTCTCGCTCGGATGATACTGCCCACGGCGCCGAAGCCCCCCCTTAAGGCATCCATGCCGGGCTCCTCCATCGCCGACACGTTGCCCTTCTCGGATTCCTCAGTCGGGCGATGCGCAGCTTCGAGAAAGATTGTCGACTTTCGATCGAGTTTGGAGAGCTGTTTCGGGTCAACTTTTGAAAGCTGGAGCAAGGTGATACCGAGGCATATGACGAAGAATGACATGACCATGGTGATGAGTGTGACGGCGGACGCTTTCAAGCCCTGATAAAGGATGAAAGAGGTGATGAGCGTGGCCGAGGTGAATATGACAAAGTACACAGGCACAACCATGGCTGCGCTGAACAGCTCGAGCGCTTTGTTCAGGTAGTTGATCCTGATGATCAGCTTGAGACCTATCTTGACCAATGAAACTGACTCGACGAGTAGTGTGATGACGACAAACACAGCGAGAAACCAGAAGAACCAGTTCTTGACTTGGTTATGCCTGTATCATCAGCTTCGTTCATTGTATGCTTGAT
Organism: Papiliotrema fonsecae; assembly: GCA_035773095.1. NCBI lineage: Eukaryota > Fungi > Basidiomycota > Tremellomycetes > Tremellales > Rhynchogastremaceae > Papiliotrema > Papiliotrema fonsecae. The sequence continues at coordinate 719,440 of JAHRBW010000011.1, forward strand.
AAACGGAACTCACCCTTGGATGCTGGTCACGATACTGGAGCCGAGACCTTGCGTACAGCTGACACTGATGCCTCCTATCATCGAACAAACGCTGATATACGGCATCATGTTTGTCTTCCCCCACTTTGGAGCAGCCCAGAAAATGACGACGAGCGAGGCGACGATACACAGCGAGGCCCATACCAGGAACCCGGGAGCCAAGAACAGCTTTTTGAACTCGCTGATGGTGGTGACGCTGCGTTGTTCGGGCACGTTAAGCGCGAGAAGCGTAGCGCCAATGACACAGAGAGCGCAGCCGATCCAGCCCTGTACCATTCAGCTCGTTAGTTCTCCACCTTATCTAGGTCAACTCACGAAAAAATTCAATGATTCCTTCAAGAAGAAGTGCGAAAGCACTGCACAAATGACCACGGACAACGCTCCCATTGGCGTGACAAGAATCGCTTCGGTGAAAGCGCTGGACCGAGTCAGCTTGTGCCTCAACGTCGCTCCATTTCCCTCCCTGTTAACTGTACTTACTATGCCACGAAGTTACAGATCTCGCCGATGATCATCATGATCATTCCTACCCACCACAGCCAGCTCTTCAAGTATGCATGCCCTTCGCCCGTCTCATTGCCATACTTGGCTGTAGCTCGAATTAGACCTAGCTTCTTAACGACAAAACTAGGGATCAGCGATCTGGCCGTGTGCTGCAGTGCGTCTTGAAACCCCGTGCAAGACTCACCTGGCACCAATAAACGCCCCCGAGCCGACCGCAAGGGAGATACCGATAATTTTGAATGCGGGATTACTACCTCCGAGTGATAAGCCCGAAGCTTCTGCGCTACTTGCGGATGCCGAGGCTGAGGCCGACATCCTAATGGAGTATAAAGTATGTGCGTGTTTATATCCCAGAGGTGAAAGTCGAAAAGTACCGTATCAATAGCCAACGCGCGCGATGCTGATGTCGCGTTGTTGCGGTGAAACAAGGATGTTTCAAACTGTTTTTACAGAGTATTGGGCCTCTTACAGCTCACAGTTGGGCTTTTCCGCGCTTTTTTGGATGTTGAAGATTGCAAGTTCGAGCTCCTACAGCTCACAGCGATGTGGGATGTGATTCGACTTTGGCGTTAAAAGCGGTGAGATCTAGAATCCGGTCGCGCGGGGATTGATTCGTCGAGGGGTGCGTCATCCCGTGCCTCGATAATCAATTATAGAAAACGCTTGGTATGGTCTTCATATGCACTTGAGGTCAAGCTACTAATCTGTTCTCGATACACTTCTGCGGTCGGGGCTCTGTAAACAGTACTCAAGACGACGTGTAAGTAGTCCAGACAAAAGGCGCGTTGTTCTCGAATGACTGATGTTTTCCTTTGACGCGCCAAAAGCTTCTAGGCATGTCCCGGCCGGAATCCCGGCTGCTGAGCTGTACTTTAACCGGCACGTCCGCTGGGCGGTGCGTCCTTCGTACTCGTACACTTGCACCTCTTTGAACTTTGAACGATCGTCCAAACATACTACTATCATTTTTGAGAAGCTTGGGAATCGCAATGGCAGCCTTAGCACCAGTTACGAAAGCGGCGGTAATAGGAGCCGGCCAGATGGGCTTGGGCATCGCGTGAGTGGACCTACGGTGCCCCGGTCGAGCTGACGAGCAGATACGTGACCGCCCTACATGCCCGAGTACCTGTGACCGTGTACGATCCTTCCCAGTCGGTCCTATCTGCCGGTGTTAAACGTTTTGAGGGCTGGTTAGCGAAGGACGTGTCAAAAGGTCGTCTGAGCAAAGAACATGCGGAAGAAGCTAGAGAGAGGTTCAGTGCGATCAAAGGGGATGGCACGGAAGGAGAAGTGATCAAAGATGACACGGGCTTGATCATCGAGGTTAGGATCTGATACTGATTTACGCTGATCTTAGGCGATCCCAGAGATACCCGATATGAAGAATGGTCTCTTCAAGCGCTTGGCCGGAATTCTGCCCGCCCCGACCATCTTAGGGTCTAATACGAGCTCTATCTCGCTGACCAGACTGGCAAAGGCTGCCGAGACTGGTGCAGCAGGAGCGAGCGAGCGGGTCGTAGGGTGAGGCAGCTCAAAGACTCGAATAGACCGTGAACTCATGCCAGGATACACTTCTTCAACCCGGTCCCAGTCATGTGAGTCTCTTTGGCTATTCACCATGTCCTCGGCTCACGTGCAGGAAATTGGTCGAGATCATTCCCGCAATGCAAACGTCGAGCGATACGATTGAGCGGGCGAAAGCATTCGGGGCTGCCTGTAAAAAGGGTAAAACCGCACACCCCTCCGCACAACAGGTCACTGACAGTCCAGAGGTCGTCACGTCGAAAGACTCCCCAGGGTTCATTGCCAACGCCATCCTCATGCCGATGATAAACGAAGCGATCATGGTGCTGGAGAAGGTAAATGAGTGACGGCCCGTCTAGCTAACAGCTAGGGCACCGCGACGGCTGAGCACATCGATACAACCTTCCGCCTAGGTATGGGCCACCCAATGGGGCCACTGCGTCTCGCCGATCTTATTGGCCTGGACACGTGTCTGTCCATACAGCGAGTTTTGCATAATGAGACGGGAGACAGTAAATACCGACCCAGCGGTTTGCTCATCCGCATGGTGGATGCGGGGTGGGTAGGTGAAAAGGTCGGCAAGGGTTTCTACGAGTATCCCAAAAAGTAGAACGCATGTATGCCTTATCGATCGTTCGCTTTGTTATCGTTTTGCTAGGCTTGGCTGTATCGGTAGTAAACGTGTACCGCATGGTAACGGTTTGCGCGAACATGTGCTGCCGAGTTGGGCGTCTCGGCCAACGCCGACAACGTCTTTGCATTCACGTCATCTTCGTCCTTTCGGCAGGATTGGCAGGTGCTGACAAACTCGATCTTGGGCTATGAGTCTGTTGAGCTTTCTTGACTTGTCCATCGCTGCGCTTGCACCGCCCACTCGCAGCAGAGTATCGGGAACCAGTGCTCCGTCGAGTCGATTCCAAACCAACAACCGGTGGTAAAATAAAGATGGCCTCCACACCCGATCTCCATCGCAATCACGTGGATCACAGTGCGGTTCCCCCTTATCTACGTCCCACCTCCCAGCGCAACCATTCCTCTTCGTCCGTACTGTCCAACTCGTCTGCCCGATCGCACCCTCGTCCTCAGAATGAGTACATACCGACGACCACGGGCATCGCGGCCTTGGTCGGTACAGGCGAAGGCGTCGTCGAAACCGATATAGAGACTCGCCGACTGTTAGATGACGAGGAAGAACAGGACGACTATGATGAAGATGCCGATTGGGACAATATCCGGGAAGGATCGATCAATGGTCGACCGAATTGGAGAAAACCCAGGCCGTCGTGGATCTATCCGTTCTTGATCGGAACGGTCCTTTCTGTGGGTATGGGAATTGCGCCGCAGAGCGAATTGGTTATCAATTTGGTTTGTCTCGCCCATCCACCCCAACAGCACTCGAGCACCACCAGCGAGATGTACGTCAAGACATCTGTGCCGGACGTGGAAGCGCAGGATGGGGTGCATTGGAACGGTCTCTCACACGTTGACAGCTCGATCAACGCTACACTGCCTGATGTCCTGCCTGTCATACCCGATCAGCCTTTATCAGCCGCTGACAAGTGGTTTTTGAAGTTACAGAGGGAGATATATGAGTATCGCCACGCTCATCCGGACCCTTCATCGGCACCTCGAACGACGATCCTCCCCTCTGTGCCTGCCGATCCTACCGGAACTCGTTCGGACCCGACGGAGTCGCGCCCACGCCCTACAGGCGTACCCGGGGACAACCATTCTCCGGCTCCTCCCTCCAGTGGATCGGGGAACTCTCCTTTTGAAGCGATCAATCCCAAGATATGCAAGAAGGACCCAGGCGTACAAGCCGCTGCTGCGAAACTGATCATGGGTTTGTTGATTCGAACCACGTTAGTGTAGCTGACATTTCAGCTCTAACTACCACGTTGGGAGTCTTGTCCGCTTTGAGCGTAGGCTACTGGGGTAAAACAAGTGACAGGATCGGAAGGACAAAGATCTTGGCCTTTATCGAGATTGGCCTGCTCATCAAGTGGGTTGCCTTGTTCGTTCTAAGACCCCGCTGACTTGCAAGCGAATGTGTCTTTATCACCGTTGCCACCATACCACACAGAATCCCGGGCGGGTATCGGGCTTTGGTCATTGGGTCGATCGTGAATGGCTTTTTCGGCAGTTTCTCGTGTTTGGCTGGAACGGCACACGCCTACGTGTCCGATGTGACACCCGATGGCTCACGAGCTGCGGCATTCTCCAAGCTTACCGGAATGATCATGGGAGGCTTCGCGTGCGGACCGCTTCTTGGTGCAATCCTCATCAAGCTCACTGACAACATGTAAGCCCTTTCCCCAGTGTTCGATGTTGACATCAGAATGACGCCGTTCTACGTCGGAGTCTGCGTACATGCCCTCTGGATCGTCTTGCTCTCGACCCTCCTGCCTGAATCCCTTTCAACTCAAGCCCGTGCTCACCTCGCCAAGAAGGCGGCCGCGACGGCTGAAGCTGCCAAACGTAAAGAAGCTTTGGAGCGCGAGTGGGAAGCGGAGGATCCCACTGACGAGCCGAACGAATCGGGCTTCAGCCAAGGAGGGTCTGCCTCACACTCGAGGAGGCGTAAGAGGTTTGTGGGCAACACACGTCGACTGGCTAGGAGAGCGTTTCACTTCTTGGAGCCCCTTACAATCTTCATCCCGAAAGAGAGAGACGACGGGAAGAGTGGGCTCGACTGGAATTTGACTTGGGTCGCTTTTGCTATTTTCTGCGCAGCCATGAACTATGTAAGTCTCACATCGGCTATATGTGAAAGGGACTGAACCAGTAGGGTGTGTTGCAAGTTAAAGCTCAATACACATTTTACGCATTTGGCTGGACCACGACACAGGTAAGCAGAACTTTTTGATATTTCTGACTTCAGCTCGCACCATACATGTCGTTAGCGGGAGCTTCGCGAGGGGTTGTCCTCCTTGTCATCATTCCACGTAGGTCCTGTTTGCGTATTGTGAAAATCTGCTAAACCTCCCAGTCGTGATGAAGTATGCCAAACCACGCTACTTGGCAAAACACGCTGCCCCGATGCCGACGAGCGTCAGTTCGAGCTCTCCTACCGAAAGTCCGGAAGCCGGCGATTCCGAAAGACCAACCCTGGTGGACCAGCCTACGAACATTGACACGGCGTCATCACGTCTCGATCTGCTCACCGCGCGGATATCGTTTCTCCTTGAAAGCATTGGCTTGGTGCTTCTTGCCCTCAACGTCTCGGCGCTCATGTTTGTCCTTATCACAGTATTCATGACGCTCGGAGCTGGTTCGCCCCCTGCTTTGAATTCATTAGCACTCAACCTTATCCCGTCGAAACGGGAAAGCGGGAGGTTGTTTGGTGCACTATCTGTGCTACACGCCCTTGGCAGCACGCTCCTCTCGCCCCTTCTCTTTGGAGGTGTCTTTTCCGCAACAGTCGGGACGTATGCTCCTACTGTATTCGCCATGGCAGCCGGTTTCATGGTGCTTGCTCAGGTCGCGTTGGTATTCGTAAAATTCGAGCATCGAGTTGATGATGCCGAGAGGGGAAGGAGCACGAGGGTGCGTAGAACCAAAATTAGTTCCACAGGTGCGGAGTAAGTAGGGGAGCTAGATTCTCAATCTCGACTTGTAATGTACTAGTTGATTGTCTCCATACACGCACGTCTCCATACACGCACGTCTCCATACACGCACGTCTCCATACACGCACGAACAACAGTCTCGAGTGATCGAGTAGTTATAATGTATCTGTAAACACGGGGTGTGAAGATTAGAATATTCAGGGACCTAGGTTCAGGGCTGAATTAAAGTTGGCAGCCAATTCCAATGACTGACCGACTGATCTCTACACTAAACGGACCATCGCCCACCTTACAGCTTTCATTCCATAACTATAACACCTACAACCATTCCTATTCTTCGGTCTACACGATACCATCGGTCGACCAGGTCTACACATGGAGTCATAGCTGGGGTTGATCATTGTCGCTCACACAAAGGGAGTGCTTTGACTGACCTCGCCAAAGCTTAGCGCTCTTTCAGTCGGTCTTATCCTGGTCCAGGCACAATAGAACTCGAGCAGCAATCCTTGTTGCCCAGGCCCAGAGCTCTCGACTTTCAACCATCTTCCCTCCTTCATCATGTCGCGCATCTTTCGAAGAGGTACGAGCAACACGGCCGAGGCCGCTTCCGCCAATAACAACGACAACAACAACAATAACAGCACGAACGTGAAAAGAGACGGCACAAAATCGCGCAGTCGAGCAGCATCCGATGCGCATTCCTTACACTCCATCCTACCTCGGTCCCCCGAGCACCGACAAAAGCATGATCAGACGCGGCCTCAACCTCCGGCATCCATGACTCGGTTGGACACTGGGCGGCAGCAACACTCCGGTCACACCACCGGTTCACCGGCATCGCAGCACACGGCGAGAGTCGGCGAGAACGCGTCGGGTATGCCGGGGTTCGAGGTTGACATCGCCAGTAGCCCAGTTAGGACTGCCAAGCGAGGCTCGACCAGCTCGTCCGCACAGGCAAGTGTGCGGAGATCATCGACGAATCCGCCTTCACCCCATTCCGAACTGAGCCATCTGGCGGGGGAAAATGGGAAACCCGTCCAAAGGCATCAGCCCCAGGGAGCAGATGGGGAAGAAGAACTTGATTTTGAGATGGAACGCGATACACGACAACGGACAAGAAGCTCGCCTCTGCTTAAGCGGCTAGGAGAAGAGGCCCCTTTCGTTCTCCCGCACCAGTCGAAGATTGATTCGGCCTCCCACATGTACCCAGGATTGGTCATCGGCTCTTTCGCAGGAGGAGCCGATCATGGGACGCTGAGCTTTGGAGTGGACGGTATGGGGTTCGATGGGTCAATGGACGATATCCTGGACCCTTCGGCTACGCATGCGGGGACGCGACAAGGAAGCGCTTCTGGTCAAGCAGGAGCAAATATTGCCCCTTGGCTCTCGGACGATTCCCCAAGTACCTCGGAGCTCCCCCGTCCTGCTGGCGGCGATCCGGCTCAAGGTCAAACCGAGCGCGCTGACCTGCCAAGCAAGCATTCCAGCCAATCGCTCAGTCATTTCACTTCCGTGCCTTCCTTGCCCAATCTGAAAAGGATTGATCTCAGCGCAGAATCGACGCCAAATCCGGACAGTCGAAACGGCTCGCAGATGTTCCTGGCGACCTCGAGCAGAGTCGTGTCGTCGTCAGATATAAGTTTACGAGACGTCGTGACTTCGAGAAAAGGTTCAAGCGAGAGTGTTCAAACTCTCTCTGCTTCACAAACGGGCAAGAGGCCAACTTTGCCAACAGACGACGTTTCGACCGCTTTGCCGCCAGGTGGAGGCCGCCATGCAAGTGTAGCGGGTCGGATGTCGCGGTACGGCAGTGCAGCCTCAACCGTCACGACGGGTCCAGCAGCGGATAAGAAGAAGGGATTCTTGGGGGGATTTTTGAAGCGTAAAACAGGCCAGAGTGTCTCTCAAGGTGAGATTATTGGTTGCGTGATGAGACCTTACTAATAACAGCGGGTCCGGACTTCCATCCCATAGAAACCTCTGCCCGAGGTTCAGGCGGCGCAAGTTCTACCACCTCGAGAATGTCAACATCTACGTCACAGAATTCTCTAGGCAAGAATCAACCTTCCCCAAGGGAGCAACTGTCTTTGGGCCGACTTGATCGTTTCACAATGTCGCGGAACGATTTCAGCTTCATTCCTGAAGGCGCTATCTCACCTATGCAGGAGATTGGTGAACCCGAGTTAACTCTTGATATGAACCTAGACGACATGTCCGGTATTGTCGATCCGACCCGTGCGAACGGTCCGCCTGTGCCTGCGCCTGCGCCTGCTGCTGCTCCCAGCCAATTGGCTGCCTCGACCGCCTCTTCGTCCGATGCAACGGGCCCAACTACATCTGTAGAGAGTTCAATGTTCCTCCAGGATGCTGTAACACAAACTGGCAGCTTTGCCACTAGCCATTCTGGTTCGGAAGGTTCTACGGATTCAGCTCTAAGTCCTCTCTCACAGCCAGGTCGATTGGTCCTCATACCGACAGATAGAGCTTCGGGAGACCCGTTCGTCCGCCCGAACCCTTTCGGCTCAGTTTCGCCCCATGGATCAATAGACGGCAAGATACGAACTCCGCCTTCTCCGCATACGCTCACTCTGTCACCGAAACACGCTTTACCCCTCAATACCCTACCCAGACGTCCGTCGCAATTACGCAACGTGAAACTGGGGTCTCTTGTCTCGGAAGGGTCTAGCGATAGCCCCGACTCTGCGTCTCTGCAACCACTGGCCCCGGCCTGGGCACAAGGAACGACCAGCTCCAGCCTTACCATGTTCCATGACCCGTTCAAGCCCAACGCGTCGGTCTCTAGTGAAATACCTGAGGGCGTGTCATCATCGCATTCAACACACCAGTCGGCGCTCAAACAGTCCCAGTCATCCACGCACCTAAGTGATGCCGCCGGCGGGCTAGAATCGAAACCGGCTGTGATCGTCGCGTCAGCCATCGCCGGGTCGAGCGCGGCTGGAGCGGTCTGGGCTGCTCCGGAATCTTGGGGTGTTGAGGGGGACGATATCCCAGATGATGCCACATCGAGCGAGGAGGACGATTGGGCTGAAGGTGAAATTGAAGAACCATCGTCGCCGCCTGTCGCCGACAGCGTGGGAGAGACGAAGCAACCTCCAACGTCTGCCTTTCCTCGTGACAAACCTCCTCCTTTCGGCTTTAAGTCAGCAGATCGGGCATCATCCTCTGGAACAGTACATCGACCGGGAACAGGAGGAGGAGGGGCCAGACGATCGAAAGTCAAGACATCGTCGGGGAGACCCAGCACGGCTCAGAGACCGCTCACTGCGGGGAGACCAGGGACTTCTGGCAGTGCACACATCTCGACAACGCCGGTGAGTAGGACAACACTCGCAAGAGCCATATAACTAATGGCAGCACCACATACGGATATACCGGGGAGATGGGTCATACAGCACCATGTCTCTGCCGTTGAACGCCACTACCGCGGATATCATCAGTGTGCTTTCAGGGGCGTCGGAAGCTCCGGCTGGGAAAAGGATAACTACGAATATGAGACTGTACCTGCGCGCAGGTGGCCAAGGTGAGTCCTTGGACCAAGTGACGAGTGCAACTAACGGGCAGATCGACAGCTGCTGCCCTCTGAGAAACCATTAGCTATCCAAGACCGTCGCTTAAGGCAAGCTGGATACACCGATGCGGAGATGCCAGAAGATCTGGGAAAAGATGACTTGTACATTTTGTGCAAGTTTATCTATCAGACGCCAAATCTGCCCGTAATGAACCCGGTCAGTGATGTCGAGGCGCGAACACAGATAGCAGCTGACGTTGAAGGAAGAGGAGAGCTCGTATGATTCATTCGAATTCATCGACATTGCCGCACGTGATCTCCTCACCATCCCTATCTTCCTTCATCTCCACGCCCACAACATCATCATACTCAATGTTTCGCGAAACCCTATGACGGATATCCCTCTCGATTTCATACAAGCCTGCACCAGTTTGAAAGAGCTTCGAATGTCTTATATGGCGCTCAAGCGTATCCCAGTTTCGATCTGCGCCAGCACAACTCTATCCCGACTGGATGTGTCGTGTAACCGTATCGCCGACCTCGAGAATGTCCCTCTACACGAGATTCGCACGCTCACATCGCTCAAGGTGCAAAACAATAAGCTCGCATCGATACCCAGCTATTTTGCGCAAATGAAGGCGTTGAAATACCTCAACATCTCAAACAACAAGTTTGAAACGTTCCCGGCGGTCGTCTCACAGATGTCTAACCTTGTCGACTTGGATGTCTCTTTCAACACAATTGCGGAGCTGCCATCGGAGATGTCCAATCTCAAATCATTAGAACGACTGGCAGCTTTCGGTAACGAGCTTTCGACCTTCCCTGCATCTTTCTCCACATTGGCCAATCTGCGCGCATTGGATGTTCGACGGAACAAGCTTACCGACCTCACTTCGGTGTATGCCTTGCCCAACTTGACCATCTTGCAAGCGGACCACAACAATCTGGTCACGCTGGATGCTCAACTTGGAGCCAAGGTCCGCCAATTCAGTGTTCCGCACAATTCGATTACACGTTTCACTCTCGCGCCTCAGTTGAACATGAAGGCCGTGACTTACGCCCTGACTCGTCTCGATCTGTCCCATGGCAAAATCTCAACCCTAGCCGACGAAGCGTTCAGCGGTTTGATCAATCTCGCCGACCTCAAATTGGACTTCAACCAGTTCATCCGACTTCCATCAACTATAGAGGAGCTCGTCAACCTTCGGGTGCTGTCTTGCACCGACAACTTGCTCGAGACGCTACCAGCCGGCATAGGGCGCTTGCAAAAGCTACAAATCCTGAACGTTCATAATAATAACATGAGTTCAATCCCCGCTGGACTATGGGCGTGCAGTTCGCTCGAAAGTTTCAACGCTAGTTCGAATCTGATCAAGACGATGCCTGACCCGCCCCCGATCGACGAGATTATTGCATTCGTGGGGTCCGAGAAGGCCGCTGAACTCGATTTGGCGAATCCTGGAGGTATCCTGCCCGCTCCATCCAGTATCAGGACCCTTCTTCTGGCCGATAATCGATTCACAGATGACGTCTTCCTGAGCATTGTCCACGCTCCTCATCTTCGCGTCCTCAATCTGAGTTTCAACGACATTTTCGAAGTCCCGCCTAATATCCTCAACCGATGGGAGATGTTGGAGCAGCTTTACCTGTCGGGGAACAAATTGACGAGTCTGCCAGCGGAGGATCTGGAGAAAATGCAAAGTCTCCGAGTATTGCATCTCAACGGAAACAAACTGCAGACCCTTCCTTCGGAGCTCGGAGCTCTGGGCAACCTCCAGCATCTCGATGTAGGAAGCAACGTTCTCAAGTACAACATCGCCAATTGGCCTTATGATTGGAACTGGTGAGCTCTGATCAGCGAGTGAGATGAACAATGCTAATGAGCAGGAACTGGAACACTGCGCTCAAGTACCTCAACATGTCGGGCAACAAGCGATTGGAGATTAAGCCAACAAGCGCCCAAGACATGTCGCATACATCGAGTTTCCGCAAAGACCTGTCCAATTTCACCGCGTTGTCGGAACTTCGTTTGCTTGGTCTCATGGACGTTACCCTTCGTATCCCATCCTTACCAGATGAGAGCGATGAGAAGCGTGTGCGAACCTCGTTCTCCGACATTAACAACATGGCCTACGGTATCTCTGACATGATTGGATCAACAGATCATCTCGCAATGTTCGACATGGTCGTCCCGAATTTCAGAGGCAAAGACACCGAGTGCATTTTTGGAATGTTTGGTCGAGCGGTCGCATCTAACCCTTCGGGCAAGATTCCAAAGTTCTTGCAAGAGAGCTTTGGTAGTATACTCAGTCATCAGCTCGATAAGCTAGCCAATGGTGAAGACGTCACACAGGCCATGAGGCGAAGTTTCCTCCACGCCAATCGCGCGACGTTCAAGCATCTGATGGAAGAATCGGCCAGCGGCCGCAAATCGTCGGTGTCAAGCTCGACCACAGTCGATACCATGTTCCGGAATTGGTCGCCCAGCCCGACATCGCATTTCCGTACGGGATCTTCGGGTGCGGTTGTCTATCTGGTCGAGAAGACGATGCACGTTGCCAATGTCGGTGATTGTCTCGTTGTCATGTCGAGGAAAGGAGAGGCCGAGTTGTTATCGAAACTGCACGATCCAACCGATCGAGAGGAAACGGCGCGAATTCGTCATGCCGAAGCATGGGTTTCGCCCAAGGGTTATGTCAACGACGAGAAAGATATTGACATTTCGCGAGCCATCGGATACTTCCAGCATTTCCCTTCAGTGAACGCTTCGCCAGAAGTCCGCACTCGCGAGCTGTCTGAGTCAGACGAATTTGTCATCATCGGCAATCACTCGCTCTGGAAATGTTGTTCGTACCAAACAGCCGTGGACATTGCGCGTACAGAACGCGACGACCCGATGATGGCGGCGCAAAAGCTGCGAGATTTCGCCATCTCTTACGGAGCTGAGGGATCCGTAATGGTTATGGTCGTCAATGTCGCGGATCTGTTCTACGGTCGGGGTGGTCGTCGGCGCGGTATGCCTGGGTCGAGTATCACAGCGGAAGGCAGTATTGACGAGAGCGTATACGTCAGCAACAAACGAAACCTCCGTCGTCGATACGAAGAGTTTGGCGACAAGACGCTTAATCGTCTGCAACAAGAGATCGAACCACCAACAGGGCAGGTCGCTATTGTATTCACTGATATCGTCAACTCGACCCATCTTTGGGAAACCAATCCGGGTATGCCGACCGCTATCAAGATGCACCACACGTTCATGCGACGGCAGCTGCGCTTGGACGGCGGGTACGAAGTCAAGACGGAAGGAGACAGTTTCATGGTTTCCTTCCAGACTGTTACAGCCGCCCTGCTCTGGGCGTTCAATTGTCAAATCGGCTTGTTACGCGAAGAATGGCCGAGAGAATTGCTCGAAGCGCCAGATGGAATGATCGTCCATGATTCCGAAGGAAATGTCGTTCAGCGCGGTTTGCGCGTGCGAATGGGTGTCCATTGGGGCGCACCGTCATGCGAGCGGGACCCCATCACACGACGTATGGATTACTACGGGCCGATGGTCAACCGAGCGGCACGAATCAACGCCAGTGCGGATGGTGGTCAACTGATGGCGAGTCAGGATGTCATCAACGAGATTCAAGCGTTGCGCGATTATGCGGAAACTCTGGACGAGGCGGGTCAGAGCGACATGCCGCCAGAGATGAAGCGGGAGGTGGCAGAGCTGAAGAGGATCGGATTCGAGGTCAAGGAAATGGGAGAGAGGAAGCTCAAGGGTCTTGAAGGTGAGTCTTGGAATTGCTGCAGTGCAGACGCTCACGGGTAGTGCCTGAAAAACTCCACTTGCTCTACCCTAAATCCCTTGCCGGTCGATTCGAAATCTCTAACGAGTTGCGCGCCAATGTCGAGGTCGCAGATCCTAGAACGGTCATCGCGGAGCCCCGTCAGATCGAGATTGAGGAAGTCAGGGAACTGTCGAAACTTGTCCTCAGGCTCGAAAGTCTCTGCACCGCCAGCCATTCGGTCTCACCATCACCCCAGTCTCCCGGCTCACCTACGCCCACCGCGCCAGCGATGGAACTAACGCCTTCTCGCCGCACCTTGGGTATAAACAGAGTAGTGAAACTTCCTCCTCCGGCGTACCTTGGCCCGAGTATTCGGGACGAGATGAACGACGAGGAACTCACCATCATCATTGAGAGTCTGACAGCACGTGTGGAAAATGTCATGTCGACTTTGGTATGTGCTATCCTCAAGCCCGACAAACGAATGACACGCTGACGAAACAGTACATCAAGTCGTTGGGTGGATTCTCGTCCGTCCTGGCAGCACTGGAACAAGCGACCAAGATAGATCCAAGGTTGATCGTACATGCTCTGGCGCTTATGAATGGGGCTATAAGCCCGAGTGAATGAAGGGAGGTTGGAGCAGGTTCATGGGAGGAGTGAGGTCGGCGGTATTGGCTCTGAGTGTTGGACTTTTGGGTTGTGGGATCTTGTATAGCATACATTAGCATGATAATATCGATGACATAACTGGATCATAACGTACTAGGCAGCTTCACACGACGGTTCTGTTCACGAGAACAAGGTAAGTGGGAATAAGTACTGGACACTGTGCCTGGCTGTATGAGCTTCTCTGAGGGCACAAACACCGTCAAGCTAGGTTGATACTGCTGCGGGCCTAGAAGCAAGCGATCGCGAATCAAACATTGCATGACACAATGTTTCACTGACTATGATATACCGAACCTTATAACGAAACAGGGAAAGCGTCGGACCCAGCATGCACCCAGGTTGCAGCTTAGGGTTTGGGACTCCGCATGTCCCCCGGCGATCGCAGGTGGGAACTCGGTCAAGTCATTCGGGTCGCACTGCTTTTCAACAGTATCAAAGGCCAGTATGCGGGTGTAAACCGCCGCACTTCCTTTGATCGTCCTCCCAGAAGGCTCATCAGTCAAGATTGCGTTACTGTCTTCACCGAAGAATCGCCACTGGTGGCACTCTTTGATCCCCTCGGTGCACTCTGTATCCCCTTCGCTTGTCCATCGGAACTTTTCTCGGAAAGCTTGATTCGATCTATGCCCTCGGATTCGCGAATCTGTAAAGCTATCCTCAATGGTCAGGACGGCCTTTCCTGGAAGAATGTCAAAAGAGGGCCCGCCTGCACGGAAGACGAAAGCAAATTGGCGGGTGTATGGGGTAATCGTATGATCCACCGATCAGACTTTCTGGACAAGTGAATACTCGCTCCCATGTGGCAGATGCTGTCTTATCCGCCCAGATCCGTACGTTCGGTACCGGTTCCAACGATGCCCAAGGGGAATACACCGACTGAAATTCCTGTGAATCGAACGTTGGCTCTATACCACTGACATGTGTGCCGAGGCCGGAGAGTAGGGCACCGGCATGCGGGTCAGGGAACTCAGAGCGCCGGGCAGAAGATTCGAGCTCATGAGCTGGTGCGGTGCGATAGATACGGGAAGACTCGATGATGTCACTTACAACCGTCCGTCCTTGGGTGACGATAAGCGCGTTTGCCTGCATCGGATATGCGGTAGATATTGCTTGTGAATTTTGTGTTGGGTCGAGCGTAAGTCTGATGCTCAGATGGTAGAGGTGAACATAACATCATATACCTTTTTGATCCTGCCTTGTAAGCCTAATTCGACGCTCGGGCAGCTCGGCCAGGCGAGCGGAGTTCTCTTTGATTTTCCACGGGCGACGTTTGACATATTCGCCACTAATATTTCTCGCTCTTCTGCACCCCTCTTCATCTTCGTTCCACTGCATGGTCATGGAAGAAAAAAGAATGACGTAGGAGCATCTGGAAGCTACTGAGGCTCGCCTGCTTGAAGCGATGTCGACTGATGCGAGGGGAACCGTCAATTACCCTGGTAGCGAGGGAGCTCGCACATGCAAGCTATTGACGCCGCCGGTAGTTGGACTTTGCATGTCCTAGGAAACACAACCGATTAGTGTATACCTACATCAATAGTCATCGTACAGTCTTGCTTATCATAATGTCGCAACCTCGATCCTGACACCCCTCGGTCACGTACGGTCTGAAACCGCCACGCTCCCAGGAGATTACTTAAAGGGGTAATTGGCGCCGGGTGTATGAGATTTGATTCCGTTCGAGGTTATTGTTGTCTCGACCAACCCTCCACACAACCACTTGATCCCCTCATCAACACTCTCAACCCGTTCTCTCCTCATATGCGATACTAATACAGCTTATTGTACTCTCTGACGCGGCCTGATCAACCCTCCCGACAATCACGATACTCCGACGACACGGCCGTATACGACATCTTCAACGACTTTTCGGGGGCTTCAGCGCATTTCGTATTGTTCACTTGTAACGTTATACTCTCCAACAAGGCGGCGGCGTGAGGGTATCACATTTCGACAACACAGAGACAAACGCGGTCTCATTGATTCCTGCTACATCGCCGTCGCGGCTCCTACGCTGTCCCGATTACTATCGCGTAGCCAGTAAAGGATTAACGCATTGTTGTGATCATTGAACAGAGACAGCAGAATCTCATGTACGATACCGAATTCTCAAGAAGACTTCGGTCGAGCGTACCCCCTTCACCGTCATCGCCTTCGCGAGTGTTGAACTCGAATGATGTGTTTGGAGATATCACGCCGTTGAAGGGTAGTCCCAGGATGGGCAGTCCGGCAGGGAAGAAAGGGAGAGGTGTGACAAGGGACTATGGTGATAGGTGAGTCCGGCTCTATACATCCCAAAAAACGTGGGGGCAACTCCCAGTGCCTAGAATGCCTTGCAATGGTGGTTGACGACAGATTCATACCCACCCGAGAACCGACTATCAACCTGCAAGCAGCCTACCAGCTCATGCCGGAATACGATCAGATGACTGGCCGAGAAATCACGCCAAAGTCCAAGGGCAGACGGAAAAGCGGGCCGGGAACAGATCAGGACGTCCGTCGAGGTGGGTTTTGAGGGAATGCTGGACCGTCGCCGCGCACAACTAACAACGCAGAGGAGATCAACAATACCTTTACCAATGTTCTCAAGAGCGAAATGTTCCCGCTACCTTCCCCTAACTCCCGCACCAACTCGCCTGCTCGAGCGGTACCTTCTCCTAACGGTAAGAGACCTATCCGCAAAGGTCTCACGTTTAACAATTCACATACCCCCAATCTCCCATCTCCACATGCAGTATCGTCAGCCGGTACCACACCTCTCCACCATCACCCCCCTCCAGCCATTGCCGGCGATCGAAATGGAGATCGCGAGTTGTCTCCCGCTTCGACGCTACCTCCTCTTCCGCTACACGCCCCATCGACGCCCAATTCTGGTCATGGTCGCGCACCTGGTGCTGGACCCAGCTCGAGCCACCACAGAGCGCATCAAAGCCAGGTAGCTCTTACGTCGGCGACAAGGACAGGGAACAGTCCGCCAGGCGGACGGAAGTCCGCTTTTTCCCCTCCGCCAACGAATCCCGGATCGCCTGCGACACCGACAAAGAAGAGGCTGCTTAACTTTCAGTCTCCGAGTCAAACGCGGATGTCGAATCTGACAAACGGGCTGGACGACATGAATCACGAACGTTATAATTCGAGTCCGGTTGGGAAGGCGAGTCAGGATGTGTTGATGAGTCCACGCAAGGGGATACGGCAGATTGCTAGAACGCCTTTCAAGGTGCTGGATGCGCCGGAACTGGCAGTGAGTTCTGCAGAAGCTCGGGATGGCTGGGATGATCTCTGATTCCAGGACGATTTCTACCTCAACCTCGTCTCGTGGTCTGCATCCAATGTGCTGGGTGTTGGTTTGAACTCCTGTGTCTACCTTTGGAGTGCGCAGACGAGCAAAGTTACCAAGCTCTGCGATACCTCAACCACGACAGGTACGGGCGAAGAGATTGCCGACGTTGTTACTGGCTTGGAATGGACCAACAGAGCGAGTCTATCGATCATACAGGAATACGCATCAACTAACTTCCAGGGATCGACTTTGGCAATTGGTACCAATCGCGGCACTGTTGAGATCTGGGACGCAGAATATTGTCGACGGATTCGAACGATGACGGGACACACTGGTCGGGTCGGAAGTTTGGCATGGAATAACCACATCCTCTCCTCCGGCTCGCGCGACCGCACGATCCTGCATCGAGATACCCGAGCGCCGGAACATTATGTACGACGACTAGCAGGACACCACAAGCAGGAAGTGTGCGGTTTGCGCTGGAACTCTGATACTGATCAACTCGCTTCCGGGGGTAACGACAACAAGTTATTCGTGTGGGGTGGATTAGATGCTCGACCCACTTGGCGTTTCGGCGAACACCGTGCCGCAGTCAAGGCGATTGCGTGGAGTCCGCATCAACGAGGTGTTCTCGCCAGTGGAGGTGGAACAGCGGATAAGAAGATTCGTTTCTGGAACAGTCTTACCGGTGGTCTCATCTCTGAGCTCGATACTGGCTCGCAGGTGCGTCGAATCCTTCAAGAGATGATTGCTGATGAGCAGGTGTGTAACCTGATGTGGTCCAAGAACTCGAACGAGATTGTCTCAACACATGGTTATTCCGGCGGCACTGTGCAGAATCAGATTCATATCTGGAAATATCCCTCAATGACCCAAGTCGCTACGCTCACCGGACACACATATCGAGTTTTGTACCTGGCCATGAGCCCAGACGGTCAAACGATAGTCACTGGCGCCGGAGATGAGACTCTACGGTTCTGGAATGCCTTTCAGAAGCGTGCCGAGGGCAAAGTAATCGGTGGTACAGACGGCGAGGGCCTGAGTCCGTTTGCAAAGATTCGTTAGAAACGAGTCGTGATTCGGGAGGAGCAAGCGATCAGGGTGTAGAGAGTTACGGACAATAGGGGTTACGAAGAGTGTAAGCGTTGTATCCCTAATCATCGATCAGTATATCATGGACAAAAGGTCTGTTTCGTGCTTTTAACATATCGAGTTACCTATACAACCAATTTCCGGGATTGTTACATGTATGCCATTTATGCCATGATGGATGTGACAACAAGGTGATTGATTGATTTGATTTGCCACAACGATGAAACGCCGATATCCCTCGGCCCGCCTCTCGCTATCACCACTCTCCATCTCCACCCTAACTCATCCTAACCCATCGCACCGAGCTCATCCTCCCTACTGTCCTCTTCACCTTATTCTCCCAGCTGCAAGCACCAGCACTAGGCGTACCGTATCAGCGTATAGCGTATCGCTTCTTGGAGTCGAAAGGATTATCAATTTAACGCCACGTCAGCGCTTAGCTCCGGCTCCTTCGATTGCTCTCTCGTCATACATACCTTTCTACAACAAGGTCTACCCATTGCACTTCATCCGTCAAACCGTTCACCCACACTGCAGATACAACCATCCCTACACCGTCCTCCGCAATCCTTTAATCACCACGGAAGCAATCCCTATCGCTGCGACAGCCGCATTCGACCTTTGTACAAAGGACATCACGATTGACACGCTCGACTCATCCGGTCAGCGCTCATGCTCGATACGCAGCTTAGCAGAGTATACATAGATCGTCCGCCACCTATTCTCGAAGAGCTAACCCTTGGTGAGTGGAGATTCTTGCTAGCTTGCATCGACTTACAGTCTTTCTCTGCTATACGAAGACAAGTCATGCTGATGCATTAGCTCGACCACCATTAATCACTTCCTCTCATGTACTTTTCCCATCACCAAACATCCCAAGGCGCCTCTTCCTCGTCGAAACACCACGATGGACCAGGGCCTAATGGTCTAGGAGCGTGGGGCAGGCATCCTTTCGCTCCGCCCGGAGGGCCAGGAGGGATGCCCTTACCGTCTCCAGGCTTCGGAGGACCGCCTGGCGCGCCCCCCGGACCGGCAAATGGAATGTTGGGATACCCTCCACCGCATCACCAGGGTGGACATGGAGGTCCGCATCATCCTACGTTTGGGGGTATGCATTTAGGCGGAGGAGGTCAGAATGGGGGTATGGGAATGGCCTATGGAATGGGCATGTTTGGAGGAGCTGCGGGAAATAATGGCGCAGGAGGGAACGGATCAAGTCCACCGAGAGCGGAGAGTGCGGTCCCGATGACGGCTTTCTGGCAACATCAGCTCATGCGAGCGGAGGTGAGTTGAGCGGATGCAGAGGGAATCCGTTATGTGGGCTAACAATAGGCGTCACGGTTATCTAACTCACCACACCACCGCGCACGCACAGCAGCTATGGCTTCGAGGATGTCCAACAAGCCAACAGCTGTGACTATTTCCGATCCCAACATCCGACCTACCTCTGCCGCTTCCAACCTCACCCCACTGCTCAACGGTGTTCATAAGAAGAACATGTCCATTTCAGCCGCGACAGCATCAGCAGATACGCCTCCCCCCACTGAGACCCCAGGCCAGGCAGATCCAGCTACACCCGCTGCCAACCCCGCTCCGCAGAGCAAGGAAGACGACGGGCCAAGTGAACCATGGACCGGCTTGGACCTTGGAGGAATCAAATTGCGAACACTATCTACGGCCATGTTCGCTTTCACCCACATCACCTCCCTCTACATCAATCACAACGCCCTTACATCCCTTCCTTCCGCCATTTCTTCTTTGCGCCAATTAACCCTGCTCGACGCGACAGCGAACGAGCTTACATCTATCCCGCCAGAGATCGGAGTTCTTTGCAAGTTGAAAGACCTGCTACTTTTCGACAACCACCTCACCACCCTTCCTTCGGAGATTGGAACACTGTATCAGCTCGAGACGCTAGGTATAGAAGGAAACCCGATGGAGGAACGGCTGAGAAAGCTGCTGGCTGAAGAGGGAACCACGGCATTGATACACCACCTCCGGGATACGTGCGCCGTCGGCAATCCTCCCCCCGAACGAAGGTGGATCGAGATTGAACCCGATGTTTCGTCACCTTCCGAAGGCAAGCAAGAGTCGTTCACCGTCTTGACATACAACATTCTGTGCCACCATTTTGCTCCAGGTACGACGTATTCGTACACCCCGGCGTGGGCATTGGAATGGAATTACCGGAAACAAACGATCTTGCAGGAGATCATCAACGCTTCGGCGGATGTAGTCTGTCTGCAGGAACTGGACGGTGATCAGTATGCCGACTATTTCTATCCTCAGCTGCAACAACACGGGTATGAGGGGAGCCACTACTCGAGGACGAGGGCGAGGACAATGTCGACGGAAGAAGCGGGCAAGGTCGACGGGTGTGCTATCTTCTGGAAGGACGAACGGTGAGTCTAGCGATAGGGTATCTGGACCGTCACTGATAGCTAGCTTCTCCCTTGTCGAGACTCAAGTAGTCGAATTCAACCAGATTGCGCTGAAGAAGACGGATATCCGAACGGACGACATGTTCAACCGAGTCATGTCGCGAGACAATATCGCCGTGGTAGCCGCTCTCGAGTTCAAGCTTTCCGGCGCTCGATTACTTGTAGCCAATGCCCACGTCTATTGGGACCACCGATACCGAGATGTCAAGTTGGTGCAGGTCGGTATGCTTATGGAGGAGCTGGAGAAGATTGTCGAACGATTTAGTACGCTTCCGCCCAAACCTTCTTCCGACCCCGACTTCAACCACGGCCGAGGTCCACCATCATACGACCGAAGCGAAAAGGGGCGCGATATCCCTCTGATCCTTTGTGTTGATCTCAACTCGTTTGCTGGATCTGCCGTCTATGACTTCATCTCATCTGGGGATATCCCACCAGACCACGAGGACTTTATGACCCACACTTACGGTACATACACCGCCAAGGGTCTTCAACACAATCTCAATCTCAGCTCGGCATGCTCGAGCTTTGGCGAGCTGAAGATGACAAACTTTACACCGACATTCACCGCTGCTATTGACTACGTGTTCCACACGCCGCGAAGTCTGAAGGTGACAAGCGTATTGGGCGACGTGGACAAGAGTTATCTCGACAAAACGGTGGGATTCCCTAACGCCCATTTCCCGAGTGATCATATTCCTGTCTTTGCGCAGTTCAGGGTCAAGGGCAAGCCAGATCCAGCACCAGCAAGGGAGGTAACACATGGGTACACGAGATGAGGAAGAGGAATAATGGGTCGGGAACAAGAATAACATGTATAACAGACGACAACGCGCAGCAGAATGTAGAGGTGGTGGGTGATCGAGTGGGATCTGGAGTAACTGGCGTTCGTTAATAGGCAGAGTAGAAGTGTAGTGTGTGTTGAAGTATCTTACCCGCGTCTCTTATACAGAATTATCGAGTGTTTGTGTATCACTGATGCGATGTGACGAGTCGATGCGATTGATATGTGCGATGAAGCTGCAGTTGAAAGATGTGGGATTCGCGGGATCAATCTGAAACACACAGGATGATACAACGGCGCTGCATTGTCCACTGACGGCGGTGATCATAGTGAAAAGCCAAGTCATCTCTGCTGACTTCAACTTCACCTCTCGGGACCTGTTGACCTCCGACTAGTCGCTCTCAAAGCTTGTAGCATACACCGGTATCGTGTCGTGTTCTGAGCTCGATTAAAAGGGGGAGTGAAAGTGCACCCAGCACAGGCAGATTGTCAAAGCGGGAGAATTACGAATCACCAAGAGAACAAGAGAACAAGAGGTCAAAGACTCCGTGGGAACAAGCGAGGACGCGCACAAGATCACAGGGAGTGGTTGATAGAGACACAAATGGCTTTGAGTCTGGCGGATGAGCTAGCGGCCTTCGACGATGCGCAGGGCGCAGGGGGCATATCGCTAGCAGAGGAATTCGGGCTGGATCTGGACATAGGAGAGCAGAACGGTGAGTGTTCGTCAGATTACGTTATATCGCGAACCGAGATCAGCAACATGTAGCATCGTTTGTTACGTAGAAGTATAGGAGCTGATGTTTAGACCTTGGGATGGAGTTGGCGGCTGGAGAGAGGGTATCGATATCCCCCTCCGGTCCGGGGGTAGACGATCGTTCCCTTTCTGCGGAGCTAGAGCAGGAACATCTGGGAGCGGGCTATCATCATCCGACGTATTTCGAGGAAGATGATATGTCTGGCTTGGATATACTCGAAGAACCCACCACCGGGCCGGGGCAATACGATACAGGCCTCACGGACGTTGATGCGTTGTTAGAAGGGCAACAGACGTATCCTTCCACATTGCTCTCACACTCGCTCAGCTCAAATCGGTCTCCACAAGCTTCCGCTGTACTTCCAGAACGAATCGAAGACGACACGGATATCAATCAGATCGGTGCGGGTGAACACAGGGGACAAGAACGATCTGTCGTCCGTGCAAAGAGTGGGTTTCTAGGTACTAAGGTCGAGAGAGATCCTCTGGTCGAGCTACATGAAACACTCGAAAGTAGTCGGCCGCTCTTGCGGGCACTACAACAGATCGATAGTGGAGGGTGTCGACCGTCCTCACGCTCTTCTACCTCTCTATCAATACCGGCCCCGTCATCCCACTCGCGCGGACTTGGGATGTCTTCGTCCACACCCGGCGACGCCACATCATCATGGACAGCTAATGCCGTATCCTCCTCATCCTCCTCACGATCCTGTATCGACCCGCAATACCTCGATATAGAGCAGCGGATGAAGGCGCACCTGGAGAAGATGCATCATCACGATAAACTACGAGAAGAGCAATGCCGCGAGTTGGTCGGTCTCAGCAGGGAAATCAGCGGGATGAGATGGGAAGGGGAATACACGGGGCTGGAGCTTGATATGGGGCGCGAAAGCGATCTGGGGTTGGGGGTCGTGAACGAGCTTGATGAGGATGGGGGCGGGGGAGAGGAAGAGGTGGGGTGGACTGGAGAGCCGAGTGCAATCTTTGAGGACAATGGGCGATACGACGCAGGTCCAAGAGCGTCAATTGCGATAGACGGCACGTTGGGATCATTTGGTGACTCGTCCACCGCTTCACCTATACGTACCACCATCCCCTTCTCACCGCGCCAACCCGCATCTACCCCTACGCCCTCTAACCCAACCGCGCCACACACCGCGCTTCACCGCACCGCCCGTCTTCTCATCACTTCGACTCCGGACTTGATCACCACTCTGTCTCATTTATCCGAATCAATCCACGCCACGCTATCCATCTCTACATCGACCAGCCGGACGCTGCGGGGAATAAAAGCCGGAGTGGAATCGTGGCGCGAAAGAGAAGCGTTGGAGGCTGAGGCAGAAAAGGGAGTGGAGGATTATGAGCGTAAACGGCTCGAACAGGGGTTATCAAGTGAGAAGAAGGGGGATACGAAGGCCGTCTTGAGGCGGGAATGTGAGGAATTCGGCGCGGTATTGGACGGGCTGGAAGAGAGGATGAAGGGGGTTCGGCGGGATATGATGATGAAAACGATGGCTGTTAGGTGAGGCGTTGGTGAGACGTTGGTGAATCCACGTCTTTGCTGCGAGAGATCTGGATGAGGAACGGATCGTGATGGGGTTAGACGTAATGTTAACGAATGCAATGCACTTGATCAGTATACCACGAGCCACAGAGCATTTAGATACTGGTAGCCCGCGAAAGGTGCGCCAGGATAGGCGGAACGATTCTAGGCTTGTACCACTCGAGGTGCGATGTCTGATAAGACTCAATAGAGAGTTGTCGAATATACCGAGACCAGGGACGAGGCACAGCCGTCCTGAGTAACACTGGCAGTGACCACTAAGCATCGAGGCAAACAGCGGTTTGAACTGTTAGCGTGTCTCTACCACAGTCCTCCTACACTGTTTCACTGCAAGCCCGCGGTCCAGTGATAACACGGGCAAGTCCCGACTCGAAGCCGTTACACTTCACACGGAACGGCATCTCCAACCTCACGCCACGTCTTCGGAACACCCTTCATCAACATCGAAATCAACACCAACACGACTGTACACCGCATCTGATCATGTCATGGAATCCATCGCGCATAGTACAAGTCCTAACTCGCCGACACCCTTTAGGCGGCGTGCTTGGCCTTACGGACCTGGAGCTTCCTGTAGTAGAACTGAGGTTAGTTGACGTCTTTGACGATGCAAGCACATCCTGGGCAACTCTCGCTATGCTCAAAGCGCCAAACGAGAAACATCAAAACTCACGTCGAGTTCCTTGCCCTCAAGGATGTAACCATCAGCACGACCGCTTTGACCCGGTCGGGAAGTGATGATGGCGAGGAGACGACCAGCCTTGAACTGCTGCTCGAGGATGGGGTCGATTTTAGCGTCCTTCTTGCGCTCGTCGAGAATTCGCTTGACGTGGTTGGATTGGGTCTTGTCACCAGACTCCTCGGCGGCCTTGGCACCTCGGTAGATGGGTTGGGCGTAGTGGGCCTCGTACCATTGACGGAAGGGGGTGGCGTCGACGTCGACAATGGCGGACTTGACAAGGGTCTGGGTACGGAGAAGCTCGTTGTTGGTAGCGTTGTATCGCTGGGGTCAGTGAGGGTTCTAAGGTTGTGGTGTTCTCGACGAGTCAATCTCCCCATTTTCCTCCTCGAGTATCTCATTCCAAACATCCCCCCGTCCGACCTCCAGCCCAGCTCGCCATACCTGTACATGGACAAGATTCAACTCACCACCTGAATCAACCTAGTCTTCCTCGTGATACTCTCAGATCCCCAAGCAAAGTTACCAGAGTCCAATCGCAAAGCCCTGTACTTGGTGTTACCACCTCGAACTCGGACCTCGTGGATACGCTTGGAAGAGTCGAGTTTGGTCATGGCGGGTTGACGACCGAGCTCGAACTTTCTCTTCTTTCGGCTGGTATGTTAGGACTTGTTTCGTCTTGGGATATTCTGCACCCACTAGTGAGCCCTTCGAGCACCGGAGGCGGCGCGCTTGTGGCGCGAATCTCTAGTGATACCCATCTAAGAAGTTAGTGCTGGCTCAAGGTAGTGATATCTGTCGAGGGAATATCGACAGGCAGTATAATATGTATGTCGATAGGTGTTGAACTGATTGAATTTCTTCGCTCCCTCTTCCATCCGTTAATCCTCCTCCTATACCAATCCCCGCCAATTTCATCCGTGTTGCCGTGTATGCCTGTCGATATTCCCAGGTGGTATTTGGGGTAGTGGGATCTGCACTCACTTTGATGAACGATAAGAAAGGTCTGAACGATGTCGTAGATTTCAACAAAGTACCACGCACCACCCACCAGCGGACGACCGGGCATGCCGCGGTCGGGATTAAGGGATAACGCCGATGAAAAAGCCTGGTGGCGGCTTTTCACTGCACACAACAAAACTTAACGCCGACGCGGGCGATGCCGATGGGATGGGCGGTTCGATTTGCCACCGGCCATCTCACGGTGAGACTGGGGTTCAGTGCTGCATTTATCCTTCACTCCAATCAATTCCAATACCATGCATGAACACCTTACACGCAGCTACTTCCAGTGTAATCTACTAAAGTCTGCCGCATAGCATGCACTCCCCCATCTTTACGCATCGACCATATCCCCCCACCGCCCAACCTCCCCCGCACACCCCTTCATCCCCGTTTCATCCCACCATCCCCTCAAAAACCCATATCCTTCCACATACATGGCCGCGACCTCCCCAAAGACCTTTTTCTGCTTACTCACATAGACCCTCAACCCTTTGGTCAGACCTTCCACCTCTTTCTTCTCTTTGCTCTTTTGTAAGAAGGGCATGAGCTGGTCGATTACAGTCCCGACCGCGAGGACATAAGGTCTCATGATGTTCCAGTCTATCTCGCCGGATCCTCCCTTCAGACGAAGAGACGATCCGTCTCGCAGTACAGGCAGGGGAGCGATGGGTGTAGACTTTGAAGGCGGGGAACGCGGGGTGGGCGACCGAAGAATCGTTCGTTCAGCTACTAACGCTTCGAGGATGATCGCCAACGGAGTCAGAAGGGATGTGGGGTGCAACATCCCCGTGGAATGTGCAGGTAAGGGTATATCGCTCATTCGACACGGCGGAGTCAGCGCAGCGAGCTTTAAGAGTAATTTTGACGTCGTGGCCAAATCGCTTTCCCCGCCTAGGCGGATACAACCCTCATTACAATTAGCGAGAAACGACGGGATGGAGGAGCTCGACCGAGTGTGTTTGCCCTTGCTGATTGACTGCTGTCGAGAAGAAATACGTGCAAGGCCGTTGTGGATGGTATGAGCAGCGTCGTTGGTCGAATCGGAAGCCGTACGTGAATGCCCCCCCACCCTGCCCCTGGTCGTGGCCTGGGCTCCTTTCGGTCCGGTCAAGCCTTGTTTCCGGCCGTCTATACCCCCAAGATCTCCCCGTAGTGGCAGGGAAGAAATATGGTGCTCGAAAGAAGACGTTCGTCGAATCACGCTTGGTCGAGCCGGACCGCTGTTCCCCAGTGACTGTGATGACCCTACTATCTCCCCCACCCGTATACCCCCTTCACTTACCGCTACCGCTCCCTCACTTCCGCGACGCTTGCCATGCTCAAAGGAGCTCGATCGACGTATTGCCCCTGGTCGAGGCAGACCGAGCGCTCCTGGGGACTGATCGGGACGTGGGTGATGGACGTCTTTGAGTGGAACGGCCGGAGCACGGGGTTCGGGAGATGGCGTGTTTGATATGATCCTCGGACGGCCCATAAGCGCATTATGACCCACTAACTCGCCAGAAGGCGGGAGAGAGGGGATAAGCGAGGGGTCTAGGAAGATGTTCACCTCGGGTATGAGCAGCGCAGGTGCTGGTGCCGGCGCCGGAGGAGGATGAGAGGAGGATTTGGTCGGCGGCAGGGGAGAGCGGGATCGGCTTCGTGCTGCCATTACTGGTTTATTGCAAGATTCAAGCGTTACGTGGCTTGGTTGTCTACTACCTCGACCAGAATATCGAAGCTTGAGATTCAGATCTTGTCCAGTGACATGGACTTCCTTTGTCCTGAACTCGCTGTCCTTTGGCGCCCTCAAAGGTGCCCTTCCCTGTTGCGAATGGCCATGCACATGCCGCAATGGGCCGCCGTGGACCTGTATATGATGCATGGCTACGGAATATAGTACGCGGGTACTACTGACCGAGAAGAAGATGGTTATGCTACAACGAGAAGGGCGACGATATGATGGGTATGACCAAAATTTATGTGACTATGTGACTAATGTATACAAGGGGTGGGCGCGATTCTAGGCGACGGGCGGGGCGACCGTCGTTGGCGAGACTATGAGAACAATGAGATTGTAAAAGGTCGTATACACATGATGGCGTTCTTTCTATGGTCTTTTCTATGCGGTTGGGCCTTGTGCGGAAGGCCCCATGAGATGGATTTCGTTCAAATTGGCGGAGATGTCGGCGGAGAACCTTCACGTATCTGCCCATCTCGATCAAAAGTCTCAAACCTCTTCCCCGAGACAATCCATCCTGAGAATGGAGGCAGTGCCGTGCTGAACTCTGCCCCTTTCACCGAGGTCACCTCGAAAGGGCCAATCGTGCCAAAATTCGAGTGCAGCGTATCGGTCGTTGTGGGAACGCCTCGAAGAAGAACCTTGGCTTGTTGGTATGTCGAGTCGGGGCGATGTTTGAGAGCATAATATGTGATCCGTTTCGGGGGCAAGCTGAGCGTGAGTTATAATTCGTAAGTACAGCGGTCAACTCACCCTATCGTACCTTTATACTCGTAGACCGCCTCGAAACATGCGAGATACGCGCGCATCATGTCATACTTGCACACATTGGCACGAGCTTTGAGCTTCATAAGCTCGAGTCCAGGTGGTTTCCATGTGCAAGCTTGACGAGTGCCGTTGAAAAGGACATCTTGCGTGCCGATTTTGTGCAGGCTGACGATGTGTGAGATCGATAAGGATGAGGGCGAAGGGTCGGAAGGAGTCGTAGCCGCGATGCAAGGTTTCGAGTGGTGGAACGCGACGTCAGTGAGATGGATAGCAGGCGCATGGAGGTCGTATGGCGATGGTAAGCGGCCTTCTTGTCAGCTAGAAACTGGCGATACATGGAGCTAGCTCACCGATCAGCGACCCCAATCTTCCCCACAGAGCCCGCTCAATTTCCCTTCTGACGACTTCTCTCCAGCTCTTTCCGCCTTTCCCCGTCCAACCCTTTGGCGCTTCGTGCTCCAGTCCGCCTACGACGATCCCACTCAGATAGACCGGCTCGAATATGTCTTCCAGCATAGCGCCCTGCAAGCCTAGGACAGACCAGCTAGCGATTTTGTCAGAACAAGACAAGCTGATCGTCGGAGTAGAATCCGCTCGACCGGGTTTCGTGCGGATTGCACCAAAGTTTTCGTAGCCATTACGACCGCGAACGGCATGGGTGATGGTCGGGGTTACAGGGACATTTGAGGGATCAGGGGAAGTGGGTGGGGTGCTGGCTTTGGTAAATGCCACCTCTGGGTCCTGCCACGCGGCAGTATGCAGCATCGACGCGTCTCCGCACTGTGATACTGTCAGCCCTTGCTCGTTTCGAGGGCGAGTGGGGCTATATCTGAACAACTTACAGGAAGGGTCGAGACGTATAACCAAACCTCGACGCCTTGTTTGAACCGAAACTTTCCTTCCGACTCGTCGAACCAGACCGTTGCTCGACTCTCACTCTCCGCAGTATCGCTCTTGACAACCTTGCTAGCTTCTTCTAGTAACCACCGGACGAATCCTCTCCGGGCGAGCACCTCCGCATGGCAATCATGCACTGCATCGCCGAGAGGCGGGAGTCTGTTCGCAGGGAGAACTTTGACTCCAGTTCCTAGAGACACCGGGGTGACGGTAAAGCTGTCAGGAAGGACCAGACAGATTGTCGCGAGCACGGTCCATTCTTCGACCCCATTTGGCCTTTTGGCGGGTTTACCATGAGGACGTAGAGTATCGTACAAGTTGATAGAAGCTTGCGCGATAGTATCAGCCAGTGTACGTGTCATGTTGTGCAACCAATGCTGAGAAGAGGAGGTAGAGGTGGCATGATGAGAAGAGAAGAAGAAGAGAAAGAAGCAAGTTGAGCGGGTGTGAAGTGGGTAATTGATCGGCGGCAGTAGCCGAACAGCTTTGGCCCGAATTTTGACCAGGCGGACTCTTATCATTGCTTTCATCTGCCTGTTGTTTCATCCACGACAAACGATATACACAAGATGGCCGCCCTTGACCCCGCTAAAGTCGCTTTCATCGAGAACGCAATCGCCCATGGTGTTCTGCTGTTCGGCGAGTTCACACTGAAATCCGGCCGGTGAGTCTGGCTCGACGTCTCTTCGCAACCCCCAGCCCCCGCTAAACTACAGCATCTCACCGTACTTTTTCAACGCCGGTCTCCTGTACTCTGGCTCCCTCCTCAACGCCGCTGCGGACGCCTACGCCAAGATCCTCACCCAGTCCCGTATTCCCGACTTTGACGTCCTCTTCGGGCCAGCGTACAAAGGTATCTCTTTGGCTGCCGTCACCACTGTCGCGCTTGCGAGGGATTACGGACGAGACCAAACATACTGTTACAACCGAAAGGAGAAGAAGGATGTGAGTAGAAGCGGATCACCCTCACATCATCCCCACACGCCGAAGGGCGGATCGAGCTGACCTCTCAGCACGGCGAAGGTGGATCAATGGTCGGCGCCCCGCTCAAGGGACGGATCGTAATCATTGACGATGTCCTCACATCCGGCAAAGCTGTCCGAGAAGCCATCGCCATCATTGAAGCCGCGCCGGAAGCCAAACTTGTCGGTATTGTCCAACTCGTCGACCGACAAGAACGCGGTCAGGGCGAATCTGGCAAGAGCAGCGTACAAGAAGTGGAGGAGGACTATGGGGTTCCGGTCGAGCCAATCATTGGAATGAGCGATATTATGCGATATCTTGAGCAAAAGGGAGGGATGGACAAGGAGCTGGCGGCGATGGAGAAGTATCGGGAGTCT
The DNA here is from genome assembly GCA_035773095.1 of Papiliotrema fonsecae. Lineage (NCBI taxonomy): Eukaryota > Fungi > Basidiomycota > Tremellomycetes > Tremellales > Rhynchogastremaceae > Papiliotrema > Papiliotrema fonsecae. The sequence goes on from JAHRBW010000011.1 coordinate 749,380, forward strand.
TATGGTATCAAGGCGTAGAAGGATGTGAATGTAACACACTCAGAAACGCGAACATTGGCTAGGCTGAGTCGTTCCTTGGCCGAGCTGATAAGTGGGTGGTGGGTACGCCGGCGTTCTTAACGCGCTTTGACAAGCAGAGACATCAAGATCAGCTCACTATACGTGCGGGGCGAACTTGCAACTGTATGGGTGCTCGATATTCACGAAATCCGGCAAGGTTGACCGATACTGCCTACCGGTCAAAAGGTCTAAGCACGAAACATGCATCCGAACTAATCATGACAATGTGAGATCGACGCATACAAGGGAGAAATACAAGTGTGTAGGCGGATACAAAGCCAAAACAGGCCGTCTATGTCGTGGCAGGAAAGTGCAAATATGGCGTGAAGCGTATGGTGTATGCGGAAGATAACGAAAATGGGCTGATAGCAAGATGATGGCTGGGACAATATGTTGTCCTTTTTGTGCTGGAGTGGTACGTGGGGCGATATCCGAGAGATCGGTGTGAAAGTCGATAGCGGAGTAGGTGGTGACAAGAAGGCCAGGGCGACTGGAAAACCTTTTGAACAGGTCACACGGGGACAGAGTATTGTTGAGCCTGTTGCTGCAACTGCTGTTGTTGATGCTGAGCGAACAACTCGAGCTGTTGCTGCGTCATCGGCATGTTCAGCCCTTGTACTCCCTGTAGGCCATTGGCACCGCCGAACCCTCCCATCTGTCCCATTTGTCCCATTTGCGCCATTTGCGCCATTTGCCCCTGTGGCATGCCCATTTGTGGCCCACCAGCCATATTGCCCATGCCCGGCATTCCAGGCATACCTCCCATTCGACCCTGCATTGCAACGGGAATGTTCATCCCGTTGAAACCGCTCATGGGGTTGGCGTTTATCCCACCTAAGTTCAGGCTCATGCCCGCCGGCCCGCCGTTCATTGCATTTGAGCCATTGACCGCGTTCTGGTTTATCCCCTGCGAGCCGGCCATCGGGTTCATCCCGTTCGTCGCGTTGAGAGAGTGGGGCATACCGGGATTCGAAGTATTGTTGCCAGTGACATTATTGCTTATCGCCTGATTCGGGATCGATGGGGTGTTTCCAGCGTTGATCGAGATCTTCGGTAATGGTAGAGCAGCGGCAGCTTGTCCACCGCCCATAGGTCCTTGTCCTCCTGGCCCCTTTCTCGCCGCAAGCGCCTTTGTGAACATCTCGCCGACTTGCGCAAACTCCCAATTTGCTGCTCGCCAAACACCCCCGACTCGTCCAACACCGCCCATCCCAATTCCTGAGATCCCAAACCAAGCACCCTTGATGCCGGCACCCCCTCCACCGCCCGATATCCGCTCTCCAGCCATCCGAGCGATATGTACCAGCTCTTCCAGCTCACGTTGGGCGTCCTCACCATTATAATCATCCTCGTCCCAATCGTTCTTCTTCTTCTTCTGCACCGCAGCGGCCGCTGCCCGGTCTTTTGCTCGTTCGGCTTTACGCGCTTCCTTGTCCTTCTTGGTCGGCGGCTCCTTGAAGTTTGGATTATTCGCCCGCTGCCATTCAAGGTAGAGCAGATCGTATGGCCGGGTCCGGCCCTCGACGGCGCGTTTAGCGCCGACCGTATGTGTTTTGCAGGTAAGGGATCGAGAGCACGGTAGGCCTTTATCGTTGATAACACCGCACTGCCGGTCAAGGTCGAGTGGGTTGGTAGCTGTCGTCAGCTAAGAACCATAGCGACGGGTAGATTTATGCGCGAAGGAATCCCGAACTCACCTCTTTGCCGTTTCCTCTCAGCGATAGCCGCCTTCTCTTGTTCTTTAGCCGCCTTCTTCTCCAGCCGTGCCTGCTCTTTCTGTATCTTCTTGATCTCAGACTTTTTCAACCCTTTGGTGGAAACGGTAGAGTCTTGTTCGTCTACAGGCATTTTCAGCCGTTTCTTCGAGGGCGAGGTAGATTCATTCGACACTGCTACGTCCGTCAGCGACGTGCGCTTCTTCCGTCCGAAGCATGAAGGTTGAATGGATAGACCGCGTGCTGGTCAAACCATACACCATCAAAAGAAGAGGTCACCGTCAAAGGGGTTGCGGCCAGAGAGCAGAAGCTTTGTGCTAACCTTCACTGGCCCGTCGCTTCTTGGTGTCAACGCTTTTCGACTTCTTCACGGTTAATGGGGTGCCATCGAGCACATGAGCACATATTCCTGCATGTCAGCCGTGATTTCTTGTCTGTAGCGATAGTCTCCTTCTCGAGCCCTCGCTTCTATTCTTTTTGCGAATTCCGATGCGCAAACTCGTCGTCTGACTTACTCTTGTGCTCTGCAGCTGCCCATTCCATACTGACCCGTCCGCATCTCAGGCACTTTACCAAACCCCTTCCCTCCTCCCCTTGGCTCTTCAAGGGCAGAGGCCCAAACATTGTCATATCCCGCGCAGGCAGAAAGTCCGCCGGAGGTCTCGCAGCCAGCGCATCGGAAGGAGGGGAAGGAGGTGGAGGGGAGAAGGTGAAAGGGGGTAAAGGCTCGGCGGGGACGAGCTTGAGCGGCATCGTGATGTGATGACGCGATGCAGAGTGGAGACAGTACTAGCTGCGACGATGTGGGACACCGGAGTATGAAAGCGAGTACGAGGAAGGGGTAGATTAGGTGTATACACAAAGGGTGGGTTAGTTGTTGGCAAGCCAATCGCTTGGTAGCGGACATGACCGGCATTGAATCCGGTACACCTAACTCACATCAACATCACATCCTAATCTAAATGCATGGGCGGGTTTCGAAGTCGAGGAGCATCATCGGAGAAGTCATAATCATACATATGAAGAACTGCGTCAATGTACATGCTCGAAACGCTACCCTAAACCTCATCCACCTCCATCTGCTCGGCAGCCGCCTCATCTGCCACCACCTCTGGCTGGACAGCCTCTGATGCCGCCAAGCTACGTCTTGAAGATCGCGTAGGTAGACTCTTTGGTGCAGTTGCGGTCTGATGTAAGCATATATACAATTACACGCAAAATCATGCAGAGGGAGCAATCCCAAAGGCGAAACCGCACTCGTAGGTGCATTCCTCCCTCCGACTGACTGGACACTGACCTCTTTCACATCCTTGCCTTTATCCTTTGATTTGCCGCCGATCGCTGTTGGTGCCGACCCAGACGCAGGAGCCGCCGGTTTGCCCTTCTGAGCCGTCTTTGCATGGGTGTTTGGCGGTTTACGGATGATGGCATTGGGGAAGAGGGGGTTCGAGGAGATGGCAAGAGGTGGGTAATCGTCGTGTTGTCCTTCACTCGGGATCAATGGCATGTCTTCGAGCACCGTCGGATTCTCTTCCGCGATCACTAGATATCAGTACTCGGTAAGACTGGATGACGAGAAAAAGCTAACTCTTTTGTTTGCGAAGTTCGAGCGCTTCGGACATGGGCATAGGCATAGGAATGACATCTGACCGTCAGCATGTGCGTCGTAGTGAGTGATGATCAGGCGGAGAGGAGTAGTAGACTCAGAGAGAAGATTAATGGTCCTGCGACGACGTGATAAAGGCCGTCTCCTAGCATAAGGAAGATGATTGATTCGCATCCTTGGGTGAAGCGTGATGTATGGTGATCGTAGAGGAAGAACAGTACTGACCCCGTAAGAAGTCAAACTCATCTGATCTGGAGACTACGGTGGCTGTCATCAGCTTCGTATACAAGTTGTTCGAAGGCAGCAGTCACTCACCGATATCCTTATACGTGACCAGCTTCCGTCGGTCGAGACGGGCCTTTGTGTATCCCTCCTCCATGAAATGCTTGATGAAGTATTCCTGGAATATCAGCTTATTTCCGCGAGTTAGAGTATCGTTAACATCGGGTGAAGCAGCAAAATGACGGTCAAGGGAGACACGAGTCGAAAGATCTGGTCTCACCGTCGCTACGCCAACCATGAAAACCGCCTCGGCAGTCATCATGTCCAAATCCTTGTCCGCCTTGATGATCTTCTTGATCCGTGAGGTAGGGAATATTGTCGTTCCAGGCTGTTTTTCTGATAAAGATTGTCGTTGTTTGATGATCCGTTTGGGTTTTTGCTGTTTTGCTATTTCAGTCAGCGCTCGCTCGCGGCACGATTTGACTCGACAACAATTTCCCCTGCCTGGATTTCCTACGAGCTGGTCGGAACGCATGGACAACGGTGGTGGGGCGAAATGCGACATCTAGCTGAAAAGAACCACTCACCCAGACCCCCATCTTCCTGCTGAACCTCCTCCTCCTCTTCCTCTTCCGACGAGTTATCATAACCTTGTACAGGCATCACGTTTATTCCCGTAGGCGGAGCTATAGTGTTCGGATCCTCGTACTCGACCTGCATGATGGAGAGAGTGGAGGGTGAAAGGTCGAAGATTGCGAAAGATGTCCAAACCAAAGCCGTTGTGAAGACGCGTCGCGTCTTGTGGCAAGATGAGTGTGGCGGTAATGTTGGCTGGCCGTTGGAGGTTGGGAGTGAAAACACGCTTCTTACATCTACTTTCAGGGAGGATTGGTATTCATAGGCTTGAAATGAAGCGTTTTCATGACTATAGCAGGTTTCTTTGGGCCATCGGCGATAGCATGACATGCCTTGAATTGGAACCTTTGGGGACGTTGCTTCGTCGCCGCGTAGACGCATTTCTCTCCTCTCTTCGCATTGCCATTCTCAGATCAGAGCGACATCTGATAGGTTATATCTGACCAGACCGCTTAAAATGTCTACTTTCGCCAGCAGGCTCCTCTAAGGCAGATTCTCCCTAATCACCGCTGCCCATCTCCCTGAAATTTGGTCCCGCGTTTCATCTTCAAAAGATCTCTTACCCATCTCAAACCGCCAGCTCTCCTGTTCCTTCCCGACTCATGCTCCTGCCAGTGGAACTCAAAGGTCTTTTGTCGTTCAAACATGACGCCGATGTGTCTCTCGGGACGTATGCTTGCTGATCCGTTTCGCAGACAAGACGCGCGATGGCGATCACGGGTGAGGGTCTGGATCTTCGAGTCGAGTCTCGACGAGATGAGATGAGGTATGAATCTGTTGTGGTGTCGCCTCCGATTTTCCTCCATTTTGACTCTGGACTCATCTGTATCTTCTCAATCTGTCCAATTCAAGTGCTAGACAACTAGATTTCGGAACGATTGATACAGACAAGACAGGATTCGCTCGCGTTGGATCAAGAATCTACGCCGTCCCTCCGCCCAGCAACGTCATTGTCTGCCCGCGCTCTACATTGGGAAACCACTCAAGCATATAGACGTCAAGATCAACACTCAGCTACCTAATCATGATGCCAGAAGACCGTCCGACTCGCTTCAAATCGTGTTTCTCAATCCTCTCTCTCCTCCCGGCCCGTCACCCGCCTCTGCAGCCCAACCCTCCGCCTCTGCCGACGAAACGATCCTTGCCTCCGACGCGATCTGTTCGATCGCGTCAACCGACTATTGTGTCTGTCAATGAAAGCAGCGTCTCACCTGTTCAATCCGAGTACCCCTTGAGCGCTTATACGTACTCTCCGCCGATCCTGCCTTCGTCTCCACTATCGACCGCTCGATCTCCTGCGTCGACTTCAAGGTCCTCCGAGACCAAACGCTCTGCTAGATCAGGCCATCGGCCTCCTCCCTTGGACCTAAGGCGGACGAAGCAAGCTTACCCTGGGGTGACCGGTGTGATACCCACTGCCGGGACACTCGCTCCTCAGGAGATTCGAAAAGAGGAGGAGGAGGAGGAGGAAGAAGAGGATGCCATCTTCAGGCCCTCAGAGAGGCAGACCAGACGGGAGAGAGAACAGAAGCGGAAAGCCATCGAGAAAAGGGAGAAGGAGGAGAAGAGAGCGATGGATGATCCATTTGCAATTGCGGAGGTTGAACCCGGACACCGATACACTTCTTGGAGGGGAGGTAGAGTTTCCATCAAGCCTGGCCAGATCATCCCCGAAGGAGCTGTCGAAGGTACGCCCACTATCAGAGGAATCGACCCGGACGATCTCGCCATGAGTCGCAATCCTGTTACAATGGAACGGCTCGAACAGTCTAAACCGACGAAAAGCCAACATCTAGAAACACCCAACATGTATGATTCGGTCCTACACGATGTACTCCTCACCCCCACTTATCTCCGTCATTCTCCTGTCATCCCACCCACTCCTAGCCCACATTCGTCGCGTGGAGAAGGCTGGCACGACACCAAGTCAAGCAAGCGTAAGACCATTGTTGACGCGCTGAAAAGAGGATCGAGGATGCTTCGGTGGAACGAGCACAAGCGGTCTTTGCGTAACTTGAAAGATCGTGAAGCGCAAGAAATGTCTCGATTCAGGCAAGCTGTCCGTCCTGTTCGGTTTGTAGATGAGCCCGCGGTGGGACATTCGAGCTCACCTCGATGGAAGCAGCTTGGCAGCGCGAACGTGAGGCGGAGCCCTGCATCCAGAGAATGGGGAATAGGGGTCACATGGGGTGAAGGGAAGAGGAGCGAGGAGCATGAGAAGTCGTGGAGGGAGAAAAAGGAGAAGGAGCAGCAAGCGAAAAGGCAGAAGATGTGGAAGGTGAGTATCGCGGTGTGAACAATGACAAAGTGGAATGGCCTTGACTGACCTTGAGTGGGCTATTTTGGCTGCTATCCTGTGTCTGGCGGCATTGACGATCGGGCTCTGTACCACCCTACTCGCACGGTCGAGCAAGAGCTCGTCATCCTCTTCCTCACCGGTCACAAACGGCACCATCGGTTCAGACAAACCGACTCTTTCTGACCAGACGCCAGCTTCGGCTTATCCATCTCCCTCTACTTTCCCTTCACGGACTGTCTCCACATGCTTGGACCTCTTTGCAAGTTCGGCACCGACTTCGCCGCTCTCCTATCCCTGCTCAGACTGTGTCCCACTTCTGCTTTCCACCACGAATGACTATACCGAGCCCCTCGCCAACGGTAACTCTACGGGAGTTGGAGCAACTCTGCAATTCTGCGCCTTGAACGACGTGTTCAGGAGCACGAACAGTAATGGTCTACACGAGAATGGCTGGATGAGAGATGGTAGTCCTTGTACATGGTCCGGAGTCACGTGCGATGACAGGGGACGAGTGACAGCGTTGTGAGTAGGACGGAGTAGAACATGAGGAGAAGAATCTGATGATCAGACAAATGAGGTATCCCGATGTTCCCGATAAACTCCCAGAGTCGATGGCAAATCTGGCTGGACTACAGATATTGCGTGTAATGGGTAATACGACGATACCTTGTGAGCTATACTCATGTGTGATGGGTTGAAAGCTTATAAGTAGCTGGAAGCTTTCCATCAGCTTTACTGAAGCTATCGAACATTTCGACTATCGATGTGGAATACACAGGCCTCTCTGGGCCAGTGTCATCGATGGATTTCGGTCAAGCGAAGGGTTTGTCGAGCTTGGTGTTGGCTGAGAATCCACAACTCGGGTTCGCGCTGCCCGCTTTGAACAGCAACAACGAATTGAGGACGCTGTGAGTGATCACCTAAGTAATGTTTAAGCAGTCAACATAAGACTGATCGGTAGCGCAGTAACGGGTCAGCAGCTCTTGAACGTTTCTGAAGAGGAACTGCCCGCTTCTCTGACGTATTTGTGAGTAGGCCCAGAGCCGCTGTACGGTGCTTACAAGCAGAGATTTGTCGTACAATCAGCTATCGGGGGCAGTTCCATCTCTCTCCAATCTTGCTTCGCTACAGACACTGTAAGCTGTTTCGCTTCAAGTTTCAACTCTTCCAGCCGAAGCTGACGGGAAGATATCTGACAAACAACAATTACACCTCCCCGCCAATCGGTCTTCCCCCTTCGCTTTCTTCCTTGTCCCTCACTTCGAACGCCGGTCTTTCTGGGCCTATGCCTTCGACAGTCTGCGATTCTTCTGCTTTGACGTTGTGCGACCTTAGATCGACGGAGCTATCGGGGCTGAAAGGACACTCGGGGACGACGAATGGGACAGTGGTTGAGACTACTGTGCTTTTGGGAGCTTCAAGCACAGTCTTGGGAGGGAATCCAGCCAGTAGTGCTGCTTCCACAGATACCACGAAGGTTTGCGGAGTCTGCAAGTTTTGAGGTGGACAAAATGGGGTTTGCGAGCTTACGTTGAGGGGCGGAAGAGGCTGGCCAGGCTTCAGAGGCCATGATTAGAGAATCTGTCCGTTGATTATCATGTATGGTATGCTTTCACGGTGCTCCGTCACCACCTGAACATGCGAGGAACGGGAGATCGCTCGTCTCTCACAGGATCTACGCGCTCCTTGAGGCGAACAACCCAGTGGCCAAAATGCTGAACAAATGACATCAACAAATGCCACCAACCTCTCCACATGGAATTTCAACCATACGGTGCGACCTCCTGGACTCTTTCTCGCTCATCCTTCCCAACACATCATTCAAAGCCTCTGCCTTGTGTGCATATATCGGATCTCCCTCGTCTGATACATCTTTCATCTTTAGTGCTTGAAGATTGCAGTGTATAATCACAAAGTATCCTTTGTCGGCTTGCAACTCGAAACCAAACACACCTCCACATCGATATCATGTCCGACTTCCCACCACGACCGCCCGTGAAGGACTGGGCAGACGACGACGAGTCAGACGACGACCCGGAAGAGCTTCGAAGGCAGTTTGGGAGTCCCGCGAAGCCCAAACAAGAGTCGGGCGAGATTAAAACGGGTATGTTATAGGTTGATCCACCCATATGATATATGTACGGAGGTCTGTGCGTCGTCCAGGCTCCTCCGGCTTGACCGAACACAATACACGTGTACATCTTCCTTTCCCTTCTCTACTTTCATCTCTACGTATCTAACACACAGGCGAGAAGAAAGACGACGCTCCAGTCGCTTCACTACTCTCCCGAATAGGTGGTCTTTCGACTGACGACGCAAAGTCAACTTCAACCTCGTCAACCATCCCGACGCAACCACTCTCATCAACATCTTCTTCCTCGTCCACCACCGCTCCGGCTCAACGCCCCAAGCCAAATACTTCCAATCCTCTCTTTGGTCGAGCCCTCGCTGGTGTCAAGTCAGACAGGGCACCTAAATCAGCACCACCCAGTACCACGCCAGGTGAGAAGGGGCTGGAAGACACGCCAAAGGAGGACTCTAAAGATAAGAACGAGAGCCAGCAAGGAAAGGAGCTGCTGAGTGGAGATCAATCAGAATCCAAAGGCAAGATGTACCAAGACCTGATGTCAAACGATGGTACGTTCTTCTTCTCTTCCTGATATATTCAGCGTCGTCTGGCGGGCGACATTCTAACGATAATACCCTGTCTGTGGTTCGATTGCTGATCGGAAGATGGTTGGGGCAGCGGCCCCCAAGCAGGAAACAACAACGGCCCAGATCAAGGATGGAACAACAACGTGCCGAAAGACACGCAAGAAGGAAACAGCAAACCCTCTGGTAACGGCGCAGATGAGAATGAAGACAAATCAATGGGTGGAACTAGTGGGCTGATTTCGAACGATTTTCAGGTCGAAGTAAGCACCACCAACGGATTCACGTGTGTCATTGACGACAGGTCAAACTCGCCGATCTGCAAGCGGACATCAACAACCCCCTGTACAGTGCTAAGACCTTCGAGGAGCTTCCATTGTGAGGATCCTCACGTATCGAAGTCGGAATTGTAGACGCTCATGTCAGACACGCCGATCTCAAACAGGGTATCTACGCATCTGGATTCAAAAAGCCGTCCAAGATTCAAGAAAGAGCTCTGCCAATGCTGCTCATGAACCCGTAAGCTTGCGATTGCCCTTGATCTCGGCTAATGTTCCAGCCCCCGCAATCTCATCGGCCAGAGTCAGTCTGGAACAGGTAAAACCGCTGCCTTCACCCTCGACATGCTATCCCGCGTCGACCCAAGTCTCATGACCCCTCAAGTGAGCTTCGGGATTCGTGATATGGACCAAAGCTCACCCTAGGCCATCTGTCTCGCTCCATCGCGAGAGCTTGCACGACAGATCCAAGAGGTCGTTGACAAGCTTGCTCAGTTTACCGAAATCAAAACTTTCCTTGCCGTTCCCCAGAACTGGAAACGAGGTGTCAAGATCCAGCAACATATCCTGATCGGCACGCCAGGTACCATTCTCGATATGCTCTCAAGAGGTACTTCCAGCTTCGATCCAAAGATGATCAGAGTGTTCGTCCTTGATGAAGCGGATGAAATGATCGCTCAACAGGATCGAGGCGCCGGTATGGGGGATCAGACCCTGAGAATCAAGCGGTGAGTCGACAGCATGAGATATTGAACACCGCTCATATCCAGGGCCCTCCCGCGAAACGCGCAAATCGTCCTCTTCTCCGCTACCTTCCCTGACAAGGTCCGGGACTTTGCCGAGACTATCGCTCCGGAAGCCAACCAGATCTACTTGAAACAGGAGGAAGTCACGGTTGATGCTATCAAGCAGCTTTGGCTGGAGTGTGACGGAGAGGATGGCAAGTTGCAAGCGTTGTCTCTGCTGTACGACCTCATGACGATTGGGCAAAGTATCGTCTTCTGTCGTGTAAGTGACACATTTCAATTGCGCTTTGTATCGCTCCCTTCTGACCAACAGCGTAAAGACACGGCGGATCAGATCGCTGCGCAACTCACTTCCGAAGGCCATTCCGTGGCTTCGCTACACGCCGGTAAAGAGACTGGCGATCGAGATGTCGTCTTGGATACTTTCAGAGACGGCAAGACCAAAGTCCTCATCACCACCAATGTTGTTGCTCGTGGAATCGATATTTCACAGGTCAACATGGTGGTGAACTATGACGTGCCCATTCACCGTGATGAATACGGGCAGAACGCGATTGATCTGGAAAGCTACATTCACCGTATCGGTGAGTCTACTCTGGCGGTTACATCTCTGGTGTAGAAAACTCAAAACTGACAACTAGGCCGAACGGGTCGATTCGGTCGTAAAGGATGTTCGGTCATTTTCGCACATGATGACCGCTCGCGCGGTGACGTTGAAGAGATTCAACGAATGCTCGGAGGGAAACCGATGAAAAAGATCGACGCGACGTCGAAGAGCGATATCGATCAGCTCGAGGCGGTGAGTCGGCTCTGATCAAAGGCGAGTCACCGAGCTGATCAGCAGGCATTGAAAGCAGCTCTCAAGGGCCCAGCATAGTTTCCGTTGAGATACCGAGTAGAGAAAGGATAGATTAGCTCAGGAAGTGAAGCCGGGAGCTACAGCAACAACATCAACAGGAGAATCTCGTCCAGCTCTCGGGATAAGCAGTACGTGAAGAATTGGTCCAAGAGCGCTAGCTATGATCCATGCAAAATGTACATGTCACACGGTCCATGTTCGCTTTTCACAGCAGTATTTCTGTAGAAGCCCGTTGTCGTCTTCGATTCACCGCTTGGCCCGCCCGACGTGACGAGGTTGAGCGTAGCTCAAAGGATACATTTTCACTTCCGGCACCGACTAGAACGCCGTGTCTATCATGAGAGATTAGATTATTCTGCGACTTCTTCACCTTCCTCTTCATATTCCCCTTCCTGCTCAAAGTACTCGTCCTCAATATCGGCATTAGCGTCTCTCATCAGCTCCACGTTCAGAAGTCAAAACTCGGTAAAAGCTCACATTGGTCGTATTCGTTGCACAGATCCGCGAGGTTGGACTCTGCCTCGGTGAATTCCATCTCGTCCCTAGAAATCAGTGGTGGAGATCAATCGCGGTAAACGCGGTTGCTTGACGTACATTCCTTCGCCGGTGTACCTGCTTGTCAGCTTTTGGAGAGGACGATCGGGAGGAGGAAGCTGACCAATGAACATATGCTCGGCGCTTGAACAAACTCCTGAACTGCCCGTGACTCCTCTTGAACACCTCTGCTCGTCAGTTGCAGTCCTGTAGAGTGATCAATAACTGACCGGAAATAGCGGTCGTGTTGGCAACCATCGTTGCGGCGGAAGTCTGGCCGACGGGGGGCACCGTGCACAGAGTGGTCAAGGATGAGTTGGGGATCTACCGTCAGTTCAAATATCCTTGTGAACAATAGCCGACATACCCAGGGGACGAAGTTTGCTGCGTTCTGACCGTCAGCCGATCCGCTCAAGTCGCCTCCAGCTTACCTTGTTCTGGAAGTCGTATACTGCATTCTCGACTGCTATCAGCGCCCACACCGAGTCACAGTGAGACGTACCATCCCGCATACTGAGTTTACCGCGGTACGCGACGGAAACCGTCAAGTATTTGCCCATAGCCGGGTCAATAGCCGCCAACAGACTCTTCTTTTGGAAAATGGCAGCAGTAAGGTCGTTGACGTTTGTGCCCTATCATGAGCATCGCTGTTCAAGATCAACCAGAGTCAGGCGCGACGTACGGTGTATGACTTGTTGGCCGTGGAGACTAGTGGGGCGTATCCGGCGGTGAAGAAATGCAATCGAGGGAAGGGAACTGAACGTCAGGTGAGGTCACGTAAAGCAGGAACCACTGACTCATGTTGACAGCGAGTTTACGCAAATCAGAGTTCAGGACACCTGGGCTGCAAAATGAGTGGACGTGTACACACGCGAAAACGAAATCAGCTTACAATCGCAGAGTAGCTAGTCGTCAGCTTTGTGTCCACGCGCATAAAGCAAGACCCACTCGTGAAACCAGCCATGACTTTCGCGACGATTCCGTTCAGGTCCGAGTATTCTGGGTTCTTCAACTTCAATTCCGAATTGCAGATCTGGTACAACGCTTCGTTCTGCCGTCAGCTGTGCACGACCTAAAGTTATGATCACCCACGTCGATACAGCAAGTAATGTCCGAGTTCTCGACGAGGTTGTTGGTCGACAAGACACAGTTGTACGGCTCGACGACGGTCTCCGAGACTTTTGGCGAGGGGAAGATGGAGAACGTGGCCAGCATTCTGTCGGGGAATTCTTCTCTAATCTTGCCGAGAAGCAAAGCTCCGAGACCTGAACCGGTTCCTCCACCCAGCGCTGACTTTAGCTGCATCACAACCGTCTACTCGCTGGGGTCACCCACAGTGAAGAACCTGGAAACCCTGTAGCGAATCGGCAGCTTCTGCTTGAGACCGCAGCACATCCAGAACGGGATCAGCAAGCTCGGCACCTTTGCATTAGCGTTGCCAGCGTTCCCAGCGGGACAGCCCACCTTCAGTATAGTATCCCTTGGCCCAATTGTTTCCAGCTCCGCTCTGTCCGTGAACAAAGGTGTCTGGTCGGAACAAGTTGGCCAATGGACCTGAGCGAACAAGGTCGACGACTCCCGGTTCAAGGTCGACTTGAATGGAACGGGGGACATATTTCTTGTTGGCGGCTTCCGAGAAGTAGACGTCGACTACTCGTCAGCTTCACAACGACCATTAGAAAGATGTGAGCTGACCCTTGTCAAGTTGTTGTTGATCGTTGCCGACGTATTTACCGCTGTCTAGAGGTGAGCTTGACCGACGGGTAGTAGGGAGGGAGACTGACTGTCTAGCCCATGTTCCTGTTGGTTAGCTTGGTTGCAGAGGTCTCGATGATTACTCACGAGCAGAATATTTTGCCAGAAAGCGGTGCCGACCTGGTTACCGGCTGGAAGATGTTAGTAATCCTGCTCTTCCTTCATCATCCAGTGTTACCCCTTCCGCACGGCCCTCCGCTTTCAGCTACATCGTTCGACGTCACACGACGTCACTCGATGCCATATGGATTGCCTATACCCATGCAAACAATCCGCCAAGCTCCTCACTCCCACCGCACATTCGCTCCGAGCCTGTTTGGAAAAAGCCCAAGGATGTAAAGTCGAATCACTCACCCTGACCGACTATTTCGAATCAGCGTAGAACGTTACGGGAGTGATGTGGTATGCACTTACCGGAGACACTGATGATTTCTCTTCCCATTTTGTCCGAGCTGTAGAAAACTCAGAAAAGTGTGTATAAGAGATATTTGCCAAGTACACGGCAATGTCAAGTTGAGAGTATTCGAGCCTGGAAGCTGAGATGCGAGGGCGCTATGTTGCGCGATTATTACACGCGCGTCGGTGGAGGTAAAAACAATGCGAGACCCGGGGGGGAGCGACGGGGAATATGACGTGGGACTACACTGAACATCTGATACATCTGATTCCGTTGATTGGTTTGCGTCATTTCTCAATTCTGGGTTACCTGGACTTTCCCCTAATCACCAGTGTGGGGTTCTAGCGGCAAGGAATTGTAGATTATTTGGATATTGCATGATGGCGTAGCAAAGAGGGATCATAGTAGGAACATGTGTAATGTACCTGGTATGCTGAAACATCCGCCAGACTGATCCAGGTCTCATACTAGCGCCAAACGAGTTTTGAACAGGAACAAGGTGTTTTCAATGTTGGCGTGGGTGGTAATTAGTGCGCCAAAAGTTGGCTTGAACGATATCGTCATAGCTTGCTTATCCCTCAACACCTTCTCGCGGTGACAGCAAGATACACACTCGTTGTATAGTTGATCAATCTCAGCTCTCATCCTTTGTATCCTACTTCACGACAAGTCAAACCTTTCTCCTTTACGCAACGCGCAACTACGCAACAAACGATCGCCCTACGGTTCCTTTGACGCGACTGCGATACACCGTGTTCTTGGCGCTCACGACTTTCCTGGGCAAACAGAAAACGCACGACCTTTCAACCATCTCGTCCATACCCATCTCTCTTCATCTTACTATAACCCACCAGCATCATGCGCTTATTCGCGGCTGCGCTGTTACTCGCGAGTGGAGCCCAAGCCGTGCGTCTCACTGACGCCCGGTTGGACGCCGTTGCCGACGTTTTACAACAAATCGCCCGGTTCTCCTGGGAGAACGGGACGAAAGCTCAAGCCTTCCTTGAAGCAGATTACCCCTCACTCTCCGTGTTCTCACCCACAAACCCATTCCCTGTACCCGACCCATTGCCGAGTGGGGAGATCCCCAAAATCATCGATATTGCCGCTACGACCTTGCGGAACCGCCCAGATGACTCGGTATCGGCGAACGGGGGCAAGACGTTGTTGGAAGACGAAGCAGCGGGAGACCCACCAAGTTTAGGCGTGGCGGTGCTGTTGGCGAACGCAAGTACGAACAACGGAGAGGTCGACGGGGCGAGGTATGGCGATGCAGCGGAGGAACAGCTTCGGTATCTGCTATACGACGTCCCTAGGGTCAGTGTGGAATTGGGCAGTGACCTTGCCTCAACGCTAACTTTGTAGACATCTGAAGGAGCCATCAGTCATCGTCGTGATCAGGCGCAACTATGGGCGGACAACGTTTTCATGGTGAGTCGTCGTAGCACAACTTGACCGAAGAGTCGTCAAGTGCTGAACACTCAGGTCCCGCCTTTCCTAGCCTACTATGGTGTTCTGCACAATAACCAGTCCCTTGTGACTGAAGCGTACCGTCAATGCTCGCTATACCGCGATGTCCTCCGTGTCGAGTCCAGCGGGTTATGGCAACATATCCTCCTTGGCACCGGAACGCAGGATACGGGGCTGTGGGCCACCGGAAACGCTTGGGCGGCACAAGGGATGCTGCGGGTCTTGGCGACCATCAAATGGAGTCAGTTTGCCGGGGCGATGCAGAACGAGATGAACGACTTGCAATCGTGGACGGAAGAGATTTTGCGTGGATGCCAGAGATATGTCGTGAGTGGTAGCGCGGAGGGCTAGAGTTGGGTGGAGCTGATAAACTAGTCTCGTGGGAACATGCTGCATAACTATCTGGATCAGACGGACACGTTTGAGGAGTCGTCCGCTACGGCTTTGATCGCTGCTTCCGCATTGTGAGTGGTGTTTGGTTTTCGACCGCCACGGTGTCGGCGCTGCGGTACCGCACTCGCCTCCTAGTTAAGCCCCTTGACCGTTGTCCGCTTTCCCGAACCATCGCGCTCTCATCCTTCTCCTCCTCCTCCTTCTCCTCCTCCTCCTCCTCCTCCTCCTCCTCCTCTTCCTCCTCCCCCTGATTTTCTCGATCAACCCTCACAGTGTTCATCCCTCAGTCTCCCTACGTCCCGCTAACTCTAGACGGCTCTCCACCCTCAACCTGACCAACGACCACGTCGCTCTCGGTCTTAACCTCCTATCTTCCGTCTCTTCCAAAGTGAATTCTACCGGCTACGTCACCCAAGTCGTCAACCCGTACGATTTCGGCGTTCAAGGACCCGAATCCGCAGAAGCCCAGAGCTTTATCATGATGGCCTATGCGGCGTATGACCAGTGGACCGAGCAGGGCCGACCGGGGAATACGGGGGGCGATTCGCCTTTGGGCGGTGATAGCGCCGCGATGAGGGGCGCGGGTGTCGGTATGGGCATGGTCGGGTTGGTCGTGGGTGTGTTGGGATGGAGCTTGTTCTGACCAGGGAGCCGGGATGGGAGTGCGAGTGAGATGCGAAGACGATATCGGGGGAAAGGTGGTGGTGTTGCGTGGTGTAAGCTAGATGAGATAGAGGAGGTCAAGGAGGAGGAATAACCAACGAACGCGATCCCTAAACTGCTTGCTTGCTTGGCCCATATGTCGGACGGTCCTATTATCTGTAGATGCATATATACCTTGTCGCGTCTGATCGCGTTCCATTGCACGTTGCGTCGCCTCTCAACGCACTGCGTCCCCGTCACGGGTCCCGTCAGACTCGTTGCACTCCGTCAGGTCGTATGTCTTACTTACACTTCGCCACGTGGGACCGAATGCACTCTCACACCACCCACGCACGCAAGATACGACCAGTGAACAAACACCCATGCATCCTCCAACGCAACGCAAAAACCCAAAGAAAGCCAAAACCCAAATCGTAGTGGCATGATCGTTTCGTTTCGCTCGTAATTGCCTCTTCCCGACTTGTATGTATCGTGTGAATCCCGCCCATCTTTCCGCTTAACACGATCCCGTGTATATGTGATCCCCCTCTTTCGTTCGACTTGCATACTCTCATCCACTAATCCCCCCCGTCCGGGCCCCGTTCACACTCTTGCTACCGCTTACCACTCAACCCAGGAAACTCTTCCATAAATCCCTTCCTGCCTCACCGATCACCCTGCCATCGCCTCTTTCCACTATCTCCCCCAGTATCCCCCCTGGAGCCCAGTCTACCGGTCTGGCATTGACGATTGTCTCCCACGTGTTTCTGAGCACATCGTTGACGCGGGAAGGGCCGATCAAAGCGGGGAAAGCGAAAGCGGGAGAAGGAGGGGGGAGCGAGGAAAGGTTCAGGAGGACGATGAGGGCGTGAGAGAGTAAAGGCCGATAGAGCGTATAAGAGTAGACGAGGGTTCGACCAACTTCGGGCTAAAAGTCAGTTTTCACCGATCTGGTACAACCAGAGTAGCCGATAAATCGTGGTGCTGACTAGGCATTGGAAGGTTTAGGTCGACTTACCGAGCAAATCAATGAGACCACCGACAAGGCGGCATCTCGGCTACGTTCCAAGACCACCCGTCCTTCCGTTTGGCGAGCCAAAACTTCCCAAACCCCTTCCCGCGAGAGGAAGAGCGGAGACGTAATGTAGAGTAAGGCGTGGTTGTAATGCAGGTTGAGAATCCTTATTGTCAGCACATGGTGTCTCCGTACACTCTTGCGCAGGTTGCGCAGTACTCGACACAGATAGCGGCGCACGCGGTCTGGTGCAGATGACTCCAGAGCGTGACCCTTGCTGAAATGCGACAGCCCGACTTACGGATCGTTACGCGCACTCCACGCCTGACCCCACGCTTCCGTTCTTGACCCGTACTTTCTCCACAGATCGACCATCCCATCGGCTGTGCGGACATCGGTGATCGAAGGCGACTCGTCTCTCATTGCCTCGCGCCGCAATCTTCTGTGATCCTCATGTACTGCGCGTTAGCTAGAAATCCTTGCCACTCTCGTTCTTCAACCCACCTTCAGCGAGAATCTCGGCATACTCCAGCCAAGCGAGGAGTTTATGATCCCTATCTCTAGCGGCAGGGTCGGAATGTACAGCAAGTGGATCCATCAAACGCTCTCGCCATGCTGGGCCTAAAGACTCGTTGATCAGCGGCGGGGTGAGGTCGACCAAGTGGCTCCTGTCCATCAGCCTACTGCCACGAATATTTGTCAAGGGAACTTACAGTCTGTCCATTATACTCAGATAGATCCACTCTCGCCAGTCGTCGTGTGTCTTGCGAGGAGTCCAGATTCTGTCCAGACCCAGCAGACGCGCGTTGGCCACAGTCATTGCCACGAGGGTAGGATCGCTGGTCCACGATCTGTCCCATCAGCTCGAATTCGAAACACGCGAGTTGCTACTCACGCAAAGACCCCCAACGCCCGAACGTCCTCTCTAGACAACTCCCCTTTGATCACTAATCTGCCCACTTCTCGCTTCACGCCAACCTTTGCTTCTTCCACTGACGCCCTTCCACCCTCTGTACGATCTACCACTGCCCGCTTGCTCATGTAATCCGCTACTAGCCCGGGCAGACCTGTTTTTTCACGAACACCCACTAGCCAAGGGGTCAATGGCCATGCGCGAGACCGGTAATTCTCAAGCATCGCTTCACTAACTTGTACGTCCGCCCTAGGCACGTCGGCAGCGGGGCGGGTATTGATGGCGTGTTGAAGCATGTACATGCTTTGTTGTAGACCTGCCAAAGCCGTGGGCACCGTCGCCAAATGTCGGACGTTTGATTCGAGGGTACGTAGCCGGGTGTCCATGGCTCCAGGGGAGAGGGGTCGAGGAGGCGCAGAGTAGGTCGGTATTTGAGCAATAGGTTGAGATGGGTGGTATGGCATTCCTTTTTGTCCTGAAGGCGACACTCTACCTATCGAACCAGAGATGGACGAATGGGACGTATGGGTAGGATAGCCAGAAGCCACCATTGACATGCTAGCTCCTGGAGGTGGCGGCATAGGCTCCCGCGCCCCTCTAAGCACGTAAGGATCGTGTTGCGCTCTGCTTAATGCCGGTGGAGCAGGTTGACTTGTAGCCGGATAGAAGCCAACGCCTCCACTGGGCGTCGACGGCCGCCCATGACCTGTAGGATGAGGTGGTCCTGGTCCGCTCTGACCTCCCATCGACAAACCAGACGACGACGGGTAGAAAGGTGGCGCGCGGGAAGGCAGGACGGAGATGGATTTAGGCCGTGTTCTAGCTTCAAAGACGCACTGCGATCCAGATTGTCTGCAGCCTCGGCAAGGCACCGTTCCCGGACCATCGCATTTCATTCTTAACGTCAGCGGGTTTGCTCTTGTCGGAGATTGTCCCCAAATCCTGAGCCGCACTCACTTCTGCCGTCGGCATCGGGTACACGCCATCATGCTCCTGGGGGCCCTATTGGAGGGATCTCGTGCGAACACCATCCCTGTCTCCGTGCTCGTTGTCTCATCCTCCATCCCCGGAGACCCAGCCGTGCTCGGACTCCTCACATCTCTTCTTTCACGATAATCTTTCACTTCTCTTGATTCTCTATACTCTCTGTCCCTCTGATCTCTCGACTCTGCCCTCTCCCGTATTTCGCCCATTTGTCGGACATCACGTATATCGATCGACCGCCTGTTAGTGGCCCAAACACTGGCCCAGCCTGGCGTGCCACTTCCAGATGCGGCAGATGGCCCGACAGGCGGTAGTGTAGGCAATGATACTGAAGGCGACAATATCCCCGTTGGTGGTGGCAGGATAGGAGGGTGATGTGATCCATGCGACCCGAGTGATCCGTGCGAGTCCTGCTGCGAGAATGGTATTCTTGGCGAAGTGCTAGTGGAAGGACCGGACGGCCTAGTCGACGTAGGCCGCTTGAGGGAAAGGGCGGGCGAGGGAGGGGTGGTTGACTCCCTTCGGGTCCGTTTCGCCGGGGATGGATCCATGGCAGTGCCTAGACCGATCGAAGAAGACGTGATTCTGTAATTATCAGTACGGCTGGAGTTGATGTGGCATCCTGGCTCGGCATGGCGCGTCGGGGACGAGATTCGTTTTTCGAGCAGCATGCAAGATTCGACTCACTATACTCCGGTGACACTGTTCATTGACGACCCACTGTCAGAGCAAGTGTGAGAGGAAAAGCGATATTTCAACCCCTACCCTGCACACGCCGCACTGACAATCTCAACCTCGGTTGCCGATCAGCCGCCTTCCCTGGAACACCTCGTTTCAGGATCCCGAAGTACTCCCTTCCGAACCCGCTATTCCTCCCTCGAGATCGGCCGGTGAGTGACAGATGTTTGCGCTCAACGCCTTATGGGATCGAACCTTTGAGAAACGTTCTACCTTCGTACCTGATCTGATGATCGATGATCCGTGCGTCTGTTGAGTTATGTCGATGATTGCGCTCCGATGCCTAGCAGTGCTGTGCAGTGGTGATCTCAAGCAAGCGTTAGCAGCAGTTGCTGTACTTGATGCCGGTGAAGCTGTGAGAGCACCGTGGTGAAGGCGGCGATGCGTAGTCTAGCGGTGTCAAGGCAAGACTATCGGTAAGCAACAGCAAACCAGTCGATCATCTAGCCTTTCTGACCAAAGAAACAGTGGCGATGGTAACGAACCCTGACGCGGCCGGCAGTACTCACTCTCTTTGTAAGATTGGTAGCCAAGCAAGCCTGTCGTCGTAAGTCTCACCTGCGGTACTCCCGCCGACAGTATTCGGTTCCTTGCTACAAGCTGTCACTCCGGTTCGCCGTGTTGCAACGTGCTTCAGGATCCGACCCGAGAGGACACAGTTGAATGATGGAAGCGTATGAGGGCAATGTAGGCGTATCGCGCGTGATGAGGGGCGTGGGTACTATCAACAAACGCGGGAAGGCGGTACCGTTCCACCCCGTACGCAAAATAGGTCTTGACTCGGAAGCGGAAAATTGTCGATGGAAATGTGTGCAGCGCGAACAGCTCGAAGTAGTGCGGTGCCTGTGGCATGAGAAAACACAACGGGCAGCGGCAACGATGGGAGTTGCCGTGTGGTGATACTAAACTCACTGTTATCTGCCTCGAAACCGAAGTAGCGCCGCGAGTACTGATTCCCCGATCGAAGTTGAGCGTCGTAAGAATTGGGCTCCGAGTCAGGTGGGTCCGATAGGACTAGGTGTTCGGACAGTGTTGACGGCTGGGCGAGGAGGAGGACGACGACGACGACGGTGATGATGAGAGGATGAATACAGTTGGCGTCGTAGTGCAATTATGCCCATAGGCTGTGCAGTGAGAGTCGAGTGGATATTGTTTGGCTTGTATCACGAGCACAGGTGATGTCGGGAGAGTACGTATTCGTGTCAAAGATGATGAAAAATGGGAACCCGGAGTATTGAGATGCGGCCAATCCTTATTACTGCTTTGTATGTAATGTGCCTGAGAGCATGAGTGACGAATTCTTCCCGCAGCTCAATGCCCTCGCCCGCCCCTTGTTAATCTTTTCGCAATCTGTCTCTGCCAGGTCGACGCAGCGTTACTGTTGCGTGGCGAGGTTCAGCGGCGGATGTTATTGTCCAAACGCACCGGGAGGCGCGGACGACGGCAAGGGTCGGGAGTCGGGAAGAAGGAGAACGTCCGGTGATGCCGTTTGGACTCAAAGGGGAACTTGGCAGCCTTCTAAGTTTAAAAGCAGGGTGTAACGTGAAAAAGTCTCGGACCTTCTTGACCGTTCATCATACGGTCCACTGGCGAGAATCCAGTGATCAAATAATCCCCTTCTTTACTGTTACCGAAGGCGGACGAAGGGACGGGTGATATAAGCATAGAAAAGCGTGATCCAGGCGGGAAGGCGCGGGAAGGGATCGACGGTCTCAGCACTCCTCTGGACGATCTCTGACGTGAGGATTGGGTAAGAGGATGTAAAAGGACATCGGGGGGAAAGGAAGAGAAGTGGGTCGTGCGGGACGATCGAATTACGGGATCTGCAGGTGGCAGCCCTAGTTAACCTTCAGGGCCTGTTAAAGCCTGTCGGGGCGCCTATCAGGTGCCTTTTCCGTTTTGCCCGATCCCGATTCTAGACTTCTTCGCTTGCGAAAGGGGGCGCAACTCCCCGTTTCAGGTTGGCCCCTAAAGAACACATGCAACATGCCATGCCATCCCGCTTTGCCATATAGTGTCCGAGTTTCCTTGAAGCACAAAAATTTGTTCCGAACCCAGATCTGTAATGACGGGCCGTCTAACCAGCCTGTGGCTTCCCGTCATACACGGACGCAGTCCCGCGCCAAGTGCGGCTGAGGGCGGGGAATACAAGTGACACTAGGAACGCAGGAACCCACTCACACCCGTCACCCGTGAGCCATGCTTTAGATCCCGTTACGAAACCGTCGTCGGAGACCTCCACAAGAAGAGTTAGCGCGCCACTGATGGCCGACAAAATGGAGACGAGCAGATGCATAGGCTTCTGGGCGGCGGAGAGGAGAGAAGAGTTGACGCTGAGATTGTCGGTATATCTACGCCTCACAACAGCGCTATCAACGATACGTCCGCCTTGTTTGGAATGGTCATGGTACATATGCACAAATTGACTTTTCCTCGACAAGCTGTCCGTCGAGGAAAACGGGAAACGGATCGATGTCAACCGGCAAGCGATGACTTTGTCTCGGTCATTGGGATCTTTTGTCCTAGATGTTCTCCTAGATCTTCCCTCAGCTCTTCTTCCGTCAAAACTTGGATCCTAGGCTTGAAGAAGGCCAGGACCAGCACCCCGCACAGTATGCCCCAGCCGAATTGAAACCAGAAGGAGATACGGATATTATCGAAATTGGCAATAGAGCCCGGGTGGATTGTCAGCAACCCTGCTTGAATACTGTAGCCGATGGTGGCACCAGTCTGGTCTCAGCTGGGATGAACCGTGACCTGCTTACTTGGAGAGACACCTGGAAAAGAGCGCCGGCTATTCCTGCCATTGTGGGCGGTACACTTGTCATGATGGTGATACTGTCATGAGTGACTGGGTTTATCTCTCCCTTGTTCAAGCTCACTTCACGCCGAGATATGACGTTGCCATGGCACCGGAGCCAACGATGAATGCCGGAACGTAGTACTTCCAGTAATCTCCGCCAAGGTTCCCATCCCCGTAGATCCAAGGAATGTATGCTGCTGCAGCGACCAAGAAAGCAATACCAATTGGGAATCGCATGTGTCTGACCTTTTGGATGATTCGACTTGATCGTTAGTTGCCAATTTTCCGGATGCAACAGTACACACTCACGAAGCGATGACGACCACCAGACACATCGCCAGGCCTTGCGGAAGAAGCCTCACGCTCGCTTTGACCGACGACTCCCCGAAGACCTGCTGGTACCGCTCCACCAGAACGAGTTGTGCGCACTGCAATCAGTCCGGGTTTGCATGCTGCTTATCTGCAGACATACTCCGACTAGGGCGAACAGATAGGATCCGACAAAGGCCATCAGGGCCATATTCGGAATTTGCCATATACTAGGCGGCAACACCCCGTCTTCGCCCACTTTCCTCTCCCAGAAGAAGAAGGCGATCGCAGGTGGCCACGACAGGATGAAGGGCACGAGGAATCGCGCCGTGTCAAATCCGTGGGAAGCGCCAAGCGTCAGGCCGATATTGAGCAGCAAAAGAGAAGCAAGGATGAGCACTGAACCAGTTATATCGAGTTGTTTCCATTTAGGGAGAGTGCGAAAATGAGGTGACGTCGGCGTGATTCCGTGCCTTTCAGTCGAGGGGCACAGCAGGTATGCAAGGAGGCCCAGAGGGAGACTGGTCGTTAAACCTACAACCAGCAAGTAGAGTCGTGAGCACTTCGGCTTACCTCATGAAGCAGACCCAACGGAAGAACCAGCGCCATCCGCTCATCTGGCCATCCGAGGAGATAAGGCCAAAGACACCCCCAATTAACAGTCCTGCAGCGTTCGCCAACGCTCCGCTCAGACCGAACATGGCAAGAGCCACCTGCACCTCATGCGGCTCGAATACGGCAAGGATCAGGCGGAACGCAGACGGGATCTGAGGTTAGTCAATTGCACGTAGAGAACGATGGAGGGCGGGGAACAGGATCCTACCGTCGCAGCAGCAGCGATTCCATACAATGCACGGAAAACGTAGAACGCATATTGATCCGTCATGAAGCTGATGATCAAGCTGATCGATCCACAGCAGATCAGACCAATGCTAAAGACGGGTTTGGCCGAGTGTATATCGGACACTCTGCCCCATAATAAGAGGAAAGAGCCGAACGTCACACCATACGAGTTCTGCTGTGAGTCGCATATCTTCATTGCTCTTTCGGAGGGAGCAAGAGAGCGAAACGAGAAAAGTCACACACCAAAATCCAAGTAGACGTTTCGTAACCTATCCCTAGATCCTTGGAGATATCGTTGATAAACACTACCGCTGATGCACGACTCGCAATGTCCATGTACTATAGTCAGCTCCGAGCGCCGGGATCCTCGACCCGACCCTGCGCAGGCGATCATATGCCTCCACGAAGACTTGGAACTCACCTGCGAGACGGAGAAGATGAGCAGTAGACCCCACTTGGTCTTGCCCGGGTACCGCCTCGCTTCCGCCACTTCCACCCCCCTTTCCCTCATATCGTCGAATCTCACTTTTGCCTCATCTTTGACCGGCAACATGCGCACAGGTGTACCACCTACGAGCTGACGGTCTGTGTCGTTTGAACGACGAGTATAGGTTGAAGGGGGTTTCGTAGCCGGCGTCGCGATCGACGGTAAGGGGCTATGTGGAGCAGCCATCTTTTCAATCCCTCTGACCGCCTGTTACACACGCGGACCTCAAGTTGCGAGCCACGATCTGCGGGTTGGGGATAGCTTGCAGTCTTGATGGAAAAGTAGATAATGGGTGATCTCACCCCCAAGGGAACGTTCGTCTTTAGATGCTCTACCATGAGAAACGTTGACCTCGAATGGAGCAATCTTCCCGAGCACCATATGGTCGTTCCTGGTGAGCACCATCAGAAGGCCGGCAAAGCCCCTTGATCGGTCAAAGGATGTCTGGAGCTGCCCCTGAAACATGACAACAATGATGGTGCCTGACTATCGCCCATAATCCGTTAGCTATCAGTCCTGCTGGCCGTAAATCGAGTCTCGGGTGGAAGCCTTTGAATCCGTGAATCCCGGCGTCGAACGATGATCTTCGCCCTTGTCGCCGATCAAAGCGGGATGGTAAGGAGAAAGTGCCTTTCTCACCCCCAATGAATCCCCGTAGATTCTGGCGAGTGTTGTCATCATCAAGATCGTATATACATAGACGTCATCTGTAGTCAGACCAACAGCAGCTTACAAGAGAGGGACCCACAATATTATACAAAAAGCTGTTTTACCAGCCGGCCATTGAGCCCTGCATTCATTCCTCATCCCGAGCCTTCAAAAAACGCGCAGCACGAGGAGCAACGGGTCTACGTTTGCCTTCCTTCACATCCTTCCCCTCTTTGTTCTGCGCAAGCGCGTCCAGTCCAGCTTCTAGTTTGTTGTCGGCCTTTTCCGGGCCGGCGTGAATACGTTCGGGGACGGTTGCTGCGAAGCCAGGTACAGATATGCCGTATGTTTTGTCTTTGATCAGCACACGGTGATATACACGCAGGTAGCAAGAGAGTCTTTCGAAACATGGAAATGATTTGGACAATCCGGGAAATCGCGATCGCACATACCTAAGAAGAACGCCATATCCTTTAACCCAACCTTTTCACTCTTTCGGTGTTTTGCCAAACTAGCAGCACCTCGAGCGCTCTCCAATATGAAACCGTCCAAGACGTCGCTCCAGATCTGATAACATCAGCCTGCGCCATGCAATAGCTTTGCAACCCACGTCGGTCACACCAACTTCGAACTCCATGCCTGGCGCCATCTCGCCCAGGACTTCCTGCAGCTTCCTCTTTCTTCTCACAGACTCAGGTTCGACCGGTTTAGGGGGTACCACAGGCGGTGGTGGTGGAGCGGGAATATCAGGTTCTGTCTTGACTGGTACAGGTGGAGCGGGCACAACGGCAGACGGTGCAGAAGGAGCAGATTTCGTCTGGGCTTCGGACTCAGCTTGAGCTGAGGGAGCCTGTATCTGGTTCGTCTCTTGCGGTTCAGTCTTTGCGATGTCACCGGATTGCGTCGGAGGAGCCGAAGCGGGCGGGCGCACAGCAGACCCCGATGTGGGATTAGCACCGGTGGAAGCGGTGGTGGTGTTGACAACATTAGATGCTTGTGTTTGGGGCGGGGTAGCAGCGGATGCAGCGGCAGTCCCGACAGCTGCAGGCGGGCGAGGAGTTGAGGTACCGCTCGCTGATTGAGCGCCAGCTGGTCGAGCGGGAGTAATAAACCCCTCAGCGCCTTTGGTATAAAATGTGACGGAAGTTTGAAATCGCTGACGTAGTTGCGGGTCCTGCTGATCAGTACTGCATCGTCAAAATCCTAAACAGGATGAAGAGCGGCTGTCGACATGCCAGTAGATACGTCAAAATGACAACTCACCGCTGCCATCTTCGCGTTTCTTTCTTCTTGACTCATGGCCAAGATCTCCTTGATCTCCGGGTTGGGTATTAGAAGACTCTTAATCCTCTGCGCCTCATGTATGGCTCCGCCAACTAGAGCGTTAAACTGTTCTTTGGTAAGGATCGCCGGCGCGCCATTGTATGGAAGGGTGATGTCGAGATTGGGAGTGAGAATAACGAGAGGGTTCTGTTTGCGTTCGAAGAGGTGCTTCAGAACTATATAGCGAGTTTGATTGGCCAGTAGCGTTCGAAGCTGAATGTCAGCGAAGGCACCAAGACTTGGAAAGCAGCAAAGCCAAGTAGACATCGACCGATTAAGGATGTCATTCAACGCCAAAAAGACACCCGAGATAGACGTGATGGAAGGCATACCTGAGTGATTTGACCTGGGCGCAACTTCCCGTCACGATCCATAGCTATCAAATTGAGCAAATTGTTCATGACCTGCTGGTTCGCCGGAGCTTGCGAGGCAGAGCTACCAGCAGGCCGAATGGCCGTTGGAGCTGGTGGTCGTGCCGGTGTGGACATGATCGGCCTACTCAGAAATTCAGACACGTCTACGCCTTGTGTTGGCGAGAAAGGGGAGGTAGGACGAAGAAGTAAAGAGTCCAGTGGAGAAGCTGTTGTAGGCTGAGCGACATGTGGTGTGGACCTGGAATTTGATCCCGTTATTCACGTCACCTCCACCCAAAACGTCCACCCCAAGCCCGTTTCTTCCTTCAATCTCTCTTCTCATCCCTTGCAGGCAAAAACACAAATCTAAGCTATCCAGAAGCGTATATGGCAATAATCAGCTCAATCCCAAGAGATAGTGGTGCAAGGTCAAGGTTGGTTCATCGCAAGCAGTGGATCAGGTCAGCTTTGACTAGAGCTTATGATTCAGGTTGACTCTTCCTTATCGCCGGCCTTCTTATGCAAAACGCCTTTCTGATCTAACGCCGACCAACCATGTGTCTACTAAATCAAAAACTTCCCTGAATGCGAGATACGACAGAGAGCGACCGCGTACGCCACCGCTCCGCCAACAGCTAGGCCGGGGGAAAGAAAGGGAACGAGGTAGAGGGGAAGGCAGGTCTAAGTGGAGCGATAGGAATCATCGGCATGTAGATTGGACCTCTCCAGTGAGTTTCATGTTTGCATATCGATAGCGACGTTATATATCAAGTGGCGCACTGATGCCCAGCCTCTAGCCCCGGACCAGCAGCGGTGGCTCGATGATCTGCTTTCGGGAAGGACTTTACCCCAACAATCCCAAAAAGCGGATCGTCAGCATGATCATCACCTTACACCGCCTGGCTTCCCATTCCAAACCGATCCTTATCCGATGGGGTCCATCCCAGACGTGACGTCTACACCCTTATCTCTAGTTCCGGTGAACCCACCCTCGTTGTCGCCTCCGCAGACAGCTCACAATCCTTATCTTACTCCCACGCCTCCAGTCACCAGGTCGATCAACAAGGATTACTACTCACCAGAAAGAGCCCAAGCCAACTTACTGCCAGTACTACGAGGGATACTTAAGAACAACCATCTCAAACCATTCTACCCTTCTTCACAAGATTGGTCAATGACAAACCCCCACAACGCAGACAGTCGCGTCCGTTTTGATAGCACCCTCCAAGAGCGCATGGTCTCCCCTGCCTGGTCGTCCACACCCTCGATGGCCTCTACCGAGACCTCTCAACCGCAACACTTTCACGCTTCTTCAAGAAAGGATGCACAGCTTCCACTCAGAATGACTCGCCAACATCAGGATGATCCTCCTATCCCGGTGTCTCCAGCAATCCAATTCAAGAGCACTGTCTCGATCGAGAATCGTCTTCCTCGTTCACTCGCGAGTGAGTTCCGAATCCCGACTCCTCTCCTTCGTGCGCATCAAGCCATGATACGCTCTCGAGACAGTTATACACCTTTATCAACACCACGTTTGGGTGAGCCTATTCGGAAAGCAGCGAGACCAATAATCACACAAGTTCCAGTTCTACAAGCATTTGAAGCATCCCTGCGAGAATCGCCTCCACCGTCAACTTTCTCTTTCCACGGTGAGGAAGGGGATGATCAGTCGATGACAAACGTGAGGAATGCGCACGCCCGATATCCCTCGCCCGCTACAAACAGCGAAATCGCTTTCGACAGCGAGTACGGGGACACACTGGTTGAGACCGATGAGCTGAATCTACGATCGGTTGATGGCGACGGTGTCGTTAAAGCTGATTATATTGATCATTGCAACTATCCGCGGCAAATCGAGAACGAGGAGTCTTACTCAGGCTCAGAGTACCTTCCACATGGTTCAGATCATTCATATTACTCTGCCGAGCCAGCATCAGCTATGCGACTCACCGACGCGGCTTGGACATTCAACGTTCCGAAGGAAGTGGAAATCAAAGCGAAAGGGTCGATCAGACAACCGAGAACGGCAGCAACAAGCAGGGAAAATGCGAGGAAAGAAGCAGAAATCAGGCCAAGACATCAAAAGCAGCTCACATTTCCGACAGACGTTCCTGCGGGGATGGGCGTCCCTGGGTCTCACCATGATGACGTTGCAAGAATGGACGAAACACTCGAATCGATATCTGTATTCTCAGACGATCCATCGGAGGGTGAAGCGATGGAAGACATTCAAGATGTCCCAGAGCGGGGTTTATCGCCGGTCATGGAGGAAGACGAAGATGCTGAGGAGACAGACTGGCGAAGGCAAGTGGACGAAGGGTTCTTTGCAAAGAGCGGGGAGGTGGGGTTCAAGGTTTGGCGAGATGGATATTGACATCTCTGATATTTTCCACCCCAAAAGTACATTAGTACGTAGTCTCATCCATCTGTGCATGCAATCCCTCCATGCTCTGGCGGTATAAAAGTTGTGCCACTTTGCCACGTCAAGGTATGTGAAGTATGTGAAACCGGCTAGGAAATGAGACCGAGCGGCGAGCCGGTAACGAAGGAGGCCGGACGGACCGCGAATGGCGTTGAACCATTGATCGGCGTCGAGGTATCCGCTCAGACCATACATCGCTTTCCCACCTTCTCATCACTATCTCATCGTTTCCATTCTCTACTTTCGCCATCCGCTGCTGAGAAAATGCATTTGGCTTATGCCTTCCTACCCTTGTTGGCCGGTGCGAACGGTGAGTCCAGATTCTCCTTCGCCTTGCGGTAAAGGCGTGTGGGAAGTGTTGAAGTGATTCTAACGTTCAGCCGCCATCAGCATTCTCTACCCCCGTACCGACTCTATCTGGTGAGTTCCATGCTTATCTTGTCGGCACGCACACGCGCCCAGACGTGTTCCCATCGTGATGGCGAGGAGATAGAGCTAAGGATAGGTACCTCAACAACACGGTCGCGTTGAACTGGACACAGTCTGATCCAGCTGTCGACACTTATCTGTTCCGTGCGTTCCTGTCGAACGAAGATACGGGCATTCTCAGCACGCCGCAAGGGATCGCCGATAGTAGTGAGTTGATTGGGATATTCTTTCTCCCCTCAATAGAATCATCAATCGACCAGTGCGGCCGGAGAATCCACAAGGGGGATCTAACGCATTGTAACCTCATGCCAAGGAAAGACCTGTGCTAAATCCCAGCCAACGCTTCCGCGACTTACGTCCGCATCGCCCTTCCTCGTCTGACGCCAGCGTGAGCTGCCTTTTTGGACTGCTGTGAAGGAGGCTGACGATAAGTCGAGGCTACATCGTCAGTCTCGTGAACACGACTAACGAGACTCAAGTGTTTGCACAGTCCGAGGCTTTCGAGATTCAAAACGGAGAAGGTAGGTGTCTTCCGCATCATTGCTCGGCAGTCCTCCTGCTTCGAAACGTCTACCATACTATCCCGTCTGACCTGACCGGTTTGACTGATGGATCTCTCTGACTTCAGCGCCTCGAAGCTCGTCCTCAATGCTATCAAGCCAGACCGGCACGCGATCCACTGTTGGATTGCCCAACGCTAGTTCGCAAGGGTGCGTGGTCACAACTCTGAGCTCGTTCACGAAAATGCCTTGGGGCTGATAAGCAGTGCATTCCCTACCACCTCTTCGGCCCGACCGTCGGGCGGAGCCGCTCCCGGACGTGTTCTACCGGTTTTTAATGTTGTTGCACAAGCGGCCGGAGTCGTTGCCTTTGTTGGCGGGGCCGCGGCTGTACTTCTCTAAGCGCGATCGATGGGATGCTTTGTTTTTAGCTCGACATTATAATGGACGATTAGTACGAGGTACTATGGCTTTTAATGCATATAACGTTCTCTGTTTTGCAAATCTTGGCGCCTGGTCAAAAAGCGCGCAGCTGTCTAAAAAAGGGAACTTGACCTCATCGAAGTATCGCCTTGCGATCACTGAGCTATGAATACAACTTGAGTGTCTAATTGTTACACTAGAATGGCGCACTACCCTTCACGATCGCCCTAGACGTGACCGCCCATCAACCTGCCCCATCCGACCATCTCTGGTCCAAGCCCCGCCGCCCCCTCGCCCTTCATCCACCCCACTATCTCATGTGGCGATAACGTACACCTGACCTTTGCGAATCTCGGCTTTACGTTGGCCGATCCCGAGCCAACGAGTAGAGCGACTTTGACAAGATGATCGAAACCCTGTAATCAGCCACCCATCCGGACTCCACCGTCGCTTCTGGTGTGCCGAGCCAACTCACCGACTTGAGCACATTCAAGGGCCATCTTGTCCGTCCGCTGCCTACCAACTTTGTCCTTGCAAACCTCAGATATTCCTCTTCTACCATAGCAAACGTGAATTCTTCTCTGCCAGCATAAGACAGATGTTTCGAGATGATCAACACGCCCAGAGAGGGGTGAGGGAGACCTTTGAGTTTCGACGTTGACAATCCCCAGGAGGAGTTTTCGGTCTGAGAAATGATATACCGGCAGGTTTGCGGCACGGAGAGGAAGTCGGATTTTCCGGTAACAATGTCAGAGATGGCAGTGATCTGGCGGTCAGCTTCTGCGGTGTTGTTGATGGCTCGAGAAAACTGACGAATGGACGATATAGGACTTTGACATCGGTGGTCAAATCGCAGAGCCGATCAAGCGCTTTGGTGACTTTGTCATGATCCAGTAGCGTCTGGGCGTCAGTCGCTAACAAGAATCTGTATGTGGCAACTCACGTCGATAGCGAATTGCCAGTCCCCTTTCCATTCAGCAAGAGCTCTTCCCGCAGGCGCCGTGTCATCCAAGCAATATTCCCAGGGAACAAGTGCTCGCCGCAAGAGCTCTTTCCAGCCCATCGCATCAGGCGACAGAGGTGACATGACACGCCACATCCGGTGTGAGAACCTTGACTTGACTCGTTTTTCGAGCAGCAGTAACGTATCCTGGAATTAGCGGCAGCTCGCACCTGCGATACTTCGGCATGAAATAGCTCACCAATCGAGAGGTGATTCCTATAACTGCGACACCTCGTCCGGTTGTCTCAACCGGTCCAGTCTTTACACTTTGCACAACGTCCACTGGACTGTCAGCACGCTAACAACTGGACAGCATAAAGCACAACTCACATAGACAGTAAAGGAGGGCTTGGCGGGCGTGTTCCGTGAATAGGTCAAACTCCTCTATGATTATGATGATTGCTCTGGGCGAGGGTGCCGTTATTAGCGCCAGGAGGTGTGAGGGAAGAGTGGTTGGTGCATACTCCTACTTGTTAGCCTGCAGACCGGAGATAGACCGGTACGACTTACCGCTTCTTCCTCCGTTTCCTCTTCTTCTTCCGCCATGACCTCTTTGATCCCCTCCGCTTCGGCTATTTGTCTACCCATTTCTTTGATGGCCAGCCGATCGTTGGTTTGCGCGTGACCAGACAATCGTACTATGATGGGACTGCTGGTGGACGACGAGGGTAGGAGCTTCAGCGCCCTAGTAATAGTCTCATATTAGCTTTTCCAACAGGATAATATAGGAATAGCTCACCCTGGTCTTTCCCACACCTCGTGCGCCTACCAGCAACGCACTGTTACCTTCACCCCTCTCCACTGTCCCTCTCAAGAGGTTCAGTACCCCGTTCAAGGCTTCGTTCTTCTCCTCCGCTGGGAATGGCGGCGGTTCCAGCGCTATTTGTCGTCCGGTAAGAGTGGCCAGCATGTCCAATACCAGCTCCTTGGCTTCTGGCAAGAGCGGCTCCACCCTTGCATCGTCTGCTCTCGTCTCTTCTGGCATAGGCAGACTGTCGATGTACACCGGATTGGCCTCCATCTCTGATCGATTGACTCGCACAGCAGCCGCATCCGCTGACACCTCTCCATCCATTTCGATATCGCCGTCCGCCAGTATTTCCTCCTCTTCCTGCTGGCCCCCCATATCGTCATCTTCCTCCAAATCCAATTCACCACCGATCACCCTCCCGCTACGAGTCAATTTTGGCGCATTGACATCCCCCTCATATTCGAAGTTTCTCGCTTCTCGTTGTTTCCGCAACTTCTCGTTGGCCAGAAACGTCTCTCGGGAGAAACTGTCGTCCTCTCTCGAAGCGGTTTTCGGGATCCCAAACGTCTCGTCGAATCCAAGTGCGCTGCTTTCCTTGCTTTTACCCTTTCCCTTAGCATCCCTACTAGTTTTGGGTATGTCGCCTTCTGGCGAGTCGACTCTTCGTCGTTTCCGCGAACTTCCAGGCGTGGGTAAGGCTTTCGAAACGCTAGAAGCCAGTGTTCCCTTCTTAGCGGAGCTTGCAGGCAGCTTGGCAGGCGTTCGCACAGCTGTCTGCTTTTTGACGGGTGTAATTACATCTTTGGCAGGCTTCGTTGTGGCTTTCTTCGTGGATGTAATTGCCGCTACGGGTGTCGCAGTAGCTTTCCGGGGTGTGGGCGTCGAAGGTCGATTCGAACCAGGTGAGCCCGGAATGGTATGGGCCAAAGGGGTTCTCTTAGGCTTAGGCAACAAATCGGTATAAAGAGGGACCCGTTTCCTAGGAGAGGCTATTTCCACTTCTACTTCAACTACTGGCCGTTTCTTCGGGGTAGTCGTGGTCGCGGTCGGAAGTGGAGGTTTTGCTTTGGCAGGCGTCCGGGGTCGTTTGCTGGGAGTCGCTTTGACCGGAGTAACTGCAGCGATACATTCTGAGCTCTCGCTGTCTGGGACAGAGGTCATCTCATGCGAAGGCGGTTGCCGAGTCATGGATCTAGCAAGGATGAATTGTTGTATGGATGTGTCGGGTATACGAGTATCTTTCACTTTGAATTGTTTTGAGTGGCAACTGGACGCGTCAATCGCCTACACAGATTAGGCACCCCAATTGTAGTAGGTGTGCCAAAAGGCGCCCTGCGCGGCGTCTCCAAGCTTGAGCTTCATCGCGCTCCCAATCCTTCAACATCCCCATCTCCCTTGTAATAACCTGATTCATTCGACTTAGACACATCATGGATCTCGACAAGCCCCTCGACGATATGATCGCTAGCAACCGTAAACCCCGCAGTGGGAATGCTAACGGAGGCGGGGGTAGGCCTCGTCAGTCTCGGGAAAGAGGTGCCCCAACACCATACGCTGTGAGTGGAGATTTGCTTCTCGACAACCACGGAATCCTATGGCATCGGATCCTCAGAGCGAATGCTGCCTCCTATGGCCTCGGCACAAAGCCCTCTGTAGAGTCGAACTAACCTCAGCGTCCCCCTCCAAGGTCCACCGAGGACAAGTGGGTACATGACGCATACTCTGGTCCCGGCTCCGCCCGCACCAGGGGTCCGTCCGGTGCAGGTCAAGACAGCCGCGACTCCCGCGTCGTAGGTAGCGCAGCTGGCTTCACTGGTCTTTCGCCCCGCATAGAGGTCATCGGGCTGCATTATGAAGTGACCCCCGCCGATCTCAAGGTGAGCTTCTCTCTTCATGCCCCACTTTCAAGCAGCCTCGTGGGATAGACCGCTTATGAGTAGACCATCTTCTCACAAGCGGGAACTTTGGTTCAAGGTCCTGTCATCCGTGTAAGCGTCTAAACCTTGGTTCTACCCTTTCCCTACATGAGCGAAGGAAAATCGCGACGACCGAGCGTCGAGCCAAATGAACGATTGTTTAGCGGCGACCGTCGTTCTGAGCAGTGTAGCCGTAGCAACATCGCAGGCTCCCGCGCTCTTCGTGTCCAGTCTCAAGGCTTCTCCCATTTTCTGGCGCAGGGAACTCAACGAATATGAACATAGCTTATGCTCCGCTTTTCCCTTGATCATCTCGGTGAGCTTGATACTGCTTATAGAGTCTGGAACTGACGAAGTAGCTGCTTTATACTTTCCCACGCATTGCACACACAGTACGACAGGTCCGGACGATCTAAAGGTGAAGCCACCATGGAGTTTGCTTCCCCACAACAGGCCAAGATTGCCATTAACAAGTTCGACGGTGCAATGACGAAAGGTAAGTTTGTGATGCAGGGACGAACCCATATCTGCCGTCCAATACTATTGAGGCCACAGCTCATGTGTCATTCTCCGCAAGAAACTCGCTCATTACCAGGACAAACCATTTCAATCCGATTGCTTCCGCCTCACACACCTCGTCCTGCAGCCCGCGGCGCCGTCTCGAACGGTTCAGCACCAGGCGCTTCGCTTCTCTCTCGTATGCAAGGTGCTCCATCCGGCGTCCCAGCCCAAAGAGGTCGCGGTGCCCCTTCAGGACCTAGCGCTCGTGGCGGCTCGCGAGGCAGAGGTGCGCCTCGTGGACGTGGTGCGGCGGCAGGTGGACGAGGAGGCAAAAGAGCTCCCGCCACAGGCGACGATCTCGACAAGGATCTCGATAGCTTCATGGCGGGCGGAGAGAAGGAGGGTGGTGACGTTGATATGGCTTAGCGGAGCGTCTACTCGGGCCAAAAATGTTCTATCCGAATGTCATGTTAAAAATTCAGATCAGTTGTCCAGATACGGCTTACGTTTCACGTCCCGTTTGCATCCCTAGGTAAATCCTGCAGATCAACTTGATGGACCATGCCGGAGCGGTATGGATGACAGCATACAACGTCGTCACAGTTGAATCAACGAAACAAAAGTGCATTACCATTTTCCCTACTGAATTTATAGCTTTAATATTAGATCACGGCTTATCGAGTATACTAATTCCTCCTGACACTGCTCTTGCTCCTGACGCTACCCGTCTGACTAGTCCCGCTCTTCTTCTTTCGCTTTCCATCGGTATCAAGCTCCCATTGTCCAGAGTTCCTGATGAGCCCTTTCCTCGCTTTGAGGTAGTCAGGATCGTGATCACTCTCGTCGGAGGTATCGTCCCTCATCTCTCCAATCCTCGATTTCCACTGTGGCTGGTCACGCGAAGCTGCTGCTTCCATAGCATCCGAGGTAGGCGCTTGAGCATCATGGA
This sequence comes from Papiliotrema fonsecae, assembly GCA_035773095.1. Lineage (NCBI taxonomy): Eukaryota > Fungi > Basidiomycota > Tremellomycetes > Tremellales > Rhynchogastremaceae > Papiliotrema > Papiliotrema fonsecae. The sequence continues at coordinate 784,954 of JAHRBW010000011.1, forward strand.
AGCTCGAGTCGGGTCCAGGGGAGTCAGGCACCGCCATCCTGACGGATTTGCGCCGGGCAACGGCTGATCCGGACTCGGAAGGAGCGGTGCGGCCGGGAGCAGTGACCACGAGCCCGAGGTTAAGACCAGCACCAGATCGGCGATTGTTGATCGCAGTGTCAACAGACGTGTCTGTCTCATCGCCCTCGTCATAGTCGTCTTGGTGGGGGTAGCGCTGATCACTAGGAACGCGCTCAACGTGAGGCGGACCAACGTTGATGCCGAGCCTCTTGACCCGCTCGTTGTCGACTACCCTGTAACCTTCTGCTTCGCTTTCGCTTCCAGAGGTCTCGTCGGCTCCGCCGGCTTCACCATCCTCCATGGCAGACTCGTAGACACTAGCTCCGTCGGCGCCGCTGGCCATCGACTGATGCGAAAGGCGCTTGGCTTGCTGAGGTCTTTCCGGCTTGTCCTTTGCAGCGGGAATCTTGATAGGTTGAGGCGCTTCTTCGGGCAGGCTGATGGGTCCAGGTGCCGAGATAGAGAACATTGGCTTGGAAGGTTCGAGTGTTTTGGCTGGGGCAGCAGGAGGAGCAGGACTGCTAGGTCGAAGAGCCGATTTTAGAGGAGGCGAAAGCAAACGTGATGGCGGAAGAGGGGTCGCAGACTTTTCAACGGGGCTGTCCTCTTCTCTCGCCGTCTTCTTTGTTGCGGTCGACTTCATAGAGGCCGATCTCGCAAGCCCACCGCTAACAGTTTTCGTGGGCGCGGGAGTGTGGGTACCGTCCATAGTAAGGTTGCCCACCTTCTCCGGAGCGACAAGGGACGAACCAGGTGCTGTTGGGAGCGACATTTGCGAGTCCCTTTGGCTTTTGGGTGCTTTGGGTACTTCTGGCATGGTCGGGCCCGCCTTGCTGTCGATAAGAGACATGATGGTCTTCGGTTCTGCCATGGAGCTTGAGCGAGCAATGGACCCGTTGGGACGAGTTTTCCTCGCGGTTCCGGCGGATTTGACAGTGTTGGCGGATTTGACAGTGTTCGCAGATTTAACTGAGAGTGTGCTCTTGACCGTGCCAGAACGAGTGAGAGCCCCATTGGAAGAAGCGGGAGCTGCTCTGGCCTTTTGGTTTCCAGGCGTGGGCGTTGCTGCGCCCGATCGCGGCGTCTCTCGACCAGTGATAGTGCTCTGGCTAGATGCGCGCTTCATGTCGGCTCGGACAGGCTTTTGAGGAATAAGCCCGCTCGCAACCGGACCAGACGAGCTACGTTTGATAGTCGCACGCGAGGGTGCTCGCGGAACAGTCCCGACATTGTTCACGGACCACGTTCCAGATTGTCGGTTGTTCGAAACGCTCACAAAGTTTCCGTTGTCTTCGTCACTGCTAGAATCGTCACCGCCGCGACCGCGAGTCGAACCAAACATAGAGGTCCTCTTGATGTTGCTGTCAGTTCGAGTGTGCCAGCTCTTGCTTGACGATCCGTATGGCGGCGATCCAGATCGATCGTGCCTCTTAGAACCCTTGAACATGCGTGAGATGGACGCAAAGAAGCCCTTCTTTTTTTTGCCGCCTCCGCTTCGAATGCTGGATCTGTCCGATCCAGCTCTGTTGTGGTTATTGTTATTGCGGCCTTCAGCGGAGAAAGTTCGGCGCAACGGCTGTCGACCCGTGGGAGGGCGATACGCCATTCCACCTACGTCGCTTGCAGCACGTCTTCCGCCAGCTCGGTTATTGGGAGCATCAGAATCAGAGTCGTTACCGCCAGACTGTTGGTTGTTTTGTGCTAAGAAAGTTGAAGAAAGCGGTCGAGCCCGTGAATTTACCGAGGGGACACCGCTAGGGAACGACTTTGTGGGAGCGGATTGGCCGGTCGATCGCATGGTCGAAGCGCGCGATCCAGGTCGGTTCTCGTGGACTACTAGGTTGCGTTGGTTTCCGTCATCCGAGGATTCCTCGTTCTCTTCGGCGATGCTACCGGCGATGGACCCAGCTCCGGCGAAGCGACCGCCGCCTCGGTGGTGGGGACCTTGACCGCGGTGTGGGGAATCTTCGTACGCAATCTGCGATGCGGATTGTGAAGGAGCCAGCGAGTGATTGGAGTCAAGCTCGAAAGCGTCAGCTGGAAGGTCTGGAGATCAGTTACTTCAGGCAGCACACGGATGAAAATACTCACCTCCAGCCTTTTCCAAATCTTGCATACCTCGCTGGGCTTGACTGACCCACATCCGGCCAACAGCCTCCATGGCTCGAAATCGGTCTTCCAGGCCACGCATCATGACTTGGTTCCTTTCTTGCTCAATGCGGACTTCCAAGCTTCGCAAGTGCTCCTCACACCCAAGGAGCTCAGCTTGAGCATCGGCAAGTTTGCCTTCTCGCTTCGAGGTTTTCGTTGCAGACGACCCGTTGGAAGTCATCGAGCTCAAAGACGCCCGGGAGCTGCCAACCTGGTAATTTTGGGCGATAGCGGATAAGTCGGATTTCTTAGGTCGGGACTTGGTCGTCTTGATCAGCCTCGTGACGAGGATCTCCCGGTCCCGTTTGACCCGGCTCATCTCTTCTTCCAGGAGGTGAATCTGCTTGAGATCTTTGCGGAAAGCGTCCAAACTGGCAACATAGGCGGACCAGCCTTGGGTCTCGATGTTCCCGCCGTTCTCGTGATGGTCTCCCCCGTCCAAGAGCGAAGCAGACAGGGGACCTTCGTAGCCCGCATGACGAACAGATCGACGGATCGGGTGAATGACACCCGGCGACGAAGTCACGTAGGCCAGGAGGGACGACGTTGACGAATGTGAGTGCGACAAGGTGGTTAAGAGAGAGGTGGAGAGCTGCTTTTGAGAGTCACTGACTGTCAGATACAAGATGGAATGGGTCCTCGGAGATGGCAGTACGTACAGGTAGTTGTTGAGAAGACGATCGCTCGAGCTCCTATGAGCGTGTCCAGGTCGGAGGGCGTCCATAGTAAAGGTACTACAAACAAGATAGGTGTGGAAGAGAAGAGTTCGGCACGACTACTTGCACAACAGGGTCACGTCACACCGAGGAAGTCCGACAGACACTTCCCTCTTTAGGCGATTGATATACTGTCTTGGCGTTTATCGACACCAAGACGATTCTTGTTCTGACCGAAAGTGTCTCGACGGAAGAGTCGAGGATACAGAGGTAATGTGGAAACAGAAGAAGCGGTAGGTAGTGAACCCAATCAGAACATGTAAGAGGGGATGAACATTGGGAAGAGGGTGAGAGTCATCGACCACAAACGCCGAGCGGGTCACCCGACGTCATCGAATCATCAAACAGCACCTTGCCGGCAACACCCTGAAAACGGATTCACCCTTATCAGTTCCCATATGGGGTCGCAACCCCTTTTACACGTGTCACCCCCCTCTACGTGTCACGTCGGCTTCCCCCGCTCGACCATTGCCAGCTGTCCACCGTTGTCGCACACACCTCATCTGCTATACCTTTGCTTTAAGTCCATATCCTTCCTGGCGACGTGATCACAGACGGCAAAGAAGATGCCGCCAAAATCTGCGAAGACTACGCCTCGCTCGACGTCAGTTTCAGCAGCGCCTCCCGTCAATGCCGAACCAACAACAACGGTGGATGAGCTGGCAACTACCAACCTTTCGTCCTTCGATGACTCTCCTTCCTCTGCACCGAGCACAATCGACTCGTTGACAGGAAGGAAGCTTGTCTATCCCCTACCGAAGCATATCTCAGGGACAACTATCGACAATGCTCAGAGCTTTCTGCGGATCGTCATTCTTGGCTTGATTTGTGCAGCTGCCATTGGCGTTCGGTTGTTCGCGGTCATCCGTTTTGAGAGTGTCATCCACGAATTGTAAGTCTAGTAGCCACCCATCTGTAATTCGCATGCTCTCCGCTGACATCAGTGATCCTTGGTTCAACTAGTCAGTTTCCAAGACCCAAAGGATATTGGCTCTACTAACCTTGCAGCCGAGCGTCCAAGGTGCTCGTCAACAAGGGCTTTTACGTGAGTGAAGCTCTTTCTCAACAGCCCTATGGCCGTTAAAGAGCTAGGTTATATTCGAACTGAGCTGACTGTGCAGGAATTCTGGAACTGGTTTGATGCTACAGCATGGTACCCCCTCGGCAGAACCGTTGGCGGAACTGTCTACCCCGGTCTGATGGTCACTGCCGGGATCATTTGGAACGCCTTGAAGATGATCAACATGCCGGTGGACATTCGAAATGTCTGCGTCATGCTCGCCCCGGGCTTCTCAGGTCTGACGGCTATCGCAACCTACATGTAAGCTCAGCTATAGAGGCTGGGCTCCTAGCTGACTCTAGGTTCACAAAGGAGATGGCTTCGGAGTCTGCCGCTCTTCTGGCGGCCGCCTTCATTGGAATCACTCCAGGATATATTTCGCGTTCCGTCGCTGGGTCTTACGACAATGAAGCTATCGCCATCTTCCTGCTCATGTCGAGTTTCTACTTCTGGATCAAAGCATTGAAGACGGGAAGCGCGTTCTGGGGAATGATTGCCGCCTTGTTCTATGGTTGGATGGTGGCTGCTTGGGGAGGTTATGTCTTCATCACAAACAGTACGCTTCTCCTGATGGCAGAATAGAATGTCTGCTGATTGGCAGTGGTGCCATTACACGTGTTTGTCCTCATCCTCATGGGTCGGTACACCAACCGCATGTACATCTCCTACTCGGCATGGTATGTCATCGGAACCGTCGGTTCGATGCAGGTGCCCTTCGTCAACTATCTCCCCATCCGAACTTCCGAACACATGGCTGCGCTCGGTGTCTTCGGCTTGCTCCAGCTTGTAGCTTTCGTTGAGATCGTCCGAAAACTCGTTCCCGGCAAGCAGTTCCAGCTGCTGCTGCGAGCATTTGTCATCGCTGTTTTCGTTATCAGCTTTGCGGTCTTGGTCGTTTTGACTTTTTCAGGATGGATTGCGCCATGGACTGGGCGTTTCTACTCGCTTTGGGACACTGGCTACGCCAAGATTCACAGTGGGTCGGCCTATTGACAGGGCATAATAGCCTGCTAATAGACAGTGCCGATTATCGCGTCGGTCTCGGAACACCAACCGACCGCTTGGCCTGCGTTCTTCTTTGATCTGGAAATGCTCATCTTCTTCTTCCCCGCCGGAGTATTCTGGTGCTTCAGGGAAATGCGAGACGAACAGGTCTTCATCATCATCTACTCTGTTCTTTCGGCCTACTTTGCCGGCGTCATGGTTCGACTGATGCTGGTGATCACGCCCGTTGTCTGCGTAGCTGCGGCCATCGCCTTCTCTCGATTGCTCGAGACTTACATCGACCCGGTTATTCCTTCCGATACGACCGTCGAGAACGTTGAGGCTGCGAGCGTCAGCAAAAAAGCCGCTAAGAAGGCTGCCAACACATCGCGCGCCAAGTCATTCACTGGTCTTTTGGGCCGTGGAGGTCGATTCGGAGTGTTCGCTCTTGACACGCGTATCGCCGTCATCTCGACGCTCACCTTTTTCCTCTTCCTCTTTGTGTATCACTGCACATGGGTCACTCAATCGGCCTACTCTTCACCATCCGTCGTCCTTTCCAGTCGAAATCCCGACGGCAGCCCTGCGATCATTGACGATTTCAGAGAAGCTTACTACTGGCTCCGACAGAACACGCCCCAGGATGCTGTGGTCATGTCGTGGTGGGACTACGGCTACCAGATTGCCGGTATGGCTGACCGCCCGACATTGGTCGATAACAACACGTGGAACAACACCCACATTGCTACTGTCGGTAAAGCAATGAGCTCGAGCGAGGAGAATGCGTACCCTATCCTGAGGAAGCACGACGTGGACTACATCTTGGTCATCTTTGGGGGATTGTTGGGATACTCTGGGTGAGTTGACACCGACTTGACGGTAGACGGGCGTGAGCGGAACGTTAACGATAGTGACGATATTAACAAGTTCTTGTGGATGGTCAGAATCGCTCAAGGTGTTTGGCCCGATGAGATCCAGGAGCAAAATTACTTTACCCAACGGGGAGAGTACGCTGTCGACGAGCGAGCGTGAGTTTTGCCAATTGTATTGCATCAAAACAGGTCCTAATGATAGCACACAGACCATGAAGGAGTCACTCATGTACAAGATGTCTTACTACCGGTGACTCGATCCCCTTTTCGCTCAGCGTTGTCGTGCTGACGATGTAGATTCCCAGAATTGTTCGGTGGCCACCCGGCCCAAGACCGAGTGCGAGGACAAAGGATTCCCAACAACCCCGTCGCGCTGGACACCTTGGGTACGTCTTGCTCCTTGGTCTGCAGTCGTATCCGCTAACAGACAGACGAAGCTTTCACTTCTGAAAACTGGATCGTGAGGATATATCAAGTCAAGAAAGAGGATCCCCTTGGCCGAGATCTCAAGGCTGCCAAAGCCTTTTCAAATGGCCAGAAACTATCAAAAGCCCCATCGACGAGTCCGAAAGTGGGTACGGGGGGTAAGAAGGTTAAGAGCAGAGCGGGCAATTAACGCGGGGAGATGGACGGAATGTGGTAGAGTCGTAGAACCTAACAGAACTGAGAAGCATAGAATCAATGCATGAGCTATAGCTACGCAGTCCGTCCTTGACCGTGTCTGAGCGGTTGCAAGTATAAAGAGCGATGAGAAGATGCATGATTGTATATATATTTTAGGCTCAAGCTTCATTATATACAGTAGAAAGATATAGACGGAATGGACGATGCGTGTGTATGTGTCTATGTGCAGCAATACAATACGAGAATATGCAGGCGACGAAGGATCCGATTATATAAGGTCGTCCTGGCTATATCACACGCCGTGGTGACAGAGATTTCAGACAGGAGTACCGAATGTAAGAGTTGAGACTAACGAGCCATACGGGAGGTCTGAGACTCCTCTACCATGTATACCGAACTGGCCGACCTATATGATATGATGCTCGGAAGAGACGGCATCGACAGACTCGGGGCAGAGTGAGAGTGGCGATCCAGGTGGTGGGGTGACGGTGTAGGCATACAAGTACGCGTCCCGGCGTAAAGGTGAAGGACGCTGGAGCACGGAACTCGTCGCGATTGAGGGTGGGGTGAGAATGTCGAGGTAGTATCGCACCAGGGGACCATACTGTCCGTCGAGCTGCCAGGTCAAAGACGAGCTGGAAGGAGCGAATCGATGCTTACCAACGATTCCATTTGCGACAGCAACCATTCAGCCCTCGCCTCTTCGCCACTGCTTGAGTTGACGATTTTCCGCAGGACACTGCTAACCTCGTCGTATTGCAGCCCAACTCTCGGTTGTGGTTTGCCGTTGGTGATATCGAATAGCACTATAACATCCAACAAACTTACAGCTCTTTCTTCGGCATCGCTCGACGGAAGCTGGGGAAGAGGCTTGAGATCTCCCAGGCCGGCCGCTTGCTGAGAGACTGAACGGGTCTTTGGGCCGCTAACGCCAGTACCGACGGGATCATCCTCGTTGACATTCGGTGAAAGCTCTGATATCGGAGTGGTGTATTTGCTTTCGCTGTCGTCACCGCACACTGAAATTGGCATTTCTCTTGGTGGCGAAACATGAGTGCCGTCAAAGATAGCCAATTGTCGGTTAAAATTTCGACTTCCTTCATCGAGAGAGGTCTTCATGGGAGACGTAGTTTCGGCAGCGAGTCCAAGCAGACAGTTTGGGATAACCGAGCCGTCTGGAATTGGTGGCGATGCTGGTGGCGTGTCGAGACCGGCTAGGTTCTTGTTCACATTGGTCGTTGCACCTTCACCGCTTGAGATGCTAGGAATCGAGGGTATATATGCCAGACGTGGAACGAATGGAACGGTCAGGATGGCTATTGGGGTCGAGTGATACTCGCCGGATGGGTCGAGAGTGGGGTTGTGCGGTGTTATAGACGGCGACCGAGTGCGAGCATAAGTCGAACCCAGCTCTTGAACAGGAGGGCCCAGCGCGACACGGTCGCGTAGCCTTGCCATTTGACGAAGGCAGACTGACGACAATTGAGAGTTCTTAACATCTCCATCGTGGCCGTGTGATGAGAGAGAATGCCCTGCGTCCATCGCTAAAGCGTCCAATAACTCCAGAAGCTCGGGCTCGGAGCGAGTGCCTATATTGTGGTGCCAAAAGCGCTCGAGGTCGCTCGAGCCGTCGGGAGAGCTAGTGGGTTTCGAGATATAGGCAGCTTGTAGGTCGGTCATCGAGGGTATCCGTGGTGGAACACTAACTTGCGTCCCAACGGACTCTGTAGCATATCCACGGGTAGCTTCGCGAATGGTGTAAGCACTAAGAAACGAGGCCCGGCAAGGCGAGAAGTCGGTGAGCAAAGTGGCGGTGGTGCGTTGCGATTCAGCTCCAGTGCTCTTTCGGTCAGCCGCTCGTTTCAACTGTGTAACGCCGCTGGAACTGTCGCTACCAACAGGGACTGTTGACTTGACGCATGTGGGCGAGTAGACGTTCGGACTCATATCGGAGATATAATCATCCAAGTCAAAATAGACCTCACGACCGCATACACTGAAAGAGGCTTCAGGCTTACCGTCCTCCTCATGCAGAGACGAGGATGGTTTGGGCATCTCGGAGGCGCAAGAGGCCAAAGAAGGTCGAGGCAGAAGGACCGAAGAATGTTGAACCACCTGATTGAACGAGTGGTGCTTGGCTGTGTAAGCTGAACCAGCAATAGTGGTTGAATCGGGGAGACCGAAAAGGTCTCGAAGGTCGACGAAGATGCCTCTGAGACTGACGTCGTCTTTGCGACTAACAAGACGGATCTCGATCCCGGTCAAGGTCTCATCAGCGCCGAACCTGCCTTCGCCAAGGAACCAGTCCTCACACTGTTCATAATGGAGGGAGTACCGCATCATCAACAGGTGATCGAGGAGGATGAAGCGTATGTCTTCAGGGTTATCTAAAGCCATCAATGACGCTAAAAGTTCATCCATGGATGAGACTTCGCGTTGTGTCAAATTCGAATGGCGCGGCGTAGATGAATTGCGGTTGGCAAGTGAAGAGGACGAGTTGTGGTACGTTCCCATTAGATTTATCGGACGATAACTGACTGTGCTGATAAGACCAGGCGACGAGAGGACTGGCAGCGAAGGCTGTCGGTCCGAATTGATAAGTGAAGCAAGATTGTGAGGTCGAGACGTCGAAGAGTTGTTACGACGGTGAGACCACCAACGACCTGTCACTGAGGAAGGTGAAACGTTCCTGCAGACCGAAGGGTAAACACTCAGCGATTCCGCAGGTGGAGCAGGGGTCTCCGGCGAGACCACAGTGGTCACCGGAGAGGCGAGGCCTGGCTGACAAAGTACGGACGCATCATTCATTGTACGGCCCCGACCGAGGAGGCCGAACGATCTTAAAACGCCCGAAAGAGCGTCTCTGTCGGCGTCGACTCGAAGCTTCTCCCGCACGGTTACTAGCTCGTCCACCAAGACTTGTGGTTCAACACCTGCACGAAGGCGAGCTACAAGCCAAGAGGTAATGAGTTGATCAGGCTCGAAAGAGACATTAGTCCGGACCACTTGGTTCGAAACGTTGTTCAGGCGGGTCGAAAGTTGCGATGCCGACACCATGCCAAGTGAAAAGCGCATTGAATGGATAATAGGAAGGAAGAGAGACCGGATCGTAAGAGGATGGCCTTGTAGCTGGATCTGAGAATCAGAGAAATCCTTACCTTACTTCAGTGCCCACCTCAAATTCGATCTCAGTGAGCTTTCTGGCTATGCTATCCACAAGACGTTCGTCTTTCCCCTCCCCGCCTCGCCATCGTTTGCCCACATACTCCAGGCATAGCTCAAGGACTTGCTCTCTGATACCTTGTGCCTCTCCTTCGATGTCAGTGCGTTCTTGGCTGGTTTTTATTAGGACGCCGATGACTTGTTTTTTTGAGAGATTGAGGAGTGACGATGCCGACAAGAGTTGTGGCGGAACGGTCTGAACCGCTTCCGAGCCCTCGGGGTGGGTGACGAGGGGAAAGAGCGGGGCGATGGAAGCGGCACGAAGTGCTGATTGAATTAACGCCGATGTTTCCAGAGGGACCTACCGTCAGCCGGGCGCTCACGCTTGAAAGCAATCCTGCAAGCACTCACTCTAGCGATCAACGACGAAATCTCGTTACAGTATTTGCGCACTGTGAAACCCTCTGTGAGACTTCTCCAAGCGAATTCCTCCAAAGCTGGAGCGAGATCATCCTCAAAGGGTTCCGAAGCGAGAAATTTTAGGAGCGAGGGAGAGTATGACGCGGGAGAAGCGTACCGAGGAAACAGATAGGATGGCACCATGACCAACGCGGGAGAAAGCAACTCTGTCTACCTGAGGTGAATTCTGGCTGAGGTCAAGTGTCAATATACCGCCTGTGAGTGGTTACGATGCATGGAGGGGGGGCAACGGGGAGAAGCTGCGTTTTGATGCAAAGCCTAATAATGCGGTGAGAGTGCAACAGGGCGTCGTGGAGAAATTTGATTTGGCATCTCGATCGGGTGCATCGTGCAAGGGAAGTGATGGTAACCGATATCTTAGACGTCCTGACACACGATGTCGTCGTTTGTTGGCGAGCCTACTCGCATCATGTCGCGCTAGAACGCCGAAAGGACCGAGACTAGTTAGGTCTAGTTTGATCAACGGCGATCAAAATCACAAGATGGTGAGCGAAGGGGTCCTTTCGATCTTGACTCTGTCGGCATTGCATCGATCGAACCATACGTGGAACCAGCTGAGCAGCTGAAAATGTGGAACATAATTCGGATTAGTGCGTGCAGTGACATTTGCGAAACAGCTCCTCGGCACAGACGCAGGTCCGAGTGGTTTTATGCGCGGCGTCAGTTGACTATGAGTTGAATGGCTGGTAATCAAGTCTCGTCTTGGAATCGTCGTCCCACTGGCGTCATGAAACAGGAGAACCGTGCACGTACAGGCTACATAATGCATGAGGGACTTCTTCACGTTCGTTGACTAACATCACTCCATTGTCCAACTAAGGCTCTTTCAAGTTACCCGCAGCCCAAGCAGAGGCAATCTCCTCGCCAGTGATGGTTCGAATAGATCCAGGCGTGGCCATGGAACCGTAGATGGTGCTCGCAACAATGTCAACAGCGGTTCCGAGGGCAGTCTTCTCCTGGTGGAAGTGTCGGATCTCGTCAACTTTGACCTCGAAGATGGCGATACGGGGGTCGGATGGTTCACCCGTGCGGACACCGTCTCCCAGGTCAGCAAACCATGCCTTGATATCAGGCGAATACAGTTTCTCAACGAGGGCGCGGTCCTTGATAGACCTGATGGTGTAAGCTGATGTAACGAAAGGGCAGCGAGGAGGACTAACTTGGCTTTACCGGCAATCGAGAACCAACCGGTGTTATCCGACGAGCCATCGGCAGCGAGGTTGACGTGGACACTTGGGATCAGCACATCCCTTGGATCCGTCTGCATCCACTTACTCGTTGTCGACTTCCGCCTCCTTGTGACTCTCAGCGTCATAGATGAACCTAAACTTCCAGTCAGGCGTGATCTCTGCTGGGGACATGACACGAGCGTGCAGGTTGCCATCGGCGTCGCGAGTGGTGAAAAGCACAGTCTTGTGCTTCTTCGTGAAACCACGAAGGTCAGCGAGCTTTTGGCTCAGAGATGGGCTGGCAGCAGCCTCCTTGGAGTATTGGTCGTTTCCGGATCCGGACATGTTGGAACTGTTTCGGATATAAGTCGAAGCAATTCTAGGCGTTGTCAGCGGGGTGAAGCGGATGACGGGACGGATGAGAGTTGCTGAGGAGCGAGAAAGCAGATTCAAGCTTCGGATACAGGGAGAAGTGAACATTGTATTACAAGGATGAAGATGAAGAGGGAGGCTTACGAGTTTGTAAAGTGGTAGTACGAACGGAAGAGATGTTGCTAGGCTTGTTATAACGCGAGATGACCGCACCGCTCAATTCCATCGATCGTCTCGTTTGACGTCATCACGACAACGGACTTTGTCAAGTAGGCTTGGCCTAGCGCTGGTCCCGGATTTGCACGCCTTTCTCCATGTGAGCCTATCAGAATTACAACCTCCACTTCATCTGTTTTCCCATAAGACGACTATTCTGATCTCCGTTGTTGCAGCACCCAAACTCGAACTCGAAAGCATCCGCCATGACTCGGACTGACGCATGGGCGAAACCAGGCGGTCCAAAATACATCGTTGGTGTCACCAATTTCGTCCATCGCGAAGCCCTTCCGAAACACGCTTCTAGGGCCGCTATATACCGATGTGTTCTGCAAAATCTGCGATTACTGCCCGACCCGGTTATTTGGGCGCATGTAATACCATCTTTGCGAAAGCTTTGCGCATCTCCCGCGAAAGATAAAGGTAGACACGGCAATGGAGATGGATCTGCAAACGGTCCGGTATCCGAAGCGGATCTGCGAGCGGCGCAAACAAGGACTGAAGCGGAGAGGAAGAAGACGCTGGGTTCAGCCAAAGATGTAAGCCAGGTAATCTCAGAACAGGTTTGAGCTCATCATAGTCTCTCAGTGCGGTAAGAGCAGCTGTAGCCTGTCACCCACACGCTCTGGAGAGGCTCATCCGGGAGTCATACGGGATAAAAGGGCCTCGACGGCACGGCAGATACCGCGTGGGTACAGATCGTCGCTAGTAATCAATGATCTCGCGCTGATAATCAGGAAGTAGCAAAATCATCACCGCTGCAGAACGGTGAACGACCAAACGAGGCAAAACTTGGCCCAGGCCGACCGGCAGTCCCAATCCCTCTTACCCCACTGTTACGCGTACCTAGGCCGATAGAACGGGACGCATTCGACGAGACCCAAGGGGAGAGTTCAAGCGGACGACAGGTCAAGACGCAATGGCAGCGGGAGGTTGATGGCGTAGAAGTTCCGCTAGCTATGCCTCAGGGTACAGGTGTCGTCACCGGCTTGGAGAAGAGTGGAGTGGTTGAGACGTTGCAGGCGTTCGCCAAAGTTGGCAAGGCATACGAACAATATGGAGACCCACAAATGGAGGATGTCATCTCGCATTACAGTGAACGGGAGCAACCGACAAACCCAGCCTTTACGACTTATGACCTGCCACTCACTTTTAATCTTCCCAGCTACCATCGTCTTTCCCCTGTCTTGCAAAAGATCTTTCCCGTCAAACTACGGCCGACCCGCCGTGAACCCGTTATGCCACGTCCTCCACGGCATGAAACGAAACTAAACCCCAAAACATGGCGGCATCCTGTTCGACTCACACCTCGATTGGTCACGCGGACATATCAGCGATTATGGGACGGCTTGTCGTGGGTCAGACCTCAGGGCGAGGCGGTGGATGGGCCATGGGTGAAATGCAGCTACGAAGAGGTCTTGCTATGGCAGCGAAAGGAATGGGACGCGCTCAAGGCTGCGGAGAACAAGAGCAAAGCTGGATTCCGACCTGCAATACAAGCCCGTTTTTCGAATATGACGCCTCAAGAGGAGTACTGGACGAAGCACAAAAAGGGCCGAAAAGGCACAAAAGCAACCATCGACCGTTTGCTGGACAAGAGAACGAGATGGGACGAAAGGGAATAAGAACAAATAGGTCATCTCACATACATTACTCTCATTTGTTATTGTTGTAAACTATGCATGGCATGTTCGCTAAAGAAGGCAGAAATGCTAGATGCACCACGACCACATCTCTGATCCGAACAAGTCCGCATCGGTGATCACCGTGAGAAGGATGATGACGAATGCACTCGAACCTGCAGCCTGGGTTATTTGCCTCAGCGAGCCAATTTCAAGTCCGCAAAGTCCTCTTGAACAAGACTAAATCACTGTAAATCCTCACACATTGTTCAAACACCCAACGGTCCGTTGAATTCATTGCAAAGATGGTCGCTTCTCTCATCCGTTCTGTTCCCCGCGTATCCGCCAGATCGCTGTCATCCGCCATGTCTGTCCGATCCAAGCACACCCTGCCGTCTTTGCCTTATGCCTACGATGTAAGTCAGAATCCCTCACACACAATGTCATGTTCAGTTAGCGAAATCATACCAGTGGCTGATTACAGGCGCTTGAGCCGTCCATCTCATCCGAGATCATGACGCTCCACCACACCAAGCACCACCAGACTTACGTCAACGGTCTCAACGCTGCCGAGGAAACCCTCGGCAAGTTGCACGCTGAGAGCGATATCAAGAGCATCATCGGTCTCCAGGCCGCTCTCAAGTTCAACGGTGGAGGACACATGTGAGTCGGCCGCGATATCACTTAGACCCGATATAAAACAAAGCTGATATAAGTAACCATTCCGTATGTCCCGTTGCATCGCTCAGCGTTTGGCATTCAAGGGGTCGCCGACTGATCTACAGCTCTTCTGGAAAAACCTTGCCCCGACCGGCTCGGAGGAAGCCAAGGTCCCAACTTCTGGAGCCCTTGCTGACCAGATCAACGCTGACTTCGGATCTTTCGAAAACCTGAAGACGGAGCTCAACACCAAGACCGCCGCCGTTCAGGGCTCCGGCTGGGGATGGCTCGGGTTCAACAAGGGCACCAAGAAGCTCGAGGTTGTTACTACTCCCAACCAGGACCCTCTTTTGAGTACGTATATTCTTCAGAGTTGGTGCCGACACGTGCTAACGAGAGCTCACGTTCCTATCATTGGTATTGATATCTGGGAGCACGCTTTCTACCTCCAATACAAGAACGTCAAGCCTGACGTACGTGTATTTTCTAGACGAAGCACTTTCCGAGCTGATGGGCAGTACCTCAACGCTATCTGGGACGTCATCAACTACAAGGAGGCCGAGTCCCGTCTTGTTGCTGCCAAGCAGTAGACTGCTTTCGGTGTAGAGCAGTGGAAGAAAGTATCAGAAGTCATGGATGCATGTGCTTGATTTTTATGGCATGCGGTCTCGCATGGACACTGCTCACTGTATTGGTCGTTGTCGTTCGTTATTTGTTGTACTCTCAGTCGTTATGGCCGTCGATGATGAGGGTGTCTGTCCTTAGTCAAGCTCAACCTCTGAAACTCACCTCCATCGCAGTCCTAGCACGTCGAAAATATCTTGTTCAGTTCTCGAAGCGATGATGTTCCCTCCGAGTCAATCATAGCTGTCAGCGGTTCAGATCAACATACCTTCGGTCATCTTTTGTCCTTGTTTGTCTCGTATTACTCCAGCAGATAGTCCGCGCTGGTTCAAGCTGTAGCCCTTCTTACGGGCATACAAGCGAAGACTGCGGTTGAACTGGGAATCAGCAAGCCGCGCTGCTCTCGTTGTGATCGCGCTGTACAATCTCGTTACCTGTTGTCAGCTTCATCAGTTTCTCGTCCAACAAAGAGATGGTCGACTTACCAGTGAAGTATATCAAGGCTGCTCCCCATTGCTCAAAAGGTATACACAATATATCTGCCTTTAGTCTTCGCATCACGCGGAGTCTGCACAGAAATTTACCTATACGTCTGTGTTTGCTATTCGCATCAAGTCTGCCAACGCCCATCCACTTGGCCTCCAATGCCCGCCAATCATGGGGCATAGACAGCTGAGATTAGTGTTTGACCCGACCCGCTTCTTGATCGACCCACGTCGTGCGTGATGATCCCCCTCATTTGCAACCTATCCACCAGCTTTTTGATTACCCCGGAGTGGTTCAAACCATCAGCCGTGTCTCTGGTAATAAGAATGTCAACGTCTCCAGACGTCTCTTGGCCTCTTCTATAAGAGCCCATGATCTCGATCCAAACCTTTGGATCGATGGCGACTGCCTCGGCACGGATGATCTCGTACAATTGGCGACACTCCTCCCGGGGGATACGAGCGTTCAAGTCGTCATATAGCTCTACACCGATCTACCACTTCAGCGTGACTACTGGTGGAAACTCACCAATTGGCCCGACGTCAGACCATAGTCTTTGGTTCGAAGATCGTTCATGGTCCTTGCACCACGTTTGTATAGTTCGTTGGCGAATGTTCGGCCTACACCATAGATGTCCTTGAATGTCGCTATGGCTCTCGCTTGCTCGTTGTCTTCGTAGAAGAGTCTTCCAGGTGCACCGCTGATGAATTCGTCAATCTGTCGCGATTAACAAGAGGTCGTTCCATCTCAGAAAGATGGGCTCACCCTGTCCGCCATGCCGTGTCCTACACCCTTTATCTTTCGGGCCTCAGCCCCGCTTCGAACGGGGTACAAAGTACGACGAAGGATACTCGCTGCTTGCATATATTGCCTGATTGCAAAGGCGTTCTTCCCTTGCACGCCCTGATACATGTCGTGCATATCGTCGAATTTTTTGGCTAGCCACTCGTTGGGGCCCGTTTGAACTACACCAGCGTTCTTTTGGCCACAGCGGAACGCGTCTGCGTGAGGGTCGGGGTCGCCCGGAATGTCATCGCGTTCTTCGTTGTGGTCTTCCGCAATTTCCGATAGGGCGCGTTGATCGACGGTCCCGTTGACGACACCAGAAATCATTTCGTCAAGTCCGTCTTGTTCCCCTTGTGGTGTGATTTCCCATCGGGGTCCAGAAGGTAAAGCATGCGAGGTGGCTATTGTCGAAACCCTGCTGAGTCTTGATGGTCCAGCCGTGATCCGCGGCGCGCTGACAGCCTTCAAGGGGAGGATGGCACTTTTCGTCGTGTGCAAGTTCCGGGGCTTTCTTGGCGATTCAGTGTCGGAATCGGAAGCTGTGTGCTCCCTTTTCCTCGAGATACTAATACTATTTCCTCTGAGTACCTCAACGGCCTCTATCGCCTTGCCATTGACTAGACCGGAAGGACGAAAGATCAAGTTGGGCACCTGT
Source organism: Papiliotrema fonsecae (assembly GCA_035773095.1). Taxonomy (NCBI): domain Eukaryota; kingdom Fungi; phylum Basidiomycota; class Tremellomycetes; order Tremellales; family Rhynchogastremaceae; genus Papiliotrema; species Papiliotrema fonsecae. The sequence continues at coordinate 801,653 of JAHRBW010000011.1, forward strand.
GCCCCAGCCGACTGCGTGCGTGTGAATGTTGTTCTAGGAAAGGAATTGTACGCGGTGCTATCAACCAACGCACCGGCCAATTTGCAAGCTACGATCCAATTCCACCGGACGCAGATGGTACCTTCAGGTAGATCGTTAATCGACCTCAGACCCAGTTCCCGTGCGAGCATGGAAGCAGATGTTTTGTCATAGACGACATGGGTGGTTGCCGTATCTGGTTGCAATGTTACCTGTCCACCTAATTTGGTAATCTGGGATGAGTGACTTCAATGCTGTTGAGATCAATACCACTCACCACTTCCCAGCGCTGTTTGTGTTTGGTAACAGGGCCAAGTTCTGGTGGAATACAAAATCGCAGTCCATTGAAAACTTTTCCCCCAAGTCCTTGTACCATTCGTCCAACCGATTTCCCCTTCGCTCGTCCCTTTAAGGGCGCCACAGCAATCGTGCTGGCCTCCGCAGCCTTCGAGACAGTTCTCGAGAAATCTGCGAAATGTTCCGTCAACTTGAGATATTCCTTTTTACCTTTGATACTGGCATGAGGCTCAGATCCCAGAGGAATGGGGACCGGTGGTGTTTGTACGTTTGATCGCAAGGCCAGTGTGTGGTCCGGGGTGTCTATCGGGGACGCGATAGCATCGGGCGTATGCACTGACGCTTGCCATTGAAGTCGAGTAGCGCGTTTAGCCGGGGGTGGTAGCGGAGTAGAGAAGTCTTTTGGTGTCGAGACGGACGGGAGAGTTGTATGGCCTGTCAGCCGAGAGAGGGTCGGTGTCGATAAGGATTTTCCAGACCGCAGCCTTGAGACAGTGGGTAACGCCGGAATCTGTCGTTGCGGTGCGAGTGAGATCGATTCGAGAGCAGGATGTGCTTGAGGATTTGCATCAGAGTTCACGTCTCGATTCGAGCGAGGTTGAGTCGCAGAGCCAAAATCTCCTTGTAAAGGGCTGTCCTGTAGCGCTGTGCCTGCTACTTGTTGCTGGACTGCAGCCGGTAAGACATGGTGTTTGTCTCCCGAACTTGATGTGCATGGCCCGCAAGCGATAGGCGGGGATAGATCGACCTTCCACGCTATCGCTTGAACGACTTGGGCATCATAATCTGCCGCCTCCTCGTCTGTTTCTGTGATGTCCGACTCGAGTGCGTCCCAGAATGATATTTGACGAGTTTGAAAGCGTTGATGATTCATTTAAGGGTGTATTGCTGTGTCAATCAGGTTTACACAGTCATTGAGGGCCTCGTCGAAGCTACCATCACGGCCACAGGATGTTAGAGAGGAAGCATGATGAAAACAATTCATAGTTGACGTCACCTTTGTAAACAGCCAAACAGACCGAATAGGCCTGCCAGAGGAGAGGCGGAATCGGAGGGAACGGAAGCCTGTTTTTATATAGGCGTGTTGTCGTATCTATTGTGCGTCTATCTCCACGTTGTTACCGGCAACTTGATTGTCGCTTATCCGAGATGGGTTATATCCCTCACCGTCTTGTTCAACGCTCCCTTTCTCACACACTACTTGCACATCGTCTCAACTTTTGGCAAGCGAAATGTCTGACATCAAGGAGCCCGGATTCAAAGTGAGTATCAAGGGAAAGTTCTCGGCAGCGCTAATCTCGTAGTCGAGTGACATTCTCAGCGTAAGACATACGCGCTAGCGGCGGTCGGAAGTTCTGATTCATAGGGCCTAGGCGATTTATTCGCCAAGATGCCAGAGAAGGACAAGGCCGCTCAGATCAAAAAGGTAGGCCGCTCTGTCCCTTGATAATTGCGCGACAACGATCACCGCTTGAAGGCCTGGGCACTGATGATAGACCAACGGGATCTTCCAGCTCAATGTGAAGAACGCCGAAGGCAAAGAGGCTATTTGGGTGTAGGTCAACGCGCCTATGGAGCTCACACTAGCATCGACCTGAAAAACGAAGGCAAGGTGACCAAGGGCGCCGCCAAGAAAGCGGGTGAGCTTTAATAGCTATTCGTGGCAATCATGCTGACCGTAGATGTCACAATGAACCTCTCGGACGGTGTGTAAAGCATACAGCGGTGCGAAACCTTCCTTGCTGATCTGTAGATACCTTCGCCCAGCTGGCTGATGGGAAGTTGAACGGTCAAAAGGCCTTTATGACCGGCGCGTTGAAGGTCAAAGGAAATGTGAGTGTTCTCCAGCGCAGAGCAATCGAGCTAACGTTCAGGTAATGCTTGCTGTACGTTATGACTTTCATTCCGCATGTGAGACGCTAATAATGCGTAGACAAAGCTTGACGGCGTCCTCAAGGTGAGATTGGGTTCAAGCAGTGTTCGACGCCAAGACTGATGTACAGAGCGCCAAAGCGAAGCTCTGATGAACGTGATTGTCCCTCTAGATCGCCCAATAGACTTGATTCTGTTTTCCGTTGTCAAGTAGCTTGGTTGCGACCGGCCCGTCGATGTATTCTATGTTTGAGAAAGAGCATGATATGCTAACCAATGCGTCGAGCCTATTGCTACCTCAGACGGAAGTTTTCATTGGGTCCGCGCGATAGGCTTTCAGAGCGAATGAGCCACAGCAGTTCTTCAGCCTGATAGAAGCACATTTGCATCACACAGTCCACGAGGCAAATACATTGCATGACAGCTTTCAGGCTCGTCCCTTGTTCTCAACCAATTTGGACTCCCATTGGACCTTGCCTGCTTGCTGAAGGCGCTCGATAATGACGCTTCCAAAGGCGGTGGAAGCGGTGAGAACCCCTCCGACTTTCGCCAGGTGTGGCAATTCCGTACCCTTCGGTGGGGGGAGCACAAGGCAAAGTGCACTCTCCGCTAGCATCCCTGACTGTTAGCGGAGCAATACTATAACAGTCGAGGCAACTAACAGGTAGTGACAAGGTATCCAGGGTCACCGTCAGCTTTACACGTGGTGATCACGTCAAGACCCTTCTCTGTTGTTTGAGAAACGTTTGTGACGGTGAAGTAGCCTTGTCGCAGCTTCTCAGGAGAGGCGCCAGTTCCAGCTTTGGGAAGAAAGTAACTTATGAGCCTCCGAGTCTAAACGTCAGCACGCTGGGAACACAAGGTAGCAAGGCTCTGCAATGTCCGAGCGGGATAACTTACAAGGCTTGATCCGAAAAACAGGACCCCAAAAATAAAGAGTAGGCCGCTGGTAAGGAGTGCCATCAACTTGCTGCCAGTCTCCATAGCTTCCTGGTACTCGAAACCTCCGCCGTGTACCGGCTCGTCTCCGACGTTCCTTATCGGTCCATCTGCCAAAGTCTTGGGATCTAAGCGGGACAGCGTCCAAGAGCGACGGACTATACAACGATTGTATGGGTACATGAAGAAGAAAGAACCAACGAGAGGTCGGTCGACAGCCGCGTGGTTCAATTCGTACAGCAGCTTCGGTCGAGGCGTGGGGCCGTTTTCTCCGCCTGATATTAGCTTACCCCAAAACACCTTATGGTCACTCACGGCCAACCAAAGCCCATTCTCCAGCTTTGAGTTCTTTACGGGGAGCTTGGGCAGCCTCCTTCATACTCTCCACGGTGCCACCTGAGATGATACCCGAAAGTTTGAAGTAAGAAATCGATTTCGTCAAGCTCGCATCGGGATACTTCGCTTGCAACGTTTTAAGAGCCAAATACACCGTGAGGTCGGATGGAATCGAGTCGAACCCGCAAGAAGGAACGATACAAGCTCCGGTAGTCGTGGCTTGGAAGTGATATTTCGGGACGATGGCTGTAGCCAACCAATGTGATTCACCAGTTAAGTCAACGTAGTGTTTTCCCGTTCCTGCACATTCCCTGTAGTGTCAGCATGCTATACAATCGGTTGACATGTTGAATGCTAAATGAATGTGTGCAATCTAAGGGGAACTCACTTGATCAACGCCTCAGCGTTATGTCGAGCATAAGGGCCTGCTGTTTAGCCATATTCAGCCTTCGTGAACCAAGCTCACCGGCCAGGTTGATGACAACGCTCCCCCTTGCGATCAACTTCTTGACACCCTCTTCATCATCTAGCTGACAAGCCGCAATCTCATGCTTCTTCTTCATCTTGGAGGAAACAGCTCTCAGTTTGTCCTCGTTGCGCCCTGCAAGGATGACATCAAACTCGTCATTCTGCGCATGGGTGTCGAGGTAGATTAAAAGTTCCTTGGCGGTGTACGAAGTAGCACCGTAAACAATGACCGTTGGTTTGGACATTTAGGCGGGATTAGGTTGTTATAGCGAGAATGAAAGATCAATGGTCAAGAAAGAAAAATAAGAACTGGGATGTGTAGACATTTGGAGCTATCACGACGTCATCCTTATCGCTTGGAATTCACCGCGAAAAACGGACATGCGCTTGTTTCAGTTGTTACAAGTCATTAATTCGCCTTTACCTCTCAACAGGCTACAAGCTTCATCACCAAGCAGCCAAACCTGCGACAAGCAGTGTCCCGAATGCATGGCCTAAGCCTCAGCTCGATCATCAGCGTGCATGGTGAAAAAAGCAATCGTCATAGAGATATCGCCACTCAAACACCCTCCGAAGTATGCATTACGTAAAATGTATCTCATTTGTTTACACTTTGAGCTGTTGAAAAGACTCTCGCTCAACCCATCACTACACCAATGTTCGCGCAGCCAGCACGACCTCGTCACCTATGAATATTCTGGTTCATGACAAATCAGTCTTCTCACTTTCCAGAAAGCGATCACAACGCAAAGCATCTGCTCGGCGGCCCTTGCATTATCATCGCGATTTCCAGCCTCTCACCAACCTCAAGTCGCAACTGTCGCCGTCTCTCAACACATCTTCGCGTTTTCGTATGGCTATCACGTCGTATGAGAGTACCATGGTAGAGACCGAGACAAAGTGAAATCGTCTCCGTCGGAGGTAGCAAGAAGACCGTACAGGCGGTGTGTGCTCCGAGAGTGATAGACGGCAAAGAAAGCATAATACTGGCTGTAGAAGGGGGGGTACAAGTGACGGAGAAATGTGGAAGCGAGTGGAAGCGAGTGGAAGTGTGTCAAAAACTTAGGAGGAGTAAGTCTACTATATCGCCTCCTCGCAATAAGGCTGATCGACCATAGGATACAAAATAACCGCGTCAAGGACATCATTGCGGACAGGGAGGGACGGCATGTAGTAACAACCTGCGAACGAGACATGCACCTGCATGATCAGATTGGTGGCTCACACAAGACTCTTGGCTCTTCAAAGGTATGTACCGCTCTGTAATGTTGTACTACGGTTGACAAACTGGCATTTTCCACTGAAGTTTGTTTCGCCCCGCTACTACCGCACACGCTAATTCTGCCTTCGGCTACTTCATCCGACCTCACTCTACTCGACGTTGTTTCTGATAGACGGACACCATTTCGACCGTTTTTGGCTGTACCCGAGGCTACAGTTGGGGGAAGAGCCTTTAGTCCTCTTGCGATGACAGCTGAAGGTTCCAGAGGGGGGCTGTGTGACATGTTGCAAAAGAGCACAGGCAAGGTCGGCCTCATGGCATTGAGCGACCTCGAAAGGTACGTGACCATTGCGAAACCGTATCCTGACGGTAGTGCTGCAAAGATGATCGATTTTGGTGAGGCATTTGATTAGCGTTGCTTCCATCGATGGATCCACATTGGCAGGCACAACAATTGATGGAGAGTTGGTGGACTATGTCGGCCCTCTCGCAGTGACTGACTCTCTGGCTCGGTAATGGTGAGAGATTTAAGAGCGCTGGAAAAGGAGGTTGTTAGGTTTCAGACAAAGGAATCGGTTGAGCACCTGCTCGTCCTGCCTCGAAAAGTGAACTTCAATACGTGTTCCCACTGAGCGAGTAGGTCAGGATATCGTGTCCTTCCGGTCCGCAATCGGTGGCTTCTGGGTCTCCCTGTACGACGACGCGATCGCCATTTTTAGGTGAAGCAAGAGACAGAGAAAATACTGCTCGCGTCGTTGCCGCCCCGTCTCGAATAGACAAGGGGAAGGATAAAGCGACTCCCGAAAATGTGCCTCAAGAAACGACCGGCTCCCAGCCTTGTAGAGCCATTGGACAAGTCGCTTTCAACAACCAACCATGTTGATCTCAAAAGACGAGTCATACCGCACTCGTCTCCAAACCGGCATCGCCAGGCGCTACCACCTCCATCAATTTTGCTCCTGACCCTCCCCCAAAGCGGTCGCAATTGTTCGAGGCAATCCAGGCTCATGCCGACAGCCGATCTATTCCGGAGGGGGTCGATTAGCCAGTGGTTGAATCCGAACATGAAGGGGATGTAATCGTTTCCTGGGCCTTGAGACCATTTTGGACGCCGGACAGTTCAGTGAGAGGGATTGCAGAAGACTTAGACAACATGGAGATCATGCGGCGGGAGATCCGCGATCTCCGTCTTGTTCTATTGCGGATGAATCGGTCTCTTCGAGTCAGTCAGACGGGCCGCCGATCGCAAGAAGACGGCTGATTGATAGAACGAGGTTAGACTCGCCGTTCAGCCCCTTCGCACCGAGATCAAGGAGAAAGATAGTGTGATAGACGCGCAACGGAAAGAGATTGCGCGATTGCAAAGGAGGTTTTGAGGAAAGCGGTAACATGTCGTTTCAAAAGTCAATCACTCGTTTCATAGCGTCAAATCCATAACAATCATAGCTTGAGCACCTGGATGTCAATCTACAGACCTTTTACAGACCAAGGCGCCCCGATACATACAGTCTGGACCACGCGCAAAGCTTCATTCAGGCTTATTGGAGACCAAAGCTTTGATGTCTCTCAATCTGAGCAATGACCAACAGTACCCGCTGCACACCACCCACCTAGATTCCTATGCGTTCTCTCGCAGTCTTGTGTTGTCTCTCCTGCCTTGCAGCATCCACGGCGTTATGATTGATTTCATTCCCCTTGGGCGGATCCTCCTGACCTATGGGCGCTGACTCCGGTGAGGGAGCTTTGTCGGAGTGTTTCCTTTTTTCCAGTTCAGCTTGCAGAATCTTAACGTCGCTTGCTCTGAGCGGAATGGCTGTTGGATTTGAACGGATCATATCGAGGCGTGAGGTAAGAAGATGTCTCGTCGTCTAACAATGTACAGCGAGGATGATGGGATGCATGAAAGATGCACCGTGGGAATCTCGAGCAACCGCTTGCACCGCCGTACATCCTCTTACCTCTAATCCTGTTGTGTTCATACCTCTACAAGACACAAGCATGGAGTACATTCAGAAAGCAGGGGATGTGGTCAAACACTTCAGAGTATGTTCATGTTGTTGTTTCCAGAGATCTCTGACGGGAATCTAGCTGATCCGCAGGAGACAAAGCTGTCCACATTGAAGCCTCCTCAGGAATTCGTAAGTCTTAAAGCGTGCCGCCAATGTCACCTGCTGTAGTTTAAGGTAGGTATGGTTCACTGATATCAGTTCGACCACCGCCAACTATCAAGACCGCAGAATGTAAATGAAGCTACCACTGTGAGCTAGATATCTAGGTTGTTCCATACACAGCTGACCGTCTGCAGCGCATCACGTACAACACTCGACATTTCTCGGGCAACTACCTCCTGATCATCGGCGTACTCGCCATATACGCATTGTGAGCTATAAAACTCACAGTTCAAGACGCCTGCGCTAATTTGGCAGGATCACGAACTACTGGTTGCTAATCGCTTTGGGATTCTTAGCTGGTGGATTCGCATTGATCAACAAGTTTGGTGAGTTGGCCTTTTCAAACCCCCAAATTTCGCTTGGGCAGTGTGACGATGTCTTCCAGACCACGCCGGGGCGATGAAAGTCTATGGCACATTGGAAAGACTGACAGAGCAGCCCCTGAACCGGTCCAGGTTGGCTCAACTGTTGTGACGCAAAAGTCGCTTTACCTGGCCCTCTTCGTCATTGGTAAGCTTGACTCCATCACCCGACCGCATATGCCTTTCACATCCCATGAATGTGGCCTAGTTGACGTTAGGCTTACCGCTTCTGTGGATCGCCTCGCCGGTATCGACGTTCTTTTGGCTGGTCGGGAGTAGCGCCATTCTCATTCTTGGGCACGCTTGTCTGATGGAACCGGGATTGGAGAGCGAATATCAGGGTGTCGAGGGGGTTTAGAAGTGTCGAAGGATGAAACATGAAGAGGATGCTCTAATAACGAGAACATACACACAAACATAGAAGCAGTCTCGTTGCAATGTAAATACATCATCGCGTATTTATCGAACTCAAACTTCCTTGTCGTGTTAAGCCACACATCGCTAGTCCAAGCCTTCTTGCACGGGAACGGCCCATCCACTCTCCTCTCGTCCCATGCGCCTGGTCTTCCTGACCCTTCCGGTCAACGCCTCCTTACGCCTGAACTCTTGCTCCTGTTTGTCCATCTTCCCACCAAACCAGCCCTTCCACCTTGATTGAGGTCCAGGGATGAACTCGTCTGATTGGGGCATGAGAAGGATATGGAACTTTTGGGCAGAAGGGTCGGTAAGGAGCCAATCCTCAAGTAGAGTGAGGTTTCGCAAGTTTGATTTGAACAGGTTGTCGATAATGTCACCGATGAGTGGCACAATACCCACAACCATGTCAAGCAAGACGTTTAGTATCTATCGTTAAATCCTGCCAGATTTCTCGCGACACTCCACTCACCATCCATCCGATTATCTGCATCGGCACGCCAAACACGAAGCTCAGCCATACTTGATACAGTTGCAAGACAGCGCTAGCAATGTCACCGTAAAGGGGGATGATGGATATGATATCATCCAATCCCGCTCGGAAAGGCAGCCCCAGGTCGGAGAGCAGCGGCGAAGCATCGAGCCAAAATGCCACGGTTCGAATGTGATTGTAGAGCCTAAATGATGAGCATCTCACTTCTGCGGATATGGCAAATATGATAAGGAGTGGGAGGACGTGGATCAGGCTAGTATGTTTGACTATGAAATTTCTCTTCTGGCGCCAGACGGGCTCAGAGTCTAATTAAAGGACATCATTTCGGAAGGTGAGTACTACTCCTCTGCGTGAACAGAAGGGAGAAAGTATCCCTGCGGATGGAGAGTTCGAATCTGAGAAGGAAACGTTGGTGCAAACTCACGCTTGAGCATCGCCATCATTCGAAGGGCGAATCACCCCATATCGAGGAGGGACATATCTCGCTTTGAAGACACCAAACTTTGGAGGCTGCCTCTGGCGACTGATGGTCAATGCGGCATTGCGCGAGGATGACTGACACTTGAGAAGAAGCGTTTGGGCGGTATGTTGACAAGATTGACCAGAGACCTGAGAAGGACATGTTGGGCGGAGAGAGAGAGTTTGAACGACAAGCTCTCCGCTGAACCGGAGTTGTGGCGTGTGGCACTTTTATGACCTCACCCAAAAACAACTCTTTTGATGACATCGACAAGCGTGTTGATGACGAGCAGTCGTGTATGTGAGAGTCAAGGATCATCTGACGAGTAATGCATGGGTAGCTCTCGACAAAGCGCAATACCAGCTACGGGCGTATTTGGGCAAAAGCACAAGGCACACTCTAGCCGCGTGAAACGCAGAGCATTGCGGCAGCCTTCACAACAGCTTCAATTTGCCGGTGACTTGGTTGATTAACTTTGCCGGCCCTCTGGTCATCAGCCAGTCTGTACTGTATAGTCTTATAGCTCAGACTCACGGTCCGATACCCAGGACAGTTTTCGATCCGGCGGCTACTTGAGTTCGACCGGCATCTTGGATAGTTCGGGCACAAAGGTTCAAGCTTCTCGCTTGGGCGGCAAGCACTTCGAGCTCTTCAGTATTCTGACAACGGACAGCAATCTTCGGCTGGCTAAGAACGGTAAGCACACGGCGTCTTCAGGATGACCAGCTCACCCCCGCATGCGCCAGCGGTTGAAGAGCTGCATGTCAGTATGTCATTCCAGCGTTTTTTTCCAATAGCCTCTGCGTTCGGCTTTTCCATGACTGTAGTCCAATAAAGGTTTACGCTTTGAGGATTCCTTCCCATCGCACTTACTTTAGGGTTGATATCTTTCAACATCAACGCACACGCTAAAGTCGCGTGGCCCGCCTGTGCAGCAATCTTCCCCTTGCTCATCTTGAGCTCATCGTTGACAACGAGGACAAGTTTTACTTCTTCCACCAGATTCGTTTTGACGCTAGCGATATCGGAAACTAGGGCAGCAGCTTCATCTTCAGCATCGGAATCACTGTCGCTAGCTCCGATGTCTGAACTTGCGTCGCTGCCGGATGAGCTTGGAGCGGCGCCTTTCTTTTGAGATCTAGACGACGAAGAGATGGAACGCGTCCCTGCGGCTCCCACGGCCTTGACCGGAGGGGCGAGAAGAGCGTGAGCAGAGTAGCCGAGCGTGAAGGCCAAAACAGATATAGCGATGGGTTGAAGTAGAGCTAGGCTTAGCTTGTATAAGTTCCTGTGCCCTACAATCCATTCTGAGGTCTCTGATCATGTTCGTTGCTGATGGTATGAAAGTATGAAGCAACGGGGATGCAAGACGAACAAAACTGAATTAACTGAAAGCTGAAACCCTCCGTTCCGTTGAACCTTTCACTTTCACCTTCGTTCTGTCTTATCATCAACAAACGAATCTCTCAACATGGCTCCGACCAAGAACGGGACCGCCGAAAAGGGGAAGGGAAAAGATACGGTTTATAGCACGACAGGGACCGTGTCTGCACCAGTCAACTTGGACGAGCTTGTCCCAAAAGGTGAACATACGGCCGTCAACCTCAATGGTTCTACCAAGAATATCCGTCCCAAGCCAAAAGTCACCTTGACCAGCCTGACACCAAACAACGTACGTCGAATGATGTCTGGCACTACGTTAGACGCCACAGACGAACCGGAGAACCCATCCATGATCTGGCTGACGAACAGTCGGGCACACTGCGCAGGATCAATTCGGTCGTCATTCCCATTGTCTACTCTGATAAATTCTACAAAGACGTCTTGGATGCTTCTTATGATGATATCAACAAGCTTGGTGTGTTAGATATACGATAAAACCAACCTTAACCTGGCTGACGCAGTCCACAGTGTACTATGGAGATATCCCAGTCGGATCCATTTGTTGTCGAATCGAGTCAATCAAGTCTGTTCCGACTTTGACTATCCTTACTCTTGCGTAAGTGATTGTCATTTCTTCTAGATCTAGAGACTTACAGAATAGGATCCTTGCTCCTTATCGATCTCTGTCGCTTGGCACCGCGTTGATTCTCTCCGCGTTGAAGAATGCCTTACATCCAATTACTCCGCCCCCGCCAGCGCCTTCTGAAGGCAAAACCAACACGAGGGCATCTCTAACAGTGACCCCACGGAAACCCGTCAAGAGAGCAGTGGCCCACGTCCAAGTTGGAAATGAGCGAGCCAAACGATTTTACGAAAGATTGGGTTTTAGAGAGACCGAGATGTGGGTCAGAATGCCAGAGAACGCCCTTAGAAGCTCATGACCAGTGTGAAGGATTACTACACAAAAATAGAGCCCAAAGATGCTCTGCTTATGGTTTGCGAGGACATTTCCTCGGCGTTGGGTGGGGAAGCGACACAGAACGGTACTGCTTAGAGTGGCCGGGTACAGGCGGCACGGCCGCTGACGCAGCCGATCAGTAGTGCCCTGATCTTTTTGAGGGAGTCGTATCAATCAATGCATTACGACAAGACGAGACTTCGCTACTGAGTTACAATAACAGTACAAGATGGTTCCGGGTTGTCGTCCATGGTTCTACGTTCCGCTTCGTCTCGTGGGATCCAGACGAGGTGATGCTCTAATACCATCATCATCTGGTCTTTTGATCATCTACGCTCTGCCATTGACGTTTATGTCTCATCTCCCTCTTCGCTTCTGAATCACCTTACCCAGCCATAATTTGCGCAGACCGTCTCGCTGAATGGCCAAATAAGTGTCGGCGGCTGCTACATTTGTTTCAAACTCTTCCAAAACCTCAACCAGATCTTCATCAGCCATGCCCGCTTCTTTTGTCTGAAGTTGTAGTATCGCTTCCGTGCGCCTTTGTGCCTCAGATAGACCAGCTGCCTGCACCTGAGCGTGATGCGATGCTTGAGTGGGAGGGGGAGGATGTGACGAAAGGGACGAGTGCGTCGAATTGTGCGAATGTGGGAGTTGCGATTCAATGCTTGTTTGATGCGACCTTTGAGACTGCTGGGTATGGGTGGGCAAAGATTGCTGAGGGGTAATGTTACGAGTCGGCGGATCCGGAAGTGCGGGAGAGACTCGCTGTGACGAGGGAGAAGGTGGTGTTGGCCTCGATGGTGGTGGTGGTGGAGCGTTCGTAGGGGGCGCGTATTGGATGTTCTGCGGCACGTGCTGCTGTAGCATGTGCGGAACATGAGATTGCGCGTGAGAAGCACCAGGCATCTGATTTACATACGGCGTCTGGCGGGGGAGGCGTGGTTGATCTATATTTTGGTACTCATATTGATGTTGTTGGTGATGCTGCTGTTGGTGCGCTTGAAGGTTTTGTTGTTGCATCTGCTGCTGCTGCTGCTGTTGCTGCTGATGGTGTTGTTGGTGTTGGTGTTGATGTTGATGCCGGAGTTGTTGTTGCTGTTGTTGCTGCTGTTGTTGCCGATGTTGTTGCCGATGTTGTTGCCGCTGTTGTTGCCGCTGTGGTAGAAGTTCTAAATGCTGTTGAGACGATGGTCGGTCATTACGAGAGGAAGAATGTCCTGTCACCGCTTGCAATGAAGCCGAAGCGAGAGTTTGAGTAGGTGACTCCATGAGTGTCGAGTCGAGAACGCCGCCGATAGGGCCATTAAAACCCGGCGAGTTTGACGAAGAAGACGGAAGGATATTATAAGCTATGTGCGGCTGTTGATGCTGGCGCTGCTGCGATTGGTGGCCTTGCTGCTGAGATAGTTGGCCCTGTCGATCGGGGAGCAGATCTCCGGAAGCGGTTCTTTGTCTTTTTGAGGGAGACGGTCTCGTGTCAAGTTCGAGCTGCGTTGGAGCACCGAGCATCGCGCTGTCGAAGGTTGTCATGCGCTTCTGACCTCGATCGAGAGTAATAACTTGCTGGAATATCAGCTCCTGCTTGCGCTTCTTTTTTTCACTTACGCCATTAATCGTGAACGACCCTTCGAAATCGTTCTCGTCGTCCATGTCCGAAGGATCCCATGGCAGCAAATTGGTGCCCATGTCCAAGCCTAGTGACTTGATCTGGCCATTTGCGTTCATACCATTTGTTTCACCCGTAGGCGTACCGTTCAACCCCATCTGGGGTGTAGGGATTGACACCATCGATGACGAGTCACTTAGGGCGCCCAGTGAGCTACGCGGTTTCCCGATACTTCGCTGCCGCAGTCTAGGATTCTCCGCCGGACATAGTACACAGAGTTGGTCGTACGTGGGCAGATGGATCTTTTGGGACTTGTTCGCTTCTGCACTCTGAGTTGTCAGGTTTGTCAACTAACAAATATCGTTGGTAGCCCTGGAGGCTGTCTGTGGCCAACTCACCTGTTCCACGGATGCCCAGGCTTCTTGACTTGCGCTAAGTTTGTGCTTGGTTCGGTCCCACACAAAGCCCGGCAGGGTTTCTAATTCCTTGACGACCTTGAAGTCTCGTTGCAGCTATCCTTATCAGCGCAAGACTCGAGTGTTGCGAGGGGGTGAACAACAGAACAGGCAAGAAAAGCTAGACGTACACGCTGCCAACGACTTTTACAGGCGTCTGGAGTCTTTGGCCCTCCCATCATCGTCGATCCTTTGACCAAATCTGCCGCTTCTTTCCATACCTCTGGCTTGAAGCCGTTATCTTGAGTCCGACCAGTGTCTTTATGGCGCATAAGACAATTTACAAGGATAGCGGTGTCGGCCTCTGTCCAGTGGGCTGATTTTTTGCGGTCTTTGCTAGAGAGGTCGGACATGGCTTAGGTTCAGAGGCAGGCAGGATAGACTTTGTCCGGGTTTGTTGGCAAAATCAAGCTAGCAGCACAGCAGAGACTTGATCTCAGTGTGATCGGACAAAGCGGACTCACGGAACAGGAGCAGAGACATAATTGTGTGTGTGTCAAAGCATCCGAGGCATTCAGATCCTCGTATCCGATCTGCTCGTTAATCGATACGACTGCAGAACAGGGGGGTCTGTGAGAATAGAAGTTTCGCCTGAGTCGCAAGGGTTTCGGGAGATCTTTACCGAGAGCGGGAATGACTCACGTTTCAGATCTGGCTTATCGAATACGATGACGATGGGGTGAGACCCAATGGAGCGACAATACACGATACTCGCCTATCGGTCGGGCGTATATCTCCTGCTGACCGTTGTGACTGAGGCTCTCTGTATGCAAGCCAGACACTTTGGTACGCAGATGGTAAAATGGAGACTGGGTACTAAATTACGCAATCACACCCGTGCCTGATTACGTTACTTTCCTCTTAGCCGCGGGGCATTTCCGGGAGAAATCACACATCACTTTTGGTCGAACAACGGAATCACTTTTATCACATCGGGGCACCACCCTTCTGACCCCGGTTGACTGGATCTTCGCTCGACCTCATCCCCCTCCCCCCTCCCCCCTCCCCCCTCGCCCCTCCCCCTACCCCATCCGCTATCAACTCAATGGCCAGAGACGACGCGTACGACCCAGGCATTCAAGATGTAGACATGGATGACGATGATGAGATCGGGAGATCCACTACTGCAAAGGGCAAAGGCAAATCGAACGGAGCAGGAGTACGCTGTTAACATATACCAGAACGCTCACGGTTAGGGTATGCAGACTTGGGAAGGCGCGTATGCACGGCCTTGGGATGCGTTGGAGGAAGATGATGAGGGAGGTCTTCAATCAACCGTGGAGAAATTGCTAGCTAGGGGAAGAAGAAAACGGTAAGCGTGATCAGGCTACACCGAGCTAAACATTAGGGCTTTGGCGTCGGAAACACCTCTTAGGAGGTCGATCATCCGGCATCTGTTCATCATTCTCGATTTGTCAGAGTCTATGATGGACAAGGATTTTCGACCCACTAGGTGGGTTTCAAGGTGATTTATACCGGGCTGATCCAAGATGGGAGGTCTCACTCACATACTTGAAAGGTTATGTGACAGAATGGTTTGACCAGAACCCTCTAGGTCAGGTTGGAATCATTCTTTTACGAGACCGTTTGGCAGAAACCATGGTGCCCATGGGAGGTAAGCCGTATCGGCATGCTCCTACTCACAAAATAGGTAATCCGCAGGAGATACTTTCATTGTTGTCCGAAAAGCGAAAGCTGGAGCCATCCGGCGAACCTAGTCTCCAAAACGGTCTTATGATGGCCAAGGGTGGCATGAGGTGTGTCCTTGCAAAACGCACAGCAAGATGAGCTGACAGTAGCCATCTTCCTTCCACCTCTGCCCTGGAAATCCTTGTCTTATTTTCTGCCATCTCTACTGCCGATCCTGACGGAGCAACCACTATACAAGGAACAATGAACGAGCTCGTCCAGTCAAAGGTTCGAACGACCATTATCTGCCTTTCTGGCGAGATTAAAATCTGCAAGCAAATATGCGAGCGCACCGGCGGTCGATTTGGCGTAGCTATTGATGAGGATCACTACAAAGAGCTGATGTGGGAGACAATACCTCCGCCAGCGACTACAATGTCTCAACCGGCGACCTTGGGTGTGCGAGCTGCGCTTGCTGCTGGAGGTCAGGTGCCTGGGTCCGGTCCAGGTGGAAAGAAGCCTCTCCCCGTCGGGGACCTAATGGTTATGGGCTTCCCAGTCCGGCTGCCTCAAGGCGGGGAAACGCTCTGTGCGTGTCACGGACGGCTGAAAAAGGGAGGCTATCTATGCCCACGTTGCGGTAGCAAAATGTGCGACGTTCCGACTGACTGCGAAGTTTGCGGATTAATGGTCGTGAGCTCGCCGCATCTTGCGAGGAGGTATGTCGTCAGCGAGAACCCCGGTTAAGCTGACAACAAGCTTTTGGTTCCTGTTTCCCGTCGCGAATTTTGATATCTTTGGCATCTCTGACGCTCAACAAGAAGAGGCGATGGACAAGCTTGAGATCACCTGCTATGGATGCGACAAACCATTCCCAGAGGTGAGCACCTTGACTGCTGCGGTATTTCGCGTATATGAGCTCCCAGCGCTGACTGTAGCTCGTTGATGTCGGCGCCTCGATGGGGGTAAACCAAGTTGACGACGCTATCAGTCCTACCAGCCGATATCGGTTAGTCTACCACCCGCACAAAACCTCCGGAATGGACTAACGTGCAGGTGCGCTAAGTGCGAAAACGATTTTTGCATGGACTGCGACCTGTACATTCACCACACGCTGCACACCTGCCCTGGGTGCGCGCAATAATCGCCCACTCCTCTCACGTCCATCCGCGATCCGCGTGAACACGCCATGAGCTCTTCACACGTCATTCCCCGTCGCAGTCGGGTATTCGTCCCTCTCTGTCTTGGTACTGCATTCGGGACCTCATGACTCATCATAGATCATACATCATGCCCGACCGCTGAAAGTTGTTGTAATACAAAGAAACATGCATAACGGCCTGCGAAGCCAGATCAATATTTGTGACGTGTAGAGTAATCTGTCGTGAGGATTGTGTCAAACAGACAACAGGACTTACCTCGGGGTGAAACAACCAGACCGCGACCTTTGGAAGCACCTCGGTAGACTGTTTCAATAATGTCGATCACTTCTTGCTTGTCCGTCATAGCCCAGTTTCTGATAGTCAGCGCGACACACGAACAAGGAGATGACGTTGAGACAAACATTTTGTTATTGTTACCCGTTCCCAAGTCGATCATAATATGCTTATTTCTGCAGGATCAGTACAGGTAGAAACGAAAGGCAGAGGAAAACAGGATCAACGAACCTGTAGAAAAACATCACTGTGCAGTTGTCGTACAACTCGTACATCTGCCGTCAGTGACATCTCACACGCAATCAATCAGACCCGCCTTATTGAAGTCCGGCACCTCGGTAATGTCGACTGCAGTCAGCTTGATACGCGTACCATTTGCCTGCTAACGTCTACGCAGGTCATCATGTGGATAGACAGAGAGATTAAGCTTACCAAGGTAGATGACGCAGAAGTTCTGGACCTTCTCAGAAACTCCATACAAGGTCTCATCCATCGCCATACAGTCCGGATTGTGGTCATGACCGAAGCGTAGGCAGACAACTCTGTCTTCCTCCACCATGATAGCCTAGATGTTTAGCGAAAGCTTTCCAAGGTGTGATGCACAAATCTATCGATATTCGACTATGTGATGTGAAAGGATGTAAGAAGGGCCAACAAGCGTATATCTGTGATATATGACCGCTCATGAAGCTGCACCATGTAGAGCGTCGGCCATCGCGTACAGGAAGAAGGGGAGGATGAATGAAGGACGAACCTGGTCGACATGCCAGCCGGAGTGCAGACTGTTAATCAGCTCACGATTGTGCAACCTGCTTACTGGGTCATAAAATACGACATCCTGGCGAAATCCTGTGGTTTATTTGTGGGGCAAAGGCAAAAGGATGAGCGGATGATAGAGGTAAGAGTTGAACAACAACAATTCGCGAATACTCGGCCAAGTCTTGATCTCGGTGGCGGCCAACGCCAGCTGGCGATCTGCAAAATCACACCGGTCTATATAGAAATCACACCGGTGGAAGCTATCACTAGTGTGTCATCCAATGTGTTGACGACAATCACCGCGACCCAAGTCTTCGTGAACACTTCCACCCTCACAACTCAGCCTAGCTAAACGCATAATGCTATCTCGCTTGTAACGTTCGCCTGCCCATTTCGACACAGCTGATAGCGTTTGTATCTCATACATTAATGTCCGGAGGGTGCTATAATGGTACAACGCTCGCCCCTGTCCACGATCACTTCGCATGTGTGTATGGTGTCACGCATTGTATTTTGATGGTCTCCAAGCATCGTCCCCCGCACACGCCTCATCACTTGCCACCCCGACTCACTTGCCAGTCGGCTAGTTGAGGTGTATTAAGTCTTTTGTTTCTCTCTCTACTTGACGGATCTCCTTTCTGTTTTCCTCGTTTATCTGGCGGACTCGTCTCATCATGTCGCCTATGACACCAGTAAGCTGAACGTGAGGGACGGATAACATCAGCCTGACAACAGACCACTCCGAACAGACCCCAGCTGTCACTCATGCCACCTCCACCGTCTTCTGACCCTCTACCCCTAGTCCTCAAGAAAGCCAATCCTCACGAGCCAAACCGCAGAGCTATTCAAATGAAGAGCGAGTGGCCGACGCCCCCAACAACTCCTGTCAAGTTGAAGGCAGAGCGGGTTGCTGTAAGCGATCGACTGAGATGTCGCTGATGTCAGCCAACAATCGTAACCAGCTCAGCCGGTTCACACCCGAGTCTTAAAGCGTCGCCGGCTCGCCGTCGCAATTCTGCGACTACGTCGAGCAAATCGTCAGTCAGCCCGTCTCCGTCAAAAGGGCTGCTGCTGAGCCGGTTTCGTCAAATAAAGGCTGCTGGCAGTAGAGCTGCGTCTTCTACTTCTACGCTCGCACACAACAATGTCCGAGCTTCAATATTCCAGGGGTCGTCCGCCGAAGAGGTAGGCTATTACTTTGCTTGTATCCGTAAACTAACACGTCAGCCACTGGAGGTGGATATAACGCTTCCACTTTCCCCAACAGCGTCCATTCGATCTCTACGCGAAGGAGGAAACGGATCCGGCCGCCGTGACTTCCCTGGCTTTGGCGAATTCCGACGAGGTACATCTACATCGTCCGAAGCCAGTCGGGTATTTAACCGCACGGCCTCATCTGTCGCTTCTGCACGTCATGTGTTTGCCTTGCCTCGTCAGAAGGTGATCCGAGACGCTGGCGATTCGAGACAAGTCGCCAAGGGGCTGAAGGAACCGCTTGTGGCCCGAATTGGCATACCCAGGGCAATCTTGGATGCCCTGGTCGACCTAACCACAGTCATCGACGAAGTGCAGGCTATGCAATTGAAAGGTGCCAAATCGGCTGACGACATCCTTGGCATCTTTATGGAGAGCCTTGCCGGGAAGATTGGAAGCGTAGCGAGAACAACCTTGATCTCAAATCTGCTGGCGGAGGATGGTAGGCATCGCAAAGCGTCGGGAAACTAAGCTTCAGTGTCTGATGGAACCCTTACGGAAGGCAAAGGACACGAATTCGTTGGTCTAATCTTGAAGGCGCTTCGTCAAAGTGTTCAAGCCTACCGAAAAGGGTTCCGATTTGATGGTAGCCCCATCGATGCCAAGAGAGTGACTCTGGAGGGTGACTGGTTTACGTTCTTTCGCAGGTCCACTCGATCCGACGCCAACGATTTGCGCAGGTTGGGAATGTGTCAGGAAGAGGCAGCTCAGGCTTTGATCTCGCTAGAGGTTGTGTGGGCAGCCAAGTCGAGACAGCAGCTGGGTGAGTGTTGTGGCAGTGGTCTAGCTGATTGGAAAGATGATCTTCGTGTCGCCATCCCCTGCTTCAAGAGAGACCAATTGCACCGCTTTAAGGACGCCGCTCGGAGATTGGTTCGGGCGACTTTGGAGGAGGCTTGGGTTTAGTCGAGGAAGCGAAGGCTGTCCAGTTCGGTTTGAATTTTGTACTCCTCATGCATAAATGCTGCTCACAAGGGCCTCGCGAAATCTACTCACCACGCACCGTGGCTTAGAACTCATCATCATTGCTCCCGCCAAACCATCCAGAGTACACCAGTATCGTCCCATACACCAGACCTCCCCCAGCGATCGACATCCAGCAAGCGGCGGGCTGAATCAAAGCGGCATGAGCGAGTAGGATCGGGAGCGATAAGCCGGTCATCTAACGTGAGTAGGTCCTCAGATGCCAGTACTTACCACAAGCATGCCGGTAAGAAAGCGACCAAAGTCCACATATGCGGAATTGAACTCGGGGGAGAGATCATCGGCTCGAGCACATCTTGAGCAGATGGAGTTGGGCAGTGGTGCCAGGATAAAGGTCAAAGCTGTTTTCAGCGCGAGTCCGACGTATTCATTGACTCACCGACAAGGATGGGTAGCCAGTTGCCCCATAGCGCACACGATAGGATCACGAGAAGAAAGCCCAGGGCGAGAACGAATGCGAGAAGAATGACGGCTGGGATATTCAAATTGGAAATTGTCATGCGCACGAGGGATGGAGGTAGGGTCCCGGATAGAGCGAGCGAGAGGATATGAACGGGCATATAACGATGATGGTGAGACATAGAGGTAAGCGTTGTACCGCGCTGTCAACAAAGGAGACCAAAGGCAGGAATGTCGACTCACTCTTCAATCCTGCCGCCATGGTATACCGTTGTTGTTTATGAGGTGTAGTTGATATTGTAATCTAGAGGGAGATATGCGACAAGTGTTAGAGGGCGAGTTGCTGACCTCCAGCTCGCCCGAGTCATGTCACGTGGTCAACATACTCTTATATCCACCCGCTTGCGGACCCCCTGCTCGCATCCCCTGCCTCGCAAATGATATACGCGCTGTTCCGTTGAAGGCGCCGACAACTTTGGCGACAGCCTTTTGGCAACACAGTATATGCATGCCCCTTGAGGGTCGCAGCTGAGACGCGGTCGTGCCCCGCAACCAGTTTTGGCTCTGCTAATGGGGGCCTCGTTACCGTCTGCTTTGTGCACCCCAGTTATCGTTGTGCATCCCGTCAAGCTGATCCGACACGACCTCTCCGCCTTTCAGTAGCTCGTAATCTGGCAGACAAAGAGGTGTACCCACAGGGTTAAAGTGTAGGCTGCCTAAATGTCAAAAGGCTCGCCACTACGTCACGAGTCTGACTCGGTCACATTAAAAGTTGGTTTGCCGTCACAATACATCCAGATCCCATCGCTTTCCCACTCTTCTCGTTCGTTCATAAACACCTATGTACGCTCAATCCTCAAACCACGTATCTGTCAGAGACGTAAGACATGTCTCTGTACATCATAAACAGACTCTGACGTCAGGCCATGGACCTGCTCGATGACCGCAGAGTCAAATGTGTTCGCCCTTTAATCCCGTGCGTCGACTTAAAATATCGTAGCTGACTCTTAGGCCTCAAATCTTGCTGGAGGAGTAAGAAGTTGTAAACCCGCGTGAACTGACTCTAGACTACCACTGTCGCTCAAAGGTGCTCAGACAGTACTTGACGGACGCAGAGCTGTCGAAGCGGTCGTCAAAGGCGACGATGACAGACTGCTCGTCGTTGTAGGGTGAGTCGACTTGTTTCCACGCTGACAGTAGCCCGTGCTCCGTTCATGACCCTGAACAAGCCATTGTCTACGCTAAGAAACTTCACGAATATGCGCTCGAAGCCAAAGATGAGCTGGTTATCGTCATGCGTGTGTACTTTGAAAAGTGGGTACCGATACCGGCCAATCTAATCACAGACCCCGCACAACAGTCGGCTGGAAAGGTTTAATCAACGGTGGGTTATTCGGCGAACTAGCTAATGTCAGACCCCGACATGAACGGCTCGTACCAGATCAATCGAGGTCTCAAGATTGCCCGAAAGTTGCTGCTCGACATCACCGAAATCGGCCTCCCCGCCGCCGGAGAATTCCTGGGTGAGTTATTGAGCAATTTCTGCTGACCTCAGATGTCATTTCGCCCCAGTATCTCGCGGATTTGAGCTCGTGGGGCGCCATTGGAGCGCGAACGACCGAATCGCAAGTCCACCGAGAGCTGACGAGCGCACTATCCATGAGTGTCGGATTCAAAAACGGAACAGTAGGTCAGCTGTTCATCATGCTTATTCCAGGACGGATCGATGGACATTGCGGTCGATGCCATCAAGGCTGCTGCCTCTTCGCACACCTTCCTGTCTGTCACCAAACAAGGTTTGTCCGCTATCGTCGAGACCGAAGGCAACCCCTCGACACACGTGATCCTTCGCGGATCCACCAAGGGACCAAATTACGAGGCCGAGCACGTTGCTGCTGCTGGCGAAAAGCTGCGAAAAGCAGGTCTTCCTGCGAAAATTATGGTTAGTCGCAATACGTTTGTCTTGCTAAGTGCAGATCGATTGCTCTCACGGCAATTCATCCAAACAGCATCAAAGACAAATCGTCGTTGGCCAAGACATCGCCGAACAACTCAGTGGACCTACTGCGCAGATGATCATGGGCGTCATGATTGAGAGCAACATCAACGAAGGGAAGCAATCGGTCCCTCCAGAGGGTCCACAGGGTCTCAAATACGGTGTCAGTGTTACCGATGCTTGCATCTCGTTGGATCAAACGATTCCCTTGTTGAATGACTTGCGCGAGGGGGTGAAGAAGAGGCGAGATGGTGTCCAGAAGAGAGTCAATGGAGATTAATGTGGGATGCATTCTCATGGCTTGTTTGCCAACGTTTCGAGGATCTGGCGAACGCCTTTGGCGGCTTCGACCTCGAACGGCGCTCCTCCTCTACCCAGACTCTGAAGGATGTTGCCCAGAGCCGCTTGGACGATCGGGACGACACGCCCATAAAATGCCGCAATGTCGGGCGACCTGTGATCAATGCTCATGGCGACACGTTTCTCCCAATCGAGCACACGAGTAAAAGAGGGGTCAGCGGGATTGAGTTCGGTGAGCGCGAGCGCAAGCTGCTGTCAACGTTGTGTCTGGGCCTGACTTACCCGGTGCAGCAGCGTCAATATGATGGCATGGCTAAGTGGGCTTTTGCCAGGAGGCGTTGGCAGAAGACCTTGCGTCATGATCCAATGGTCGTTGACAAGATTAAGGGTTGCCGCTGTGCTTTGCTCCCCTAAGCCGGTGAGGAAGGTGTCTTCGAGCACGTGAGCCGGTGGCATGGGCGGAGGATGGGGGTGCTGCGCCAGGGATACCGGTGGCAGGATCGGTAAGGGTGGCGGTGCGGACTGGCGGGACAACTGCTCGGCCAGCATAGACACTTGCTTTTGCAAATCGTTGATCGTAGAAGCGAGAGCTTTGATATCGCTACCTTGCTGTGGAGCCAAGTCTTTGCTCATTCTGCCATCAGCGTCGCAGAGGCAACACTCACCGAAGGGCCTCCGACTTGAACTCGGCCGTTAATTGTTCCACGACACGTTCATTTGCACTTTGGATAGCCGGTAGCAGCGTACTTTGAACAGCATTTTGAAGCGACCTTTCAACCTAATGTTAGCCTGCTCGGAGAATGGACGTACTGAGTGTTCAACAGCGCCGGTAACAACCCGTTGCACCGTAGAGACAAGGCTCTTTTCGATGGCACTTGTCACCGTTTGCAGGGATGACGTGATCGCGGCGGATACAGTACTTTGGAGCGCACTAACCTCGCTTTGGACGGCAGATTTGACGACAGACGGAAGACTGATATTAGCCTGCTTCGTTTGTCACTTACATCGTCTTGACCTCCTGCAGGGCATTGGCTACGCCAATCTCAACGGTCTTCTCCATCTGAACGGCGAGATCCTCTGAACCTAAAATGTTCAAACGAGTGTTGATCTGACCAAGTTGATTTGTCAACGTTTGCTTGACACCGTTGGCAATCTTGTCCTCGGACTGTCATCAGAGCAATCGAACTGATATTCACCTTTTTAAGCAGTTTCAGTATATCTTCCAGGCCTCCCTTTGACACCTCGACTTCAGGAAGTTCGCTTTTGACGATTGCAGGTGAAGGCTTTTTGCTAGGATTCGTTTGTGGGAGATTTGATGGCTCAGCCTGGCGCGTCGACGAAAGCGCATCGCACTGCGCCTTTTCGATACGAGCCAAGGAAAATCCAGTAGGCGAGGCGAAAAATAGCTCGGCGTCTTCGGACTTAGGGTTCAGTGCCAAACTGAGGACCGGCTCGAGCGGGTATTCGGCGATCCTGTCAAAGGCCACCACTGATCCTCGGGCTGGAGGGACACCTTTGAGCGCATAACGAAGGGCGAAAAGACTGCCTCGAGCGAATGGAGCGATCCACAACATGTTGCGAGGCGAATCGTAAACGACTTGAGCAAAATGCGCAGCGGGGGAAGGTGAAGTAAACTTGATGGTGGAGATGACCGCAACGTCGACTGTAATCTGAACTAGGTCGAATTGCGTGTCATTGTCCCGGCCGACGAGGATATTCGCTTCCACAAAGTGCACCGAGGAGGGAGCTGAGCCTGTAGACGGGAGTGGGCGGTTCCAGACACGGTTCAGGTTGGACACGTTGTAAAGGGTAAAGTGGCCTTTGGTCGAAAGCAGACCAATGGCTTGTTGAGAATAGTTTAAGCAGAAGCTTGCAAGTGGCTGCTGTCAGAACAGTCGAGGCTTGACCTACTCCTTCTGTCTTCAAAACCTTCAGACGGGACTCGAGGTTCGCGACCGTCAGGCCGCGTCCATCGGCAATAGTAGTAAGCTTGACGACGATTACACCGGCAGAACCACCTATGATCAGGTGATGAGAGTCCTCTTTTCGCAACCACTCCACGCGATTGACCTCGCCGATATCGGCTTCTGGGGAGGGGGCGATGTGAGCGACTATACGGCACGGAGGATCATCGAACTCCCATCTTTCCGGTACCTCAAAGATCGTCACTGAACGATCTGCGCCAATGACGGCGACCGCGTCGGATATAACGGCAACGTCGACAATATCGCCCACTGGCGATGATGGAATTTGAAGCACGAGCCTAGCTCCAGACGCGCTTTCAATAAGCCTGACCCGGCCTAAGGTCAGCGCCGTACCTTACTGACCAACCTTTGCTCAGGGCGTACGCGAGCCATGTCGGAGTAATGCCGACGGATCGCCCCCTCTGAAACGCGATGTGCTCCTTTTTGAGGATAGTAGTTGGCACGATCTGCACTGCGCCGGGAACGTTGACCAAACTATCGATGCCGAGCTTGGTAATGTCCACGGTAACATGCGGACCGGTGGATTTCGGACTATCATCAGCTCGTCAGGGCAGACGACGTACCCTTTGCCCTCGGTTCCTTTTGGAATCAATTTACTCGCAAGCCAAGGCAGCCCAAGATCTCTGCTGCTGCCTTGAGGGCCTGCTCCAGAGAGGTGACGCTCACGAGTCTCTGCCCGCGCCGGCACCGATGGGGCGGTAGCATTTGACAGGGCAGGAGAGTCAGGCTTGCTTATGTTCGCTTTTGCTGCTTCGATTTCTATATGAGTTTTCTCTGTGACTTTGGGCTTCGGTTTCGGCTTTTCAAATACGTCAAAGGGGGAGACGAAATCGAACATTGATTTTGAGGCCGTCGCATAGGACTCGGCATCTGGTTTTGAGCCATTCGAAGCTGTATGTGGAGGATCGGCTGACCGAGATGGAGACGGGATAGCGGAACCAGTGGAAGGGGCCGAGGAATCGGCTGAGATGGCAATGGTCGGTTGAACATTTCCGTTCTGGCTGGTCGTCAGCGAAGTAGGCATTAGATCCGAAGACTTGCGGAGATTTGAACATCTTCAGGAGATTGGCTTTATGATCAGGTTGAGATTGACCAGGTTTCCCAGATGTTGGCGAAGAAGACAGTCCAGGATTGAGTCCCTCTCCGACCGCGGAGAGGGTGTTGGAATGCGGCAAGCTTGATTCTCCCCCTTTCGACACGCTTGACATGCCCGCTGAATGGCCATCCTGGGGCGCTGACGGAGTGGTGAGACCGGCAAACAGGTCCGAAAGGGAGACAGCTTGAAGTGAAGGCGGAGGAGGCGCAGGAGAAGGCTCCCGGGTCGATCCAGAAGGCGGTGAAAGAAGGGCGGAGGACTGTGTCGTGTTGGGATGAGCTGAAGGTGCTGAGGGAGGCGAGGTGGCCGCGTTGAGCATATCGAGTAGTCGATTCTTGTTCGACATGGCGAAAGGAAGGAAATGGAAATGAATGCCTCGAGGCAGGCGGTTTATATCACTGATGACGTCTCAGCTGGCACACAATCTTACACACGGTCAAGCTTGACAAACAGGAGAGATCTACAGGAGCTGTCTTCAAGGTAGGGAGGGATACAAGTAAAGGAATGGAAGCAAACATGATCGATCGGTCCCTTTTCTTGTGTCCCTCGATCCTGGTAGAGAGTCAATGCGACCAAGACGGCCATACGATGGAGATGACTTCAATGCACTAGCTGTGTACTTGCATGTCCACTCGTAGAAATACAGCATCCGTCTACTGAAGGCTTCTCTCTCAATCAGTTCCGCTCTTCTACGGGAACTCGAATATTATACGCGAATCTCCAGATAATGGTTAATATAATGAATCGGTTTATGGGCTGGGAAATATGAAATGGAAAAAGGTTAGGGAAGAACGCAGAAGACAAAGCATGTGCTGCTTTTCGTCAACGATGCTCCAACATATGTGCAGGCAGACATTACCAACCTTTTCAACTGCGAGCCTGAGACACACGCGAATAGCAGCGACTCCTTTGGTTGGAGAAGAGTTTTTTTAGTACTGGTCGTTAGCAACGAACCGTCAACAATGAACCAACCTTCTCCCCGGCAGCTCGACCACTGGCGAATCGTCCACATGCACCGCAAAGAGCCATGCAGAAGGAGAGGACAAGGGCACCAAAGGCGGCAATGGTGAACCAGTTGGCGTTGCCCTGATCGTCAGCATACAATGCAAAGCGCTACTCACCAAGGTGGCGCTTCCTCCTGCGCTCTCGACCCTCTTTCGGACAAGGTTCCACAGAACCATGTCAATCACAAAGATAATGAGTGTAAGGACGGCGGCGAAGAAAGCCATGACCGACATCATGATGGTGGAGAAGCGAGAGGCGGCGGCGACACCCAAGACACCAAAGATGAAGGCGAGAAGGGCCACAAAGCCAGCGATTGGGTGAACGATCAGAATGTAAGTGAGGTTGTGAAGACCGGTTGGGTTGATGTTGGCATCACTGCACATCAGCTACGCCTTCGCTTGGATACTCACGTGTTGCCTCCGAGCATCAAGTCGTAACCAACAGAGCGGCTAGAGCAGCTGCCCCCACGCACACACTGTCCAAACACACCAAAGACGGTCTCGGTTCCACCGGAACGGGCTGTCAGGAAGTTGACAGCTTGCCATGCTGGGGGTGAAATGGAAGCTATAATGAGCGACTGGCGTCGTTGACAATGATCAAAACTTACCAAACAGTAGCAAGACGGCTGCGGCAAAGCACAGGGCGATAGCAATAGTGGCTGGGTTGGGCATGTTGATACGAGTTCGAGGTGAAGAGTGAAGAGTGAAGAGTGAAGAGTGAAGAGTGTAAGAGTGGAAGAGTGGATGGGGGCGATGAAAAGACCCGAGTTTGTGGTGGGAACAGGGTAAACAGGTAATCAAGAGATGGCTTGCTTGGCGGGGATTGGGCGGGCGGTGATGACCGATTTGCTCAACGGATGGGGTTTTACGGCGAGTCACAGAATCAAAGTTGAAAACGGACGACGGGGAGGGTAGGCTACTTGACTTATATGTAGTGTCGAGTAGCGATGGATGATGATGATGATGATGATGATGATTATTATAATACCTGTGGGCAGAGGGTCAGGATGCAGGATGAGCCGTAGTGGGGTCGACCAATCCTCTTGAGTTTACCACCCGGTTTCCCCTCTGGGTCCCGCTCGTCTCGAAACGGTAAAAACGGTGGAAACGGTATTTGACATCGACGTCATTGACCTTAATCCTACCATTCTTCCAGGCTCTTCTTGTAGCTCTTTCCGGATATCCTCACGTAAACGCTTCCCCTCCCCCGCCCTAGACCGAACCGAGACAAAGTGCATGCTCGTATGACGTCTGCGGCAGTCGTTCATTGCCATAGTAGTAGTTACCTCGATCATGTCTAGAATAGGCAACCTCGACTAAATTTCGTTAAAAAGACCAAAACCACTATGAAATCCGGTACCTAAATATCAAGCGGGTATTCAGGATGCACTTGATGTGCGGGTATCGAATAGGCGTCGTCAACGCCCGTATCAGCTCTGACACGAAGTTTGATACCAGGCGTCCAGTGTCCGTTCGAGCTCTCGTTCAAAGCTTTCGTTCAAGCTTTCGTCCCCTTGACGTTTTGGGACAGCCATTGTAAGCCTTCAAACAGGCCTTCTCCTGTGGTCGCGCAACTAGACCTCAATCGACTGCAGACGGCAAGTTTGAAAGACGGGACATACCTCGGGTGGACATACCAAGTCCTCTCGCGCATTTTATGCAGACCAAGCTTCTCAGTAACCTCGGCTGGCGACATGGCTGGCATCAGGAAAGGTCTACACGCAGCCCACCTCCAGGGAGATCTTGCTTGTTGGCAAACACCATCAACAGGCAGTCCTTCATCTCTCGGTCCGCTAAAATTCTCTCCAGTTCCAACTTGGCTTCGTCAATGCGATCTGAGTCTCCGGAATCAATGACAAAGATCAGACCCTATGGTCAGCTGAGCAAAGGCGATCCGCAGCATACTCACCTGGGTCCCGGTGTAATAATGTCTCCATAACGGCCGAATCTTGTCTTGGCCTCCAACATCCTGCAGTCAGCACAGACACGGAAATGACCGTACCCAGACGTTGAATTTGACATTCTTGTATGTTACTGTCTCGACGTTGAATCCGACTGTTGGAATTGTTGTAACAGATTGATTGAGCTTTAGCTTGTACAGGATCGCTGCAAATCAGTTTACAACTTGAGCCAAGACGCACTGGTCTTTCCGGCAGCGTCGAGACCGAGCATCAAGATCCGCATCTCCTTGTTCCCAAACAACTTGCCTAAGATGAGCGTCGTTAGAGTGAGCCCTTACCCAGAGCTTTACTTAGCTGTCCTCCCATGTTGCAAAGAGGTATCCAGGCGCGATAATAACACTGCAACAACGAGGGATTTGAGGGCGCGTCAAGTGGAGGCAGACGTGAAAGGGCCGGAGCTTGCAACCCAAGTTGGAAATCCACAAGATATCGTTCGTTGAGACTGTTGTAAAGAACGACTACGACCAGCTGGTCTCTTGCTCGCAAGATGTCTGTAAAGGTAAAGGAGGCTATAAGGTAGAGAGAGATGCGAGAGAACAGGAGATGAAACGCGAGGCGGTTGATCGCTCAGACAACAACGGGGCGGAAGCAAATCCCGCCACTAATCAATCAATCTCGGATCCGAACAATCACCCCGTAATCGGTCATCTCCTCATCTCATCTCCTCCACCCCCCACCTCTGAATCGATCAGTCAGTCATCTTGTTGTGAAACCATACGCTATTCATCATGACCGACATTT
Source organism: Papiliotrema fonsecae (assembly GCA_035773095.1). NCBI lineage: Eukaryota > Fungi > Basidiomycota > Tremellomycetes > Tremellales > Rhynchogastremaceae > Papiliotrema > Papiliotrema fonsecae. Next base: position 830,654 of record JAHRBW010000011.1, read on the forward strand.
CTAGCCCCGCCGCGTGAGTGTCATGTTTCGAATCGAGCTGATTCAAAGGCTGCGCATACCAGCGATCTTGCAGAACTCAACGAATAGGAGCGTGCGGCAAGTCGCTGCTCACAACGCTCAGCAGCGCGAAAAGGCGGATGCTAGGCGTGAAGCTCGGGTTCCCGTCGCAGCTTCATACGACGGTCGAGGGAAGCGATTCGTGAGACGCAAGGATAACGGTGAGTTATGAAAAAAAAAAAAAAAAGATGAGCACCTCTTACTCCAGCCGCGTTTACTGCCAATCCTCACATCGTGCAGCCCACCCGAGCCGATTTCGCTCCATCTGTACCCCTCAACTATCGAAGAATTCAGCCGACCTTTCCGCCTTCCGCTGTTCCTCGATCCGTTGATGCCCCGTCCGTCGAAACTCCGAAGAGAGATCCTTTCTCTCACGATTCGCACAATGGGGTTTTCTCCACGAGTCTCAAAGGTACCAGAGCGTTGCTTCGGAAAAGGGGAAGAAGGGCAGAAATATTTGTGTCTAACGTCGACAGAGAGCTGCGAGACTGGCTTGGTGGGAAAGGGTGGCATGCGAATTCGGAAGCGGACTCTTCATGCCCGTGGAGGGTGATCGATGACGAAATGGTTCAGATCGATACCAGCCTTCAAGCGGGCTCGTCCGCCCCATCAGCTTCGCGCCGAATGCCAGAGCAGCATCAAGTGCGGGATAGGCTTCCTCCTCTGCCTTTATATGATAGCCGTGTTGCTGCAATTTTGGAATTGTCGAGGTCTCCAGCTCATCTGACATGGACGGTTGCAGAAGGGTTTGAGCGGCTTATCGTGCATCTTCTTGCTCGCTACTACGAGCTAGTGTCATGGAGTGAGTGATACTGCACCCAGTTGCTCACATTAGGCGAGGATTTCCTCTCATCTGACAATCGACTCGTCCGGGTAACCCATATTACCGTTCCGTCACTTGCACAGCCCAGGTTACCGCAATCCCTACTCACGCCCGAGACAACCGATATCTCCGACCTCTCCGCCCCCTCGGACATGGACGTCTCCACCGACGATGACACCGGATCCGAAGCGGAGACCGAGATGGGTGATGGGGACGTGACGTTTACTCCAGCGTTGATTCAAGGCATTGCAGAATTGCATTTAGAACGAGTCAACTCCAACACGTCGTCAACGTACGCATCATCAGAAGGGGGATCTGAGTTTGGTATGGTCGACAGCATGACGCTACCCTTGCCATCAGCTGGCGGTTGGCGGGTTGTATCATACTCCGACGTCGAAAGCGATGCAGGAGATATACCGCCTCCCAAGGTGGCTCAAAATTTTGGACGTTTGGCGTCTAGGAGTTGGGAGGAGAAGCCGACTTTCTTCGAATATTTATACGGAGTCTAGTCCAGTTCACTTGACCTGGTCGTGTCATTTGTAATACATGCATAGGGGGCAGAAAGACAACTGGTTGCGGTGCTCAGATCTTTACAGCCTGGTAATCGCTTTGCTGTCCAGAGGTGTTCCTGCGCATTAGGCCAACCAGTAGGGCGACTCACCGTCTGGAGCAATTCCGTTTTTAGCGAGAATGCGATTATGCCTGATCAATCTGGCTTGATCAAAAGTGACCCTCTCAATGGCCCTGTCGTCAGCCGCATCGGGAGGCAGACTTGCATAATCCTTCGGACATCTTCAACACCAGCTTCGTCAAGCCCCAATCTGTTTTCGCTGCCTCCAGCCATGTTCTCCTCAAGATCGAAATTGTGTGATGACATGCCCGCAGCAGCTTGGTCGGAGAATGAAAACGAACCGAGCGGCGTATAGTTCGAAAGCCTCGCACCAAGAGTGGTAGGCAGATAAGGAGCGATGAAGGGCACGATGCGTGAGCGAAAGTAGTAAACAACTGTTATCAGCGAGGCGCACGTGTTGTAGCTCACGACAGGCAACGGCGACCACAACAGACAGAGCCGAAAGATGGAATAGCATGCTGCGCAGCGAAGCTTCAGTAGAGGTGTGGGTAAAAATATCACTTTGCAGTGATACCAAGAAGAAAGGATGCTTGACAACAAGCCTCAGCTCAACGGTTACAGCATCTTCCACAAACGGCGATGATGCCTGTAGATACGGGTCACGTCACGTGATCGAGTTGCCATCCTCGAGCGTATGCAAATCGCATCGTGCCCCCAACATTTGTCTTACCAGTGAGAGACTACAATACCACGTGGCTGTGGTTGAACGTGGTCGCTGGATCCCCCAGCTGAGCGACAAGCGTTGTTCAGTAGCTCCTCAGTCATGCATCGCCCACACAAAACCACGATGACGACGGTGCTTCTGGTTTATTCCCTTTACGTCGTCTGCTTTCCTGCGCTGTGATCACCTTGATATCAAGCCGTGCCCCTTAATCCCCATCATCTAGTCCTACCGGATTCTGCAACTGGCGCAGCGACAGCGCATACACAACGGCACACGAGATTGCGGCTTGTGTCATATCACTCATGGAAAGAATCAATACCTTTTAGAGAGTACGATCGTGAGCGCTGCTAGTTAGTATGATCCGGTATAAGATCTGCCTACTCACAAGTATGTCGCAACTTCATGTCTTTCTACTTGTGCTAGAAAGACGATGAACAAGCTGTTCAGATTCTGTGATTTCACCGAAGTCAGGCTCGTTTTGGCAAAAAGTCGGGTGTCATTGAGGTGACCAGACGGTAGCTCCAGCTCGGGCTTTCCCGTACAGGTCTGCATAAATGATTGGAGTCCATGTATCAGGCCGTCGTTGAATCTCCTCACGAAATAACCAAAGAAATTGCCGTTCCAACATTTATGCCCAATGCGCGCTCAGAATCTCGTAGAATCCCATGAACCCCGTAAGCTTGCGGTTCAGACTCTCGGAAGTTGCGCTCATGAACATGGATCATAATGTGGTATCTTTCTCGGTGAGTCACGAGCGAACGAGCTCGACGGCGCCGCGAGGCAGTGGCAAAAGCTGTGTCAACCGGGAGGCGCAATGGCGGAGTGGATTAAACAATAGTAGGACCTTGAGCTACTATCGACATAATGGGCGAAGATGGAGTAAGCCGTTACCGTTACGAAACCTTGTCAAGGAATGGCGAGGGATACCGAGGTCGACCGAGGGAGCGGTACAGAACGTAAGCGCGGTGGCAAAACCGGTTGTGAATCGCCAACTTGCTTGCAGGGTGTCGCGTGGCCCCATTGTTGCATTCACCCCGAACCACCCTAACCACCCCCAACCACCGTTACCACTTCTACGTCTTCATCACTCTCCCTTGACCATTCTCACCACCACCTCGAGCATTCAATCCCATCCGACCTCATGGTGCTCACTCCTGACCTCAGTCCGAATCGCCCCATCAGCGGTCCTCTGTCACCGCTCCTTCTGGCCTCCCATGGCTCTCCCTTTATCCCGCCCCATCCCACTCCTCGGAGATCATCCACTGGCAATTTCTCGCAGTTGTCCGATTTTCATCTGGACCCTCAGGAGGATGACAATGGCAATGGAGTCAGTGGTGTTGGTCACGTCGACCTAACCATCAACTACACGCAAGTCGAGACTACTGTATAAAGAGACGACTTCGTTCTAATCTTAGGGAATGGAAACAACCAGTGTTTAAGGAGAAGGTTCTCGCCATATTGAGGCGTCTCGTGAGTTGTGATAGGAGTGCACTCATCTCAGAAAGTCTCCATGTGGACCTCTTCTCAACTAAAACCTTCCTCAATACATCTCCAAAAGGTCTCAGGCGCGTTGACCAACGCTGTATTTTTCGTATCATTCAACCCGGCCCCGAGACCAACATCTCCATCCATGTCACCCTTGTTGACTCCTACGCTGCCACCTTCTGATCCAAATTATCCTCCACCTTTTTCTCCCATGGAATATCCGCCCACTTTGCTTCTTCGGATCTATGGTCCAAGCTCGGATGCGTTGATCTCCCGTACTGAAGAACTGCGAATCCTCTACGTCTTGTCTACGGAATACGGGTTGGGACCCAAAGTATACGGCACATTTGGCAATGGTCGAGTAGAGCAGTTCTTCCCTTCCCGAGCGCTCACTGCCGAAGAAATGCGCATGCCAACAGTCTCTCAAGGGATCGCCCGCCGCATGCGGGAGCTGCATTCGGTAGACTTGCGCTTGCTCGGATACGAGAAGCTAGAGCCAATGGTGTGGAAGTGCTTGACGGAATGGATACCCCTGGCTAGCTCGGTGCTGGAGTTGCTGTCTCGTGTGAACGAGAAGTGGGCTAAATGGGCACGCAAGTATGATACGAACAAAATCACCCAAGACATACAAAGATATCGTGCCTTCGTCGAAGGGGACCCCGGCAAGGGGAAAGGAGTGGTCTTTGCTCGTGAGTGTGAATGCGAACGCGCTCACCAAAGACAATGACACTCAATACGGAAACCTTCTCAAGCTCGACGCACCTGTTAAGCGAGGCGTCCCTAAGCACCATCAGGTGAGTACGAAGCAGCAATTTTTATTAACCCCAGTATATAGTCATCGACTTTGAATATGCCGCTCCCAATGCTCGTGGATACGATATCGCCAATCACTTCCACGAGTGGAGAGCGAATTACCACCACCCAACGCATTCCCACTCTCTGCAGCCTCACTTCCCTTACCCAAACGTTGGTCAGAGGAGCGACTTTTACCGGGGTTATCTGTCGATTGAGGTGGGCGCGGAAAGGGAAATTGTTGGACATGGCAAAGATGTTCCACAAGACCGTGTGGACGCACTGGAGAGGGAAGTTAGATTATGGAGTCCAGCCTGCAGTATATTCTGGTCCCTTTGGGGCATCATTCAGGCCGAAGAGCAAGTGGAGGCACTAGCAAATGGAAACAACGATGCTGATTTTGATTACTTGGTAGGTCCGTTCGAGGTCCCGCTAAACATAGTCATATGCCCTGGAGCGGTTGGAGATGTTTACTCGAGAAGCTACAGAGCTGGGCGCATTGTAATATCAATCCATGTTTCGGTGAACGCCGCGTATTACACTTTGTGTTCTTTACTTTCATGCACTCCACTTCACTTCGCTTGTTGCGTCCACTTCATTCACTGTCTCGCGTCATGTCGCTCGAATATCAATCTGCCCGTGCCTCTGATTTGCGGGAAAACATGAAGGCCGTGCTCTCTGAAGTAGAGTCCGCCTGCAAATCTCGACCTGTAAATCATTCAGCAGCTTTGGCTCATAACCAGGTCCGCCTTGTACCAATTTCCAAGATCAAACCCGCGTCCGACATCAAAGCTTTATACGATGCTGGATATAGACACTTTGGCGAAAACTACATCCAGGAGCTCGTTGACAAAGCCGAGATTGTGAGTGTTATCAAAGCCAGAGCCAATATTAGCTTCCAGACGACATCGCATGGCATTTCGTGGGCGCATTGCAAAGTAACAAAGCAAAGCTCCTGGCCTGTGAGTAGCTGCAGCAGGACACCCCCTGATATCAGCTATCCCTAACCTGTTCCTCCTGGAGACGCTTTCTTCCATCAAGGTAGCCGATCTGCTCCAAAAATCACTACCGCAACGCAACGCACCACTAAACGTTTACCTTCAAGTAAATACTTCGGGAGAAGACGCCAAATCAGGACTTCCAGTCCTCGACTCATCCTCATCGTCAACCTCGCCCCTGGTGGAGCTCGCACGTCATGTTCTCGACTCGTGCCCTGGCCTTAAACTGCTTGGTCTGATGACGATCGGCTCATATGACGCATCACACGATGTCACAAAGCCAAACCCCGACTTTACTGCCTTGAAACAAACCCGTCACGAGCTGCTCCGGTTGATTGACAGAGATGACCTCGATCTGGAATTGAGCATGGGCATGAGTGCAGATTTTGTCCAGGCAGTTAAAGAGGGTAGCAACAGCGTCCGCGTAGGCACCCGAATCTTTGGAGAGCGCAAAAAGGATGCATAGTCTACCTGAAGGGGAATCCTCCTTGCGCCTACCATTAGCACAGCGAGCGGGTGCTCTCACCTCGCCAGGTCCAACCTGTAACCAAAAGTCTTGTAAATCGAGACCGCCGAACAAGTCACTGTCAGACCCGTTGAACCAGTCTTCCAGAGTGGTGAAGCCCAGATCGACGTCATGGATCTCAGACATAGGTTGATGATGGGGCGGTGCCATTGGAGCAGGGGTATTTGGATACGAGAATGACACATGAGACTCCTGACCAGGAACGGGCAGGGACCACGACGTTTCTTCAGTCGTTGGCAACGACACGGTATGGCCGCCAGTCGGACTACTGGTGTTGGTCTATTTTGAGCGCGTATCGACACTTCTACTTACCGACATAACAGACAATTTCTTCTTCAGTGCCTCCAGTTGACGACCATACCGTACTGCAGGGTGATCTTCGTCCACAGATGCTTCTGAAAAACACACACAAAGCCGGTCGATGAGCTTTAGAGTCCTGGCATCAGCTTCCACAAGAGGACGTTACCCACCCAGCATGGTCCGCTCGTAACATGGCTCCTGAGTACAGAGCTTTCAATAGGAGTACAGCAGCGTAGGTAAACCATAGGACAAAGCGCCAAGGCAAATACCGCAAAGCCCCACCAGGAGAGAGACGATTGACGCATATCTCCAAGAGCGCTCGAGCCGAGTCGCAGGACTGAAAGATGTAACGTGCATCCGGACTGTGTGCTGCGCCTCGAGGGAACAAGCTCAATGACGTGCGCTGACCTGTGTCTTCCTCCGCCCGCATGGCCGAACGCTCCAGATGACTTTGCTAAAATCAGGGCGGCTGAACACATGTACGTACGAAAGAAAAGGCCGTTACTACTAGGGTCGTGTAGTGTAACATCGCAGCGACGCAATCAGCCAAAGGGAATACAGTCCACCTTTGATTAGCCACGAAGATTCTGGACTTACTGTCTATTCGCCCACAAGATTCGAAAGCCATCAATGGACCGAGATAGCTCGTCCAGATATTTGAAATACTCGCCATAGATCATCAACGACCTTGTGCGAGCTGGATTGGGCCAAAGAGTATCGTGAGCGGTACTCATGACTAGTGTCAGTATATGACGCTTTGTTGACGCACTTTGTGTCAGCTCAAGATATGCCTGCACCAGAGAGGCGTAATCATCATGGCCCGGAGACCGGAGTGAGGGAAAATTTCCCGCTGCCGCCGCTGGCCCAGTCTGTGAAGAACTGGTGTAACCTTGAAAGCAGACGGCTGGTCCGCGCGACCAGAAGGCTTTTCCCAACCGAAGCGATATACTGTTTTTAGTACGCTATGGCACAATCCACTCACTGTCGATCGAATAGATAGCAAACTGATCGTCAGTGTCGTCTGACGATTAACTCACATGTCCAGGCCAATCTAGCCCTGTCCAGCTCTGCCGAACGCTCCACCTCAGTAATGAGCTTAACGGCAAGCTGGAGTCAGTCCTGACGACGAAGCATTAGCCAACCTTTTCAATCCCTAAGCCATACGCGCATCGTATGGCGGTTCCAATCAACATCCATGCCTGCCGATTCTCAGCTCCATGAACATCCTCTCGTCCGTCTTGTCGAGCACGGACTGGATCTCGAGGCAAATTCTCCGCTAGAAGAAGCAACGCCTCTATCATCCCTATCGACGGGGCTGCCCCCAAGCACTGTATGTCTGAGATCCAGCCCTGCCGTGTTAGGTACGCGCTTGTCCACAACTCACCCGCATCACGGCCCAAGCCTTATCGTGGATTGTTCTCATCCCCGACTGATGCTTGCTAGCGATTATTACGGCAGCTGTCACCAGATCTTTCTCGGCCTCTGCAAAAGTGGATAATTCCGCTGCATTGCGAGGTATTCTTTCTGGGGGCACAAGAGGCTGTTCTGTTAGTCGTCCTCAACACAGACACTTACGAAGAAATGGTGATGGTTTTGAAAGAACCCCTCTGTCAACTGGATCAACTGTGCTGGTTCCAGAATACCAAGCCTGATCAAGGGAAAATCCGCCAGTTCCGCTGTAGGCGTAGGGCCTGGTCTTCCACCTTGTTGCCGCAATCCCTGTCCGCTAGCCAAAGCCAGGATTTGCAGCGCGTCGCTTTCGTTCTGCATGTCGGCGACAACGATGCTGCTCGGGTCCGAAGCCTGCATCGGAGGGTTCAAGTGTAGACGTCGCCGCTTGGGGCTCGGTGTATCCGATGCCGCAGGCACTTCGACCGCATTGAACATGGTGGAAGACGGCGATTGGTGAATGAGATCATGTATAGAAGCCCCATAGTTCGTGCCAAAATCCTGTTCTGATTGTGTCGGGCCGGAAGTCGAAGATCTCCTGGCATGATTGCCTCCGCGTCGTGATGGAGCGAACACACATTCCCTAGATTCGCGACGGCACCTCGAGCACGGTGGAGAAGACGGAGCATCTATATCTCCCTAACGTTATTACCCGGAAATGTCATAGAGTCGATGCGGACGACGCACCAGATCGCATTTTGCCTTTCGACTGCGACAGTGAAGACTATAACGAATCAGCGGGACTTGTCGACCACACCTACCAAGCTCGATACCCGCGCTTGACTTTTTCTGGCTTGTTTTCTTCGACAGCACTCATGCGTGATATAGGTAAAACGGCGAAGAGACTCGGCTACAACAGGTCCGAAAGGTACACACGCCGAAAGCGGGCTAACCCGCCGGCGGGCAAGGCAGAGGCGCGGATGAGAACTGCCTCTTACGGTAATAATGTAATGACTGACGCACATTGTATATACATCAACGACATGGATACAACGCGACGGCAAAAGAGGTCCATTAAATTGTTGAACGAACAGAGACCGGAGATCGCACTTCTGCTTGGTTCCACCCAGGTCGTCCGTCTACGCTGTTCGGCAGGAAGTAAACTTCGGTAAACTTCGCGCCATCCATTCACTTTTAGGCCTTCATAAGTGTTCCTTCATATGTATCACATACGTTGCTCACCCTGAGCTTCTTGATAGCGAAGTCATCCACATGAAATCCTCTCCCACACACACATGATTTGAACCACTGACGCTGTCATTTTGCCATAAGCGTGCATGCGTTATCCCCAATCCTGACCTGGTTACACCACAGGAAGATGTCATGAATGTCATGACAACCTCGCCCGTTCGGCAACCTCCGCCTGTCACGTGACCCTTTCCCGACCTCCACCGGACCGGAACCTCTCGATGCCTTTTTCAACGCACCCCCCCACGCTCCTTTCAACGCTCGAGGCCATTCGATCGAACCTGGCTCAACCCTTGGCGCAGTCTCGTTGGAAGGTATATATGTAGAGCAGGAGACGCTCTGGTATCCTTAGATCTTTCTATTGAGTCTACAGTCCCCGTTTCTAGATATCCTTGCATCACTCTAGCACCCAAGTCCCCGATTCGAACGAGATACTCGTATCGTCGTTCATCCCTCGTTGCCCAGTGAAGCCCCGTCCCGCATAGCGCGTGAGATTGGTCCGAACGAAGCCTAGAGTGGAGCATCGTGACAGAAGATATCTATCTTCTCGAATGCTTAGCCGAACTTCGCGAAGTCAATTGCACTTCATCACCTTGCCAAAGGACCATGTGCAGCGACCCTTCCCTCCATCATCACTTCCGCACTCCTAAGCGCCAAGAACCCGTCATGATCAGGTTCGGTCGAACTTCACATACATGACATGAAGAAGCAGAGTAGAACACTAATCGAAGGGAAGAGACGTGGAATAAAGCGAACATGAAATCTGCTTGGGTAGTCTTCAATAATAGTTGATGGTGTCTTGCGCTCTAATTTCTGCATACTTGTTCCCTCTATCTCGTCTACTAGCCCTTTGTTTCAGGAGATCCTGATGATCTCGGCCCTTTGGTATTGGCTTCGCTCATTCTGAACGGAATTACGTTAGCTTCGCCTCACATCGCGGTTGGGAACACTTTGAATCGAGGGTGCATAACTGCCTTGACTCTAGGGTGTGATGTTGATGGCCTACAGGCAGACGCAAACACTTTTGAGAGCCATGAATTCCTATCGCAGTTGGCACTTAAAGAGCCTGAAGCTCGCGAGAGGCAGCTCGGAGACTTTCGCCGTTGTACACGACAGGGAACGAATTATGCTCAATCCATCGAAGTGAATTGTTTCCTTCGCTCAGTCAACGGTTGGTGATTCAGCTGACGCATTCTCAGGTATGCCGCATGCGTAGAAGTAATTCAACAATAAGTGTCGTGTATGCAAGCAACCCAAGCGAAATGCATAATTATATGGACCAACCTCAAGAAGACATCCGATGCCTGCCCGCCAAATTGCTATTTGATTAAGTGTAAATGTCGCGGAAAGCAAACTGAAACGAATGATATGACCATCCACCAATTCAAGGTTGTTCACAATGACAGGTAGGTACTGGCGACCTCTCGCGTCTGCCATTGACAGACAGCTGGGACTCACACATCGTTCCACCTTCCATATGTATACCGAGCTTTGTCAAAGAGACATAGCCCGATCTGCAAGGGCGAGGAATTTTAAAGCTTGTTTGTCTGACTGATGGAAGATATGCTTCTTTTCGGTCTGGTAGTTTCCACTTTGAGTCAATGTATGAGTCAATGTATGCTTGCTTACCGGATCAAAAGCAGGTTCAACCTTGTGCGAAGCGAGTAGGTCGGCCAGTTTCCGGTGTGTTGTTGCCAAATTTGAGGCGTGTTGCGCCAATTGTAAGATAAGTCCGAGAGATAACCGAACTGTCTAGCAGATGCTTCGAGGAGGTCTTTGCCATTGTCCCGATCGGTCACTCAGTCCCTTTGAGCGTCTAGCGTAAGCAAACGCCTTCATCTGCCGGTGCTGACGTTTAATACGTCTCCTCGTCTGCAAGTGAGCTGGGAGAACGCGTCAAGCCTAGTACTAGTCAAAACACCCCCAACTAGAAACGTTCAAGTTGTCATGATGTATCGCTTGTATGGTGTATTTGCTTGATGGCTGTGGTATTTTGAGCCATATGTAGTGCGGATGCATGGTGCATGTGATTGTTCGGCGAATAAGTGAATGGCCTCCTGAAAATACGACATGCTCGGGACGCATGGGTTTTCTTTTGCGCAAGCGGTAATATATATTTGCAGGTGTCGCCATTCCTGGCCCATTACGTAATGTTTGTTTCCTCCACCTTCTACCGTCTTCCGGTTGTCGCACCGGTCATGATCTTCCTCCTGTCCCTATAATGATTGATACCGTATCCCGAATGTAACACACAAACATCTGCGCCTTGATAATGGTCATGTCCTATCAGAATTTCTCCACCACTCCCTCAAACAGCCGGAAACGATATGCGTCGGATACGCCTTCATCCCCGCCGAATGATAAACGGCAACGACCCAATCTTGCTTGCGGCTTCTCCGGCCTGTCCTTGGGCTCCGCTGTGCAATCCATCGCGTGCGAGAATGATGCGTCTGAGGAGGATGCCGCGAGCTTGCCAGCTTCCGACCTGGGAGTGGAGGAGGTAGACACGAGCTCGACATCTTCTTCAGAGGGCACGGTGGACTCCGATTCTACGTTTAGAATGATGAGGAGACCGAGGCGTCGACGCAAGCGTCCATTGCAACCCGATTGTGTCGAGCAGCCAGTTGATCAGGATCCGCCGCCTCGTCCTCTGAAGAGACCTCATTTTTCTGGCAATGATACAATATCAGAGCAACAGCAGGACGACATAAACATGGACGAAGACATGGGGGATATTCCCCGTAGGTCACGGCGGCGCCGGACGGAATGGCATGAGCCTGAAAAGGATCGTGAGTACAACATCGAGAACAGATTGTTGACAACAGGAATAGTCATCACATCGCTCGGTTCTCCAAACTCGTCACAGTCGTCGTCTCGCTCGACCTCACCTCAGAGGCACCTGTCTCAGCCCGGAGCTCAGGGATTCACTCTCAGCCCCTCTCTGCTCACACATCTGCTCAATTCCCATCGCAACACACACACTGCCGCCCCTGCTGGACCACGAGACCTAGTTGTATATCGTTCACCAATGTGGGATCGTTCTGATCGCAACGTGGTCAGTGATGCGAACCGTTTCCAAGAGATCGACGACGAGGATAGGATGGACATAGAGGAGTGACGTAATCATACCTGTGCATACTATTCGTTCCTTTCTTCAAACTCTTGCATATGCACATCTACCTCAAATCCAAAAACATGCCAAAACGTTGACAATAATATACTATCATGCAATGGGGTGAACTCTCATCCGAGTCGATACAGGCATTCTGCGTAAGGATCTCTCTCGCACACGCTGACTTTAGCGTTCCTCTGCGCCTCGAAACCCTTTACTCAGACACGCGCTGTTCCGTCGACTGTACCTAGTATACTTCGTCTTCTCAACCCTCCTGTTCCTTTTGCCGGTCTGGCTCATTCTTTACATCCCGAGGAGCAACCGTCCACGGTATAGTTGGAGCTTGCAACGTTGTCTTCGAGTAAGATGGTCCCGACGGCTCTGCGGCGTTGTGGCCAGGTGCGAGATCGACTACCTTGGACGAGACCTCACGGTGGACCCCCTTCCGGCGAATTTGACACACTCCCACCCGATCACGATACCTCCAGCTCCGATCACCTTCCTCCTTGGCCATGCCGCTCAATGTCTGACTACTATCAATGCCTCTAGTTGGAATCCGCATTTTGTTTATCGTTCCCATCCTGGCGCCTGGGGCCGCTGGACGCGGAATGAAGCCGAGACCTATGGCTTTGCTCCTGTGAAGGCGTTCTGGTTTACGGGACAAAAAGGCTCATCGGAGGAGCCCCCAAAACCGCGACAACCTGATGACCCTGTCATGCTTCATTTTCACGGCGGAGGATACCTATGCGGAACAGCAGCGGAGACTGACCTCACCTCTTCGATACCTAAGGCGTTGGTAATGCACTCTGCTATCCATCATATACTTTCTGTCGATTACCGTCTGGCACCCACAGCCCCGTGGCCTCTTCCGCTACTGGACGCGATCAGTGCGTATCGATATCTCGTGGTCGAGCTCGGCATCTCCGAGCGGGATATTGTTATCATTGGAGATTCGGCTGGCGGCCATCTGGCTTTGGCTCTCACTCGCTGGATCCGTGATGAAGGGAACAAGATCGGCCTCCTTGGTCAGCGAGCGTTGATACTAATGAGTCCTTGGTGCGATATTGGCTTTACGCACTCTTGGGGGGAAGGTTATACGTTCAATGCCGAATCAGATACAGTATGTGCAAGACCGAACGCAGCTTACGCAGATCGATGACACGTTTGGCCCCTTCGCAACGTCCTTGCTCTTGCGTGGTCTACCAGCAGAGCTGATGCACACATCAGAGTACCTGTCACCGGCATCGCTTCTCCTGCCGGATCACGGTCTTTTCGACGGGTTCCCTCCGACATTCACCGTATTTGGAGGTGCAGAGCGACTAGCCAAGTCAATAGAACTTTTTTGGGAACGGCTCCGTTCTTCCCGAACAGCCAAGGATGTTCTTATCGAGATGCCTGATGCGGTTCACGATTTCATGATCTTTCCTTGGCAGGCCGAAGAAGCAGCTATTGTGTACGAGAAACTCGACGAGTGGTTAAGAGACGTGCTAGCAGAAGAGGTCGAGGAAGACTGGCAAGAGTCTCTAGCGCAGAGGCGAAGACGAAGGAGAACGAGCATGAAAGCCGACAAGAGTCCAGTTATGCGTCCAAGACAGAGCAGCGGAATGTTACGGATGATTGGAGATTTGCAGGAGGAAGGCATGAGGTACGGCGTATCTCGTTTGCGCAACTGACAGTAGTATGATTGACATCGCCCCTCTCGACCTGGATTCTCTTGGAGCAGAAACTGCCGAATGGTTGACTCCATTCACATCTCAAGCGGAAAAGGGCGATTGGGATTGGGACGGTGCATGGTACGATAGTGATTAGACTACTTAGAGATCCTGATCTTTTTGTCATAGCCAACGCTGATGACCTCGTTGTCTCTCACGCAGCAATCGCGCACAATCTCGCTGGACCCCTGACCGAGATCACTAGCTCCGTGAACTTTGATATTGGACCGGACTTCTCCCTTCAAAGTGACAAGCTTCAAAAAGCCATAAGGGGTAGTGGTACTGGTGCCAGTCAGTCTTCCTCGCATGGACATTACCGTACAACTTACATGAGACCCCTACCGTCCGGAAGCCAAGCCATACGAGGCAAGACAAAATCGTCAGAATCAGTTCCCGTCCAAAGACAGCCTAAGCGCTCGGTCTACCATGAGTAACGTTAAGCTTCAACTTACTTGACCTGGGTCAACGTCGTACAACAAGATTCGCTCTCCTGATCCGCCGCGATGATCACCAGTTTGGCAAGCCACGACTTTACCCGATGGGTGAACTGCAAGGTTCAAAACAGAGAAGGAGACGTGTGTGTCCATGGGGTGAGGATTGAATGACTTGGTGCTAACGGTCCATGATCCCAAACGCAAGTGATATAATAGATGTGATGAGCGAAGCGTGTAAAGCAGCCAGTCAGACGTGAAAGCAATCGCTTCAGGATTAGAGTCGGTCTGAAGGCGATGACACTCCTGGTACGAGAGCGAGGGATCGCATGCAAGATTGCGATCATCCGTCTCATCCAGCACCTCGTCGTCGGATAGCGCAGAGGTCATAGCCTCGTAAACAACAATGTGTCGGTCATAAGATGCTGTCGCTAAATACCGACCATCCTCGGAGAAGGCGACGCGTACAACGAACTTTGACGATACAAAAGACTGGATGCTCTGTCGAGTGATGATATCAGTCAAAACGGTACTAAATGGTCAGCGAAGCATACATGCCACTCACGTGCCGTCCATCGAACCCGATACTATGTATCGAGGGTTCATGGGGTGCACTGCGAAGGAGAGGATCGCAGCCTTGTGCGGTTCAAAGACGAGGTCGACCTAGATCAGTGGAGTTCATGGGCTAGTCCTCACTTCTCCGGTCGCATAATCCAAAAGCTTGAGAGTCTTGTCAACTGAGGAGATAATGATTGTAGGGTTGTACGATACGCAGTAACTAGAATTAGCGCAGTATGGATTGTCACTTGCGTTGCGGTGGGCAAGTCGAAGCGCCGTTTCGGCAGATCAAAGACTCCCACGGTCAACAGGTTGGCGGCACTGACACCGTCGATAGTCCTCACTACCTTTTCGATTCTGGTTTCTTTCGGTAGATCGAGCTTTACGATCTCATTGGCGGACCAGTTGCTCCAAGAACCATCCACGACCTTTTCATGAATCGTCACCGCTCCAATATCGCTCGCGATTTGGTTTGACACATAGTGTTCCACTACGGATCTTAGATCGGGTTCCGGGGGATTGGCAAGATCTGGTGGAGCTAGTCCCGCGGCTTGAATGAAGGGTTCAAGAGCGGCCGGGTAGTTGACGGCTAGGTAATATGCAATTAGATCTGGTAATGGCATGACAGATGAACAATGCCGCAATTATGAGTGAATACAATACAATACAACTAGAAACGAAAATCATCTCTCTCTTCAAACGGACTTTGCAGCGGCCCACCAGAATCATGATGCGCTCGCTGCTGGCGAGTGCCTTTCACTTTTTTAACAGACCGTGTATTAAGAGCATCATCTTCGCTGTCACTCCACCCAGAGGGAGTCGTGGTTGGAGTGATTGGAAGAGGCAATGCAAGAACAGCACGATCTTTGGTAGTTGGGGGATGGGTCAAGAACATGTCTCTGGCGGGATGGGCGGGAAACAATGTGGATGAAGACTGTGACCGAGTGATGCGTGGCAGTGCGACCGTCGCCGGGGTCTCTTCGTTTTTTACTATAGTTTCCCCTTCTTCGACTCCGGACTGGACGGCCAAATCTTCAGCAGTAAAGCTTCTTCCGCGTTGAAGCAATGACGGGCGTAGAGTCCGAGCTGATGGCCGCGATCGCTGGCGGCTGGGTCCTGCCACAGGTGATGCAGGCGTTACTTTGAGTTGAGCTGCGCATCAGTATAAGTATGACGACACGACTTACGTTTGGACTCCTGCTCAGTAAGGTTCTCGAGTGAAGCAGACAGACGGACCGCGCATTTGAGCTCTGTCTCGTCCAAAAAATCCATAGAATCGACCCTTCTTAGACCCGGACGGGCTCCGGACTCTCGTGATGTTCTTCGTGTTTCCTGTCCGAGTTTGCTGGCTTTGAGGGCTACATCGAAGAGCCTGGATCGTGTCGAGTCCCACGAGTGCGGCCAATTCGGAGCGAAAGCGATAACCTGATTGACAAGCTCGTCGATGACATCTGCAGAAGGTAGTTCACCGGGTGGGTAGGGTGCTTTGACCGGACGATAAGGATTCGCAAGAGTCTGAGCATGAGTTGCATTTTACATGGCAACCTACCGATTGCAATATATCCAAATCGGCTTCAGACCACACATATTCGACATTATCTTCCGTCCCGCGATCTCGTTTTGACCCAATCTTTTCCGACTGTGTATCTACGAGCTGAGCCCGTTCTGAAGCCAAGCTGTAAGCGCGCGCAAGTCTAGGAATTACCTGTGGAACTGGTAACGGTGTGCGAGGCAGCGGAGTGGAGGGATCCGACTCCGAGCTACTGTCAGCGATTTTCAGTGCTATGGGTTTACGTTTGAGCTGAGACAAATGCCAGTCGGGCGGGAATGGCGATGTGCGTTGGCCGCTGGACCGCCATGATGGTGAAGGGTAATGAGGGTAATGAATGAAAGTGAAGAGTAAAAGTCGAGTGGCGACGCGATTTACATTACGTCACACGCGTTGGTCGACGCGTCGAACGGAACTCGCCTCTATACGTATGCATCATCATGTCATTATTAGGATCTTCTACACAAGATCATCAACCTGCTCGAAGGCCAAGTCCACTGGACGACGACGACATATGACTACTCTCCCGTGTTCCATGGGTCGACCGCGACGCGGACGCAGCGATGGTTTGTTGGCTTCGGGCTACCAACGGAGTCGGTGGGGAGATGAGCAGAGCCGATTTGCTAGAGTTGTTGGCGGAGAGTCCGCTAGCTTTAGGTGCAGCCTGCCGCCGCCGGCCTGCTAATATCCAAGGATGCCGCAAAGCTGGTTGAGGCTTAAGACGCTTGTCTGGATCCCAGGTCAAGCATTTCGCGATGAAGTCTAGGAATAATTCGTCGTCGCTCTTCAGGATAGCAGCCAGCGTTTTCGCTCCGGGCCGACGCCGTTTACCTTTCGCATTGATAAATGGCCGAGGCGCTCCGCTGGCATCGAAGAACAACTTGCGTCGGGACGCTTTCTCGACGATGTACCGATCAGGTACGCCCAATACCTCCATGATGCAGGCCAGCTGTTCGTGTTCGTTTTCACCAGGAAAGATCGGAACGCCAGTGTGTAATTCGGCGAGAATGCAGCCGAGGGACCACATGTCGATTGCCATGGCATAATTCATCCCTAGAATCACCTCGGGGCTGCGGTAAAAACGGGATTGTATGTAGGTGTAGACTGAAATGAGCTCATGAGCGTGATGAAGACATACCTTTTTCAGTTTCCAAACAACTGCTGCCGAAATCAATCACCTTGATACCGCTTTTACAGGGATGACAGAGGAGAATATTCTAAGTCTCAGCACGATTCTGACAAGAAACTCACCTCAGGCTTTAGATCGCAGTGTACGATACGGTGAGAGCGCATGAGCTGGAGAGATGCAAGCATCTGTACGGTAAACCGTCGAATCAAGATGGTGGAGAATCCAGCGAATTGATTCGCTTTGATCAATTCGTACAAATTGATGCTAAGCATTTCCGTGACGATGCAGAGGTGACCACGAAAGTAGAAATGATCGGTCATTCGCACCATATAATGGCGATCTTCGGGATCCCATTCGACGAGTTGTTGCAATATCCGGACCTCTACGAGAGCCTGCGTATGAAATCGCTTCTTATTGCGGATGATCTTGATCGCCGCTGAACCACCCGTTTTGTGATCTCGACATCGAACGACCTGTCCGAAGGAGCCTTTGCCCAACATCCCCTCCACCTGATACCGATAGCATAGGTGGTCTCCGTCGACCACATGATAATCTCCTCGCTCATCGTCGTAGCCATGATTATAGCCGCTACTCGGCCTGTTGATCCGGCTCGGAGGAAAGTAATATATCAGATCGTAATCCAATACTTCTTTACGTTCGTAATCGGTCAAGGATGACAGCTGTTTGCTGATGTATTCACGTTGGCTCAGTGGAGTCGATGGCTGGGTGTCTTCGGGAAAGCCGTTGACGTCGGACAAATCCTCCTTTTTCCCATTCGCGTGTCTAGCACGACGACGCTGGACATACGCAGCCATTTCTGCATCCGCTTGAGTCTCGTCATCTTCAAACGGGCTCGCTGATGGGCTGTCTGGCACCAGAGATGATTTACGCGATGATGCTGCTCCCATGGAACTCGAAGTCGGCAGGCGTGAGGGAGGAGCGCCCAGCTTTGTGTGAAGCGATTTGGACGGTTTGACCGGAGAGGAGGACCCTGATGAGGTTTGTTGGCCATTGCTTGATTTCACACGCGGATCGCCTCGAAACTCTCGAGAAGAACGTTTGGCGATAGACGAAGCGGTGGGCGCAGTAATCGATTGCGGGATGGGTAGATTTCTTCGTGATGGAGGCACAGCTTGACCGAAGACCTGATGGCGGGATTCGGTATGCTTTTCAGGACGGCGACCTTCTGTGCGAGCGGACATAGGAGCAAGGAGATGCGCCCGATGCGTGCCATGCGCATTTTGTCGCGACGTGTTGTGAAGTCCAGAAATGGACCCGAATTCCGATATACTCGTCGAGGTATTTCGCGAGGACAGGGTGACATTTCGACTGGTAGGGGGCTGAGGCATAGCAGGCGATTCAGCGGGGCGAGTCATGCGAGGAATTTTGGTCGGGGTTACAGAAGGCAGATTCCGAGGCGATTCCCGAAGCGAAGAGGTTGATGGTGGCTGTTTTAATGCTGGTGAGCCTTTGATGGATGGCAAGCCAGTTGTTGGAAGACTGGGCGCGTTGCCGTTAGATAATGGTATGGAACGTGTAGCATCAGGCACACTCGTACGCGGCAATTGAGTGGGCGGGGCTGATAGCTTGCCTGGGTTGTCGGAGATCGACAATGTCTATGGTTAGAAAGACCCGCATCTCTGCCTACCTTTCCCCGTTTTCGACCTGCCCATCCGGTACTTGAGAATTGAGGCGTTGCTGTCACTGCCTCAGGCTCAATCTGCCCAGAAATTGTTCTCTTCGAATTCGTTCGGAGCATTGACGGTATTGACACGCCAAGCACCGATTTGCGAACAGTGCTTGACGGGACGTTGCGCGTGGTCGACGAAGGCGGAGGCATTGACTCTATCGACTGCGAAGACGTGCGACGGAAGAAAGGAATGGAGGACGGTGTCAAGCGTTTGGGCGGCCCACTCTTGACAGCTTGCGAGGAGACACCAACGGGTGTAGTGCTAGATCTTGATCCTTCATCTGACGAAGGATGCATCGTTTCCAGGTGCGGACTTTTGGCGACGTCTAGACCCGGACTCACTGGAGACGAGTCTTTTTGGAGGCGCATGTTGAGTGCCGAGGAGAAAGACCACTTCTTTGTCATTTGCCGTGGCCTGTTTGTGTCAGACACAGGCGAGCTGAACTCTGGAGAGTCCAGCGTGACTGCTTGTCTTGAATAGTTGCTGGGCAGTGGGGGCACTGGCGGAACGCTCGAGGGGATACCAGTCACCTCATGAGCGATGTCGCTACCAGCACTGACTCGTCGGGGCGATCTGTCTTTGCCGGAAGCAGACTGAGCAGAAGACACAGACGTTTCGCGAGAGGCCGACGTGGTGGAGGCCGATTCGCGTTTCGAACTCGGCGGCCGGGTAAAAGGAACGGCAGGAATTGCGTCTGCCAAATCCACCCAGTTGTTCAGAGGCGAATCGAGCTTTTCATGAGAGGACGCACTCAGCCTTCTCCTACCAGGTGGAGGCGTGCCGGGTCGACTGTGAATACTCGTCATGCTGGCCGAAGCTTTGGCTCGTAATGGCTTTTTTGCTGGAGTCGAACTCAAGCCGTCGAGTTTGCGCAGGGCTTCTGCAGTTTCGGCATCGACAGAAAACGTAGCTGGCGTCGCGGCAAAATACGACGCATTGCTAACGCTAGGCGGCGTGCCGACCAATGTGACGTTGTTGTTGGATCCTGAACCACGAAGAAACTGGTTTATCGACGCACTGGACGGGCTTGGGGGTAGATGCGAGAAATCCTTGGGAGCAAAATGCTTGAGGATGTCATGATGGGATGAACTTGGGCTGGGTTTCGATTTCGGTGTGGATTGGGGAGGAGTTCTGCGATTGCGGTAAGGATCCGCCGAATGAGGAGGAGACTGTTTTGATGAAGAACGCGATGGCGGCTCAACTGCCATGGCGGCCTGGCGGGACATACGACGAGCATAGATGCGGGACCTCGCGGTGCCTGGTGAGACCTCTGGATAGGTCGTTGACGGATGTGGTGAAGCTAAAGGAGGCGAAAGAAGGGACGAAGACGTCGAGTCATCGGGAACAGACAGAGACGCGGCGAGCTCCGTCGTCATCGCAGGGTGAAAGTCATAGTTGGCAAGCGTGTTGAGTGAAAGCAGATGTTGCTCGTCATGAACCCCCACGCCAAGTCCTAAACCGGTTTGTCCTGCGATCCAATTGCGGCTTGGAACAGGCGGTGTGGCCTCGATGGGTTCGGCAGTCGCCCAGCGAGGTGTAGACAGCTCGCCTACTCCGATGAGGTTGTTTCTGTCAATGATGGCGGGATCTAATATCTCTGGAGACCCTGGTGAGAAGCGGGTATTGGGTTGTCCGGTTTGTGGGCTGCGGTGATTCACTGAAGTCGACTGGTGGTCATAGTGATCGCTACTAGTTCGTGGTCCGTCTGTTGTCGTCTGGAAGCGATCACCAGTTCCTACAGCAGACAATGGGACATCGCCCAAAGTTCTAGCTGTGGATCGAGGTGGGACAGGGAGTGGACGAGAAACACGCTACGCATGAGCACACACATTTGTAACGTTTCCACTCACTCTTGGCTCGACTGGATGTTGCTGCCAATCAGTGCCCTCGCGAGGGCGGAGATCGAGAGCTGCCGGAGCTGGAGCCCTCCGGCCTCGCGCAGCTCCACTCAGGCTCGGAGGCAGAGGCTTTCGGGAAGGATTAGGAAAGATAGAGAGCGAGCTGGAAGCAGAGATATCCGGAGCCGGTGGTGGAGGGGGCGATGAGGATTCATGGTCGTATCCAACATCTTCTGAGGCGTCGTCGAAACATCCAAATGACTGATCTGGGGTTGGTTGCGACATGGTATCTGGATTGTACGAGGTCATCGTGCTGTATAGTGAGCCAAGCAGACTGGGAGATACTCACGCTTGAACCTCGCTGCTTGGCTGTGAATGGGCATCAGAGAGTCAAGGATGCTGGGGAGGTGTGTGGAAAATAGGAAGAAAAGTTTAGTGAAGATGTTGAACGCGGTGATCCAAGCTCTGAGCGATGGCCAAGCCGTGACGTGTGTTTAGATGATTTCGGGAACCGCGCAGTGTTCTGATGATGTGTTGGACTAGGACGATCTAGTCGGTCCGTGGATGAAGGGATACGATGGTAGAGACAAGATTTGGCGAGAACAAGTGCAACATCAGACGTAGCTGAAGCTAACTCGACCAAAAAGCCTACTTGTAGTCCGGTCGTGGAGAGATGGGATGGGAATCAACGATGGCATCGCGGTAGCCATCCATGTCACGTGATCTGACCTGACTAGACGGTTTTGCCACCCACCCGATCATCAACTCTTGACACTTGAACCCCTATCCTTTACTCACACAAGCTTTGTTCTCTCCTACCCCTATCGCTACCCCTACCTAGTCTCGCTTCAAATCACTTGTCGGGGTCCGCTTCCCATGTCATCTCTATCAGAAGCCGAAAAGCAAAAGCTATTGCTGCAGCAGGAAATTGCCAAATTATCAGGCATGTTACATATTTCCAAGCATCTGCTAACCAATCAGGAGCCATCTCCCGCCACGCGAGCTCTTCCGCTCATCCCAGCTCTTATCATCCATATGCTAGAGGAGCTAGTTCGACAGCTGGCGCCCGTTCTCACCGGGGGAGAGGCTTCCGAAGCCATGTACAGTCTTCTCGCCCCGTCGACGGGGGCTGGATCAAGGCAACCAGCAAGACTGGCAATATGAGCCTCATGACGACCGAGAAGAGGTATGGGAGAACACGACTATCTGCTTATTTTAGTGCACAATTACAGTCGCGCCCTCGGCCTAGCTCTTCAAAGACAATTCAAGATGTGTCCACTGTCACCATCTCGCCTTTGGATCGAGGCTCAGACACGCACCCTAGCGGTGAGCCTTCATTCCTTGCTGTGCTCACTGTGATTAGTGCGTAACGACCTGCCAAAGCAGCATGTGAGACCCCGAGGCAAGCAGTACAAGAGAAGTGGCCGCGGAGATGCGAATCATCTCAAGTAAGGCTGCGAGACATCCTCCGCTGACGCCAGTCCGAAGTTGGCGAGCACTCCTTGCCGATACTACACAAAAACAGGTGACTGCAGCCATCTGTACCTTGCCTGATCATAGGCCGCTGCAATCGAGCCCTTACATGCCCTTACGCTCATGATCCTCATCGATTAGCCATATGTCCTCGCTTCCTTCGTGGGTCATGTCCTAATTCAGCCGGAAGCTGCCCTTTATCACACGTCCCGTCGCCTCACAATACGCCTTCATGTTTACACTTTCAAACCACCTCCGCCTGTCGCAATGGCGACAATTGCAAGTACCCGCACGTCCGAGTCGCGGCCGAGGCGCCCATTTGCGAAGCTTTTGCACGCGGAGGGTGGTGCGATGAAGCGCCGGGTACATGTACCAATCTGCATTTGTGGGAATGCGGCGAATGGCGCGAAAAGGGTACCTGTTCTCGTGGTGCCAAATGCGGCCTTCGACATGTTTTGCGTGCCGAAGAAGGGAAAGCTGCGTTGGTGGACGCCGGAGGTTTTGAAGACAATGCCGATTTCGTCAACCTCGATCAAGGTTCGCCTGCGAAAGTCGATTCGGAAGACGAAAGCGATATAGGTGACGAAACGAGCTCAGGTGAGTCTGATCATCAGACAGAAATGTCAGTTGTAGTCTAGTGTAGGCAATCGGCCAAGATATTGATGACGCTACGTATACCATGCATGACATGATGAAACCGAGAAACAGACATTTCGATACAAATTCCAGTCTAATCGCGACATTACGTCAAAGCTCCCTCATCTTCTTCCAGAGCCTTCTTCACTCGTAGCAGCACCCCGGTTTTCCAGTTGTCCAATTTCGTTACTTGATCATACCCGAAGACGGCAGCGGTGAACCTTTCTACATCGCCTTCTTCGCATGCACTCATAAGCTCATATGCAAACTTAGCTTCCCGTGTGGATGGAAAGGTGACATCTTTCTGGGCAAACGTCTCGAGCAAGCGGTTGGTAGTGACAAGATCCTACAAGTCAGCTCACCCAAGCAAGAAAAAAGGGACTCACCCCCATAGCCATGGAACAAAGAGCAGCTCTGAGCCAATACTCTTTGACGGAATATTTGGTGAGGGCCGAGGTCAAACTCCAGTCGGCTACCGTTTGATACAGTTCCATGGATCGTTGAAAGTCGTGCAAATCGGCGGACAGCTCAGCAGCTTGCTGATAACACTGATTTGCGGTACTAAGGTCAGGTCTTGAGATGTAAGCCAACTCACGCATTGGCGTCTTCCTGTTTATACCAGTCACCAGCACGCACAAAGGAGTCACGAGCTTTGGCGACATCGAACCCGTCCTGAGCATAGATACCGCCAATCTGAGATCAACTCAGGTCGCAGGGATCGTTACCTCTTTCTCTCGGTCAGCCGCTTGACGGAAGTTTCCTGCTTGCACAAGCAGCTTGATCGTCTGGTGAAGCGCAGTTACGGCAGCTTTTGTTAGCTGCGAACAGTCGCTATACTCACCCTCTGGGTCGCTCTTTTTGTAGCTCTTTGCAGCATTGTGGAAAGCATTCATCGCGTCGTTCATCTCATTGGCGTGTTGACGGCAAGCCGCCTCTCTGTAGGTCAGCGTCGTCGCGGCCCCACCCACCTCTCAAAAGCCTGTCCAGACTCTCTCCATCTTTTTTCGACCTTGAAAGCGTTCGCAGCCTGGTGTCAGAACCGCAGTCTCTAAGACGTACCTGTTGAAAGAGATCACCTGCTTCTTCCCATTTTGAGCTTGAACTACTGAACCAACCGACAGACGAGGAAGCCTTCTTCTCTGCCTTTGCAAAGTATTCCTCAGCTTGAGATTTGCCCATGATGTACGTTTACGGAGGTAGAGGCTGAGTGAGATGGGAATGTATAGGTAGACATGACGTTGAGCTCATGGTCGGTGGCGACTATCCACCAAGTTACCTGTTCGGGAATATTCCACATAACGGCAATTCACGCGTGGCAACTCACTCTTCTCTTACATTTCAACCTTCACCATGGCTTCACACTTAGCAAACATCTAGTGAGTATTTATCCTTCTGCCCGGCTGATTATAGCGGGACAGAGCAAGATCGAGTCAATTGCGCTTTTTATCTCAAGATAGGCGCATGTCGACACGGTGATCGATGCTCTCGCAAGCATATCAAACCCCAATTCTCTCAAACCATCCTTCTCGCCAACGTCTACAACAATCCTGCACACACCCTGGAAGGTGTGGTCATTTCGAAAGAAGAGCTGCAGAAGGATTTTGACCGGTTCTATGAGGACTTCTTCATCGAATTGTGTAAATATGGCCAATTGCTCGAATTACACGTGAGTCCAGGATGTGTTTTTCGCTTACTTCAGGTGTGTGATAACGTCGGAGATCACCTTATGGGCAATGTGTACGCGCGGTTTGAATGGGAAGCTGAAGGCTCCAAAGCTGTCGACTCACTAAACGATCGTTGGTATGGATTGCGACCTCTGCATGCTGAACTGTCTCCTGTCAGCGATTTCAAGGAAGCTTGCTGTAGGCAAAACGAGATGGGCGAATGCAAGCGAGAGGGGTGAGTGTCAACCAAGATTTCGCGCGATCTCGCTAAGTGTAGCTTTTGCAACTTCATGCATCTCCGACACCCCACTCCCTCGCTCGTTTCATCGCTTAACGCATCACAAAGACTGTCTAGACGGAAGGCAGCCGCGAATGGGGAGGTACAAGTGGGCGAAGAGATGGGATGGACACCATCGGCGGCCAAAGCGAACGGCGGAACCTGGCAGTCAAGTCGTGGCGGTGGGGATGGCGCCTGGCGCCGATGATGGAGGCTGGAGGCACGCAGATGAACATGAAGATGAAGATGGAGATGGAGATGGAAGATGCATGATTAAGGCATATGGAATCTGTCTGATTGCGTAGTGTCTGCCTATACGCCCTATCACATGTCAAACGTCGCTTTTTGCATCTTTCTAGGGCTCCCGCACTCCTTGCTCCACGGGGTTGGATGTCGCAGCTTCGGTCTCTCCTCGCGACCTCTCTTCTACTGTCTCCCCCGTCACAGCTGAAGTTGCTTCTAATCGCTCCTCCGTTTCAGCCGGCTCATCCGCCTGCAATTGCTTCAATATTCTTTCAGCCGCCGCTTCGACTTTGTGGGATGTCACCTCCCCGAAAGTGTCAACCTCCGTTTTTGCGAATCCTGGCTCGACATATTCGTGAATCTGTGCCTTCATACCCAAACCCCCTATTGCGTTTTTGGCCACGTACTGTAGCCATAGGTCAACTGTCTCGCGGTTTGCATCGTATGCGATAATCTCCCGATGATGGTGCCGACGTTCAAAGTTTTCTTGATATTTCTTGTGCACAAAGGGTGCTTTCGGGATCGTGATGAGCTCTCGGTGTTTTTCACGTGGTGCTGGGCGGGCAGCTGGGATGCCTAGTGATTGAGCCGAATGCCAGGCGAATTTGGCAAATAGGTCAAGTTTATTGGGATGATGAGCTGAGAGGGTGAGAGAGGCGACTCGGATGCCATGTGTTTTCGGCAGAGCTTCTCTTTCGGGGAAGGTTGGCTCCGGATATCTGACGACTTTGAGCGAGGTCTCCGACGTTGGCCCTGTTGCCAAGAAGGGAATCGATGTCCTGGTTTTTGAGTAGAGCCAGCGACGTTGAACTTACGAAAAAAGGCGGGAAGACGAAGCTGCTGATGACTGCAGGGCAGTTGTGAGAATACGTGGCATGATGAGGTTATGTGGAGTATGAAGGTGTTGAGAGAAAGAGAGAGAGGATGGAGACGAAGAGTAATGATGGTGGATGGTAGACAGTGCCTGTAGTGTTTCTTTCAAGGTTGGAATGGATGGAATATTTGCTTCCGCTTTTCCATTCCCCCGGTATTGTTTGCTGTGTGCTATTACTGGAACAGCATATCACTTCACCCTCTTACTCGACACAACATCCTCAACCCCAAACTCATGATCAATCCGACATGACAGTAACAGGTGCAACAACTGCACGTATCGCCAGCGTTACCTATGTTCCCCCTTTTCAATTCGTGTCCACAAATCCGGCCGCCGTCCAGGTGACCGGCTCAGTGACCAGTAGGTCAAGTTTCCAGGTAGCCGCTGAAGACAGGTGCGATCAGCGTAAGCGCTTCATGAGGAGTTTTCTCATGCTCAGATTGATCCAACCGTCACGGCTGGAACAAGCGATGCTGATTACGCGTGGGCATATCTGCAGGCCCACATGATGAGGTGAGTGCCATTTCAAGGCGGCCTAATTTCAGCTCGCCCTCTTACCGGTATGCTTATGTACTGTGGATGGCTTTGGCCCTCATGGCTGTCATATATGGTGCTGCCCACCATTTGCGTCTATCCGGCGGATCTTTTGGGGCCTGGTTGGGAAAGTATGGCATGCGCCGCCACACAATCGGTTCCAAGCGGCCAGGAGCTCGAAATCGTGCTCTGCCCAGTGATAATGTCATGCTGACAATCGCCATCATCACAGCTCTGACCTTGGTACTCTGCTTGGTGGGCGCCGACTACGTTGTGCCAACATCCTCGATACTTGATTTCTCGAAATCGTTCAAACGTGCCATCTCATCATCACCTAATTATACGATACAGAAGTCATTATGGACGCTCGGCTCTCGTTTCGGCTACATGGCGTTTGCACTCGTACCCGTCGTCGTTTTGCTCGCTCTGAAATCTCGGCCATTTGCTTTGGTGACGCTTGTCACTAATTTGCATTCAGACAAACTTGCCATGCTGCACCGAGCCGTTGCATGGCTGGTCTGGGCGATCACTACCGCACACGTCGCACTATGGACTGTTCAGCTATTCCAGGATTCCCGAGGGGGACAGGCGACGTGGTTTTATCTTTGGACTAACTACCGTTTTATTTTTGGCTGCATCGCGTATTTGGCCATGACTGCTTTAATGGTGTTCAGTCTAAGGCCAATTCGGAAGAATCGCTACGAGGTCCGTGATATTGCCTGTGTACTGTTGACGGCAGCTGTTTTATTTTGTACACGTCTCCCTTGTCATCCTCACTCTTGCCGCTTGTGCCATCCATCACCCTGTCCTGTGGTACTGGATGGCAGGTGCCGCGGGGATATGGGCTTTGGAGAGATGCTGGCGTTTTACTCGATTTGCTCGCATCAATGCTACTTTCAGTGGACGGCCCGTGCCTCAATCATCCTACGCCCACGTTGCGACCGATGAGTTTGGCCTACAAGACAGCCCCGCTCATAAACCCGAGTTCGGTGTCCGACTCAACTCGGCTTACTACGACGAAGGCTCGCTACAACCCTTGGGTTCATATGAAGCCCGGTACGCTGATCCCTATGCCCCAGCACCGCTTCCGCCTCTCACACACTCGTTTGTAGCGCCAAGTGTGCCTCCCGGCTTTGCACACGCTCAGCTCCTGCCTTCTCGGACCGTCCGCCTCACAATAAAGTTGCCTCGCCCGTTCCGTTGGTCCCCTGGACAAAGCTGCTTGCTTTATCTGCCTGACTTTTCAAGACTTCAGTCTCACCCTTTCACTATAGTCAACAACAACAACGAATCTGAGATAGTCATCCTCGTCAAATCTAGAAAGGGCTTGACTCGGCGCTTGTACGACCATGTTCGCGACCGCTCGCTATCGGCTATTGGCATGCGCGCCGAGAAAGATCAGCGAATGTCACTTGCTTCGATGAGGGGAGCAGGTAAAGCAGGGATGCAGGTGGCACCGGTTCATGTTCGGACATGGGTGGATGGGCCTTTCGGCTCCGCAACCAAAGTGAGATGGGATGATTATTCAACAATCATTATCGTATGCGGGGGGTCTGGTGTCAGCTTCGGAGCTGCAGTTTGTGATTACGCGTGTCAAGCAATGGCCAAAAACATCGAGTCCAGCAAGATCAGGCGTGTTCGGTTCTGCTGGGTCGTGCGTGAATATGCGGAGATCGCCTGGGTAGCCGGCCAGTTGTATCGTTGTCAACAAATGGTCTCCGACGCTCAGATCGAGATCAACATCTTCGTCACGAATGCGAACACTAAACATGACGAGTTTGCCCCTCCTCAACCCGGTTTCGCAAGATATGGTCGACGAGATTCCGCCGAGAGTATGTCGAGCGAGCTTAGTACGGATGAACCGCTAGTATCAGCATCGTACGAAGACGACGATGTGACGCCTTATGCCGACGTTATTGACCTCACCAATTACGACGACGAAGAGGATGTCAATGACCCGGCCGAACAGCAACTGTCCGACAAACTCCAGGAGCAAGGGAAGCTGCGCAGAGCTAGGAGTCGCAAAGCCGCGCGGGGCACGAAACAACCTTCCATGTCGTATCCGCCCGGCCCGTCCGCACCCACGCTACCAAACGCCCCTAGGCCTGAGCCGCGTCTAGATTTGCACAGGCAATCCTACAGATCTATTGCGGATTCGACGTATGGCCTGTATGATCCGTATGGCGGGATGAGGGGACTGTCCCCTAGTCCTTCGATTCAGTTCGATGACAACTATTCGACGGACGGAACATCAGTCAGAAATCTCTTGTCTCGGGCGTCACGTACTGGCAGCATGGTATTGCTTGAAGATAATTCGGGCGATTCAGATGATGCTTTGTGGGTGGATCAAGCTGATCACGCGGCGATGAACGTCATGAGCGAGATGGCACGGCCGGGAAAGCCGAGGCTGTCGGCAGTGCTGGAAGAGGAAATGGCCCGCGCAGGGGGTAAAACGATAGTCGCAAGTAAGTCAACAGAAGTGAACTACGCTTACGGCACAGCTTGCGGCCCGGTTACTTTGAACGCAGTGGTTAGGAATCTGGTATCCAAAAACATCTCAATGGCCCGTATGCGGCATGGTAATCGTAGCGGCCATGTTGCTATATACAGTGAGGATTACGAGTCGTGACGGAAACGAGAGGGCATTGCAAGCTGTGCAAACAACCTGCTCAGGCCTAACTGATGATCACACGAGGCTACGAAACTAGTGTACGGACAGTCGATAGCTTCTCAAAGAAGCCTGATGCATTATGATACCACATGAACGCCAAGATAATTGTTTATTTCTTCTTTCCTTTGTTGTCTACCACAGGGACAGGCTCCTCGCCTTCGTAGAAAACGACAGTAACATGAATCTTCTGCCGTTTGAGCGTCTCTCTGGGTCGGCTGCTGAGTGCATTCCCAAACCGGTCCAGCTCAATCTTGGATTAGCGGCATTCTCCTCTCAACACTTACTTGGGCATTCGATTTCAAAGCACTTTTCCCAGGCGCCACCGCTTTTCCTGCATCTCGTGCCGCTTCTGGTTGTCCATCGTTGCGAATTATGGTCAATTCGCGGTCCCATTTGACCGTCTTTCCGTGGGCCGTCTTCACCTTCTTACAAGGTCTGGCGGGCGTTAAATAGTCTTCGTCCTCGCCTGGCCCTCTTGTTCTTTCGACTCGTTCGATCAACGGGCGGGTTTCACTCATTTCCGCTTCGACATCGGATCCTCGGGACCGCCGCTTGGCTCGTTGATCTCTTCCGGCTTTCCTCTCTTCCTCTTCTTTGTCGGCAGTGGTGCGGATTCTGGATGTTGGCGATGGAGGACGCGGACCGGGAATACGGATTATCTCACGGTCGATTGCGCAATGGAACACCATGTTCTTGGCTGTGTTTCGTTGGGTGGCTGCTTTGAGTTCTTTCTCAGATATGGCTGTTGATGGGCCGGAGCCGGACGACGATTTGATGACTCTCCTAGGCCTCTGTATTTGGGGATGCTCGATCGGCACTTCGTGCACAGTTTTTGCGTCTTTCACTGCGGAAGACGGATTCATTGTGAGGCAAGCCGCTCCCTCCTCCGATTTGTGTAGGGGAGCATCGTGGTCTTCGTTTCCGCCTTTGTTGGGCGCAGCTGCCTCTTGAGTCAAATTCGCAGCTGGCAGCTCAGGCAATGTCGAAGACTGCAAGGGAAGCGCTATTTTCCGGGTTGGTAAAGCCGCTTGTGATTGATCTTGCTGGCCATGCCGACTCGGCCCAGCAGGTCGGAATCGGGTAGGTGTCCCGATTTTCACTGGGGATCCAAACTGAGATTAGCGGATTAAAGTGGGTGTACTCACTCTCCTGGGTTGATTCTCAATTCCTTCAACGCGTTTTTGAGCTGGAGATTTGAGACCAACCTTGGGATCGCCAAAGGTGAACACGGTATGAACAGTGGGTACAGCTCTAACTGTCGGTCCGAAAGCAGTCCTCGACGGGCCTCCAGTCGACACCAGGGAGCGAACATTTGGCACAGCGGAAATCGCGCGTTTCACCGGCACATATCTTGACGGAGACGACATTTTGGTGCTCGCTGATGGCAAAGCCTCTGCTTTGTTGACTGGCACATACCGTCGGACGCTTTGTGAGGGTATTGGAGGAGCGCGTGGAATTAAAGGTGGCCGCTTCAAAAACGAGGTGTCTTCACGCTTCGACTCTATAGGTGGTGTTGGAATCTTCCGCCGAACAGCGGTCGAACCATTGAGGGATGCAGCGGGTGCAGGTCTCACACGGTCGTCTCTCGTAGCCTTGACGCCACATGTCGAAGAACTAGACGCAGTCGACGAGCCGGAAGCGGACCGCTGGGGAGGACCGAGTCGACCGACGAAAGCGCTATCTAGCTGCCCTCGTATTGTGAGTCTCGCGGAGTTTTCTGCCTTGGAAAGGGCGCTCTTCCTGATGGCCAAGGTTGACAGCGCTGGCTTTGTGCTTGCTTTAGCTGTGGAAATTCCGGTCGTATTAGGCTTGATGGAACTGCTGCTTGGGCCGGGTGGACGGGCAGTGGGCTTTGGGCTGCTGGCCAAGAGCGACAGCGCAACGCGAACATCTTGTGTACTTTCCGGAAATGTTGTGGGAAGCGATGCCGGGGGCAACGAGCGAAAAGGGGAACCAGCTTCGGCACGCATCGAAATGGCGAGATGAGAGGCCATTTCGGGGATGACTACTGGGCCTCCACGAAGTGACGGAATTGGGGAATCCGTAGCAACATCGGTAACATTGGAGTCAGGAGTACTGCAGGCAAGCGATGGCATTTCCGGTGTCGCACTGAATATACGTGTCGGAATGTTCGGCGATATTGGGCGCGGTGACGAATCCGGTATATCAACAGATGATCTCACGTTCTGTCCTCTTTGATCCTCGGACTCTTCGATCGAGGCGTGGTCTGAAGGTTCTTCGTCACTCGTCTCCCCGAGGTCCACCTCTTCTGCTAGTTCACCTCTTTCACGTAGACTCTCAGCGTCTCCCAGATCATCCAAGCGTAGACCTCCCATGTCCAGCTCTTGCACTAAGATTAGTTTAGAAAGGGAGGACGGCTCACCCTCGGCGTCGTCATCCACGTCGGCAACCGTTTTTAGTGTCATGCAAGCCGTTGCTCCGTACCATTCCTTAGGTGTAGCCTCGAGCGCTGGAGCAAGTAGATCATCATTCTCTTTGTCGCTCCCTCCAAATTCTTCTCCGTCCTCGGTATCCGGCGACTCATCGCCCGTAGCGGTAGAGCCTATATCGGATAAGCGGAAGTTTGCAAAGTCGAAAGTGAGATTGCATTGGTGCTGGTCTGACGCCGGAGATGATTCGTTGTTTCTTTTATTGAAGTGAGGAATGTTCTCTTCTTCAGATAGATCATCATCTGTCCGGAGCTGATCCTGCCTTTCGCGAAAGCCGCCTGGCCACGTTCGCTCTAGCTTGGAATGCGATGTCCTGTTTGACCTTGAGGAAAGGAGGAGCGTTTGCCTTCGCAGGAATTCTCTGAAATCACGCTTTCTGAGAGGCGCGAGAGCGCTTCGCTGTGGGGTGGTCTTGGATGACAGTTGGGCAACTAGTACCGCTTCTCGGGGGTCATGAGAACCGAAGAAGACGCCGTCCTCATCCTCCGACAGTTCGCTTTCACTCGATGCCGGCGGGATAGGAACAAGGACATCAGATCGAGAGAAGCTGTCACTCGAATTGCGGGCCGGTGATCGATGAGACGACACAGTTTGAGACATAGGAGTCTGATGCTGAGTATGTCGCGTGAAACGCGAAAGTCGAAAAGACTGTGACTTGTGGCTAGCGATGAAGGACAAGAACAATTGTAAGCCGGAAGAACAGAGGTTTCTGAGGTTGGTAACGAGGGTATTGAAGAGAGCTGGATGCGAGATGTGTGAAAGCACTCGCGTGGTGATGGTGGTTTTGTTGTTGTTGTTTATTATGATGAGACTCGGCACTGGCCGTCAAGGAAAGGAACCGATTGACACGTCATGACGGAATCAAATGTATCCGCCACTACCCACCTACGCGGTGGTCCGTGCACAGGTGGCAAGTCACGTTGGTTGACTCAACCTTTTGACTCAATCTCGACGCGCATCCTTTGGCGCATGACACCACATATACCATCCTATCTTCCTTCTTCCTTCTTCCTTCTTCCTTGTTTTCTCTTTCCTATTTCAATCGTACTTTGACCATGTTCTTTTCTGACGACTTGCTCACAAAGAAGAAGGGAACGTGAGTATTTGTCCACTCTCTCGTCAATGTGGCGAATATCACTGATCAGTCCCTTAGCTTTGGAGTCGTCTGGCAAGTCATCTCCTTGTAAAGTGCAGAGTCTCGTTTCTGATCGAGCTAGGCTCGCCGCAACTCTAGGCCCCAGGACCAAGCGAATATCTCGTCGCGAGCTGGTGACTGTTGACCTCGCCCGGACCTGCGAACTGATCGCTGAACCACCAGAGCCAATGGCTCTGAGATTGAGTGGTTGCTTACTCGTTGGGGTGGCCAGGTATGTAGAAACCTCTTTCAGCCAACTGGATTCCCCCCTGTTCACTGTCTCTTTGCTCGGTATTATTGATCAACTCTTTTGCAGGGTCTACAATCAAAATTACGAAATCTTCTATTCGGTGAGGATAGATCTGGCATTATATCCTCACAAAGCTCACCTGGCAAGGATGTCAACCATTTCCACTCCACCATACGCCGATCGTTCGCCACAGAGTTCGCAGCTGCCGGCAGTGAGGGTGGAGGCAGCGCAAACGTCGACATGCCTGGCGGAGGGAAAAGCCGGTATGTCGTGGTTACAGCATACGCTCATGTCCAGTCTCGATCAAATCACTTTCATGGCGGAGGACACCTACCTTGAATGTGGTTTCAATTTCACTTTGGATTTCGGGAACATTGTGAGTCTCTTTGGCGCTAACATCTGACCGCAGGACTGGAGTGATCCGCGGGGTAAACGCAAACGTCGCCGAAATACATCAAAACTTGACTCCATTCCATCTCAACCGTCTGGTATGGATCAAAGAAGTGACGAAGAGTCAGAAGACGACTCCGATACGGAGACGAATCTGCCGATAAGACGGGATAAACGAAGCAAGGGTAAGTCTGCATAACGATCATGCCTGATATTGCAGTCGCGTCCTCACCCATCGTTCCTCCAGTCGAAGATTCAGTTTTCAAGCACTCCACAATCTACCCTAATCCAGTTTCTCTGGGAAAAGAATTTGAGCAGGACTTCTTTTTCCCATCCGATCAACCCATTGACCTCGGTCTCGAGCTCGAGTTCGCCCACGGCGGAGATATCAGTATGAGTGACTCCATTAGAGTGGGTGATAATACCACTGATATTGGAGGACTGCCCCTGGATATGGAGTTTCATGGGCAAGTAATTCAT
Organism: Papiliotrema fonsecae; assembly: GCA_035773095.1. Taxonomy (NCBI): domain Eukaryota; kingdom Fungi; phylum Basidiomycota; class Tremellomycetes; order Tremellales; family Rhynchogastremaceae; genus Papiliotrema; species Papiliotrema fonsecae. The sequence goes on from JAHRBW010000011.1 coordinate 864,664, forward strand.
AACGCACAACCCTTTGACCCTCCAGTCATCCCGGGACGGCGGATCTACAAGCCGCAGCATTGGGCGGCGAGGAGGTTTTGAACCCACAGTTTGACCAGTTGAAGGGGTCGGAGGTCGCCATGATCAATGTACGAGAAGAAGGACAGAACATGACAAGAGTTCCCAAGAAGCGGGTCGCCAAGAAGAGAAGAGTCGCCTTTGATGAGGTTGGTTGACTTCACAATCGGGCGCTTACGTGTAGAACTTAGAGCTGGAGACTGAAGGCTTTGGAATTCAGAGCTACAACCGACACATGTTTCGGCAGCATCAAGAAGGTCAGGAAAGAGCAAGCAGCAAAGAGCAGAACGCAAAGGTGGACAGTATGGTTGAAGGTGTTGGCGGTTGGATCGAAAGTAAGTTGATCGATTGCCCTCGCTGAAGGGCGGTTTTCGACCCCGATCTCCGAACGATCCTGTGTAGCATGTCCGCAGTGGCCAATTTTCTGTGGGAAAGAGATGTCTCAGCCCAGAAAGAGGGTAAATTCGCAGGTGAGGAGGCGAAAGGCGATGGGTGGAATTACGCGGATCCCGTTCGGGTGGACGAAGGTTTCTACCCTCCAAACTTATTTGTAAGTCATCATCACTCGTGCTGCGCTAGGACCAGACAATGGTTGGCTCTGACTTAAAGGAGTATCCTGATATCAATCAGGAAGTGTCATTTGAAGAACCATACGCGGTGTCGGCAAGTAAACAAATAGGCGCAACTGATTTGCAGGATGTGGAGCGCGAGCGAGTGGGCGATCGATCGAGCCAATCCAGTAATCTGCCCGTGAGTGCCCTGGGGGGAACTTCTCACTGAGTCTGCAAGTGGCAAGGCATGGCGTTTAACAATGTCGACGATGGTGGGTGTGCGTTTCGTAAGAGCTACTGAGCTACTGAGTCGGTTAGGTTCGGATTCGAGGTTCACTTCCGGCATTGCTCGATTCAGTATCATGACACCTCGGGAAGCGCGGTGGGTTTAATGATGGCGTTAGGCATCTCACTCTCGCTGAAGCCCAGGCTCCGACAGCGCCAAGGTTCCTCTACTGGCAACGAGCAACCCAGGCTTGGGCGAGGCCGCTCACGCTCGTTGACAGGATCGGTCCTTGGAAAAGACTACGACTCTCCGCACATGCTTATAGGTGACGACCATGATCTCGACTGTGAGTATTATCGGGGCAGTATTCGGCTGAGAACAGTCTCGCTGGATGACCATCATCTGGAAGCGTCAGATTTGCAAATGCACCGCCCTATGGATCTGCCAATGGCTTACCGTCCGGAGATGCTAGCCACGTTGGAGAAACAGTGTCGAGATTTCCTCAGGTAGGGAACACCGAAGCGCGCGCTGAGGCCAGTTATGTGGAAGAACGAATGCTGGAACGGGGTGTTTCACACCTGGATCTCGAGGACATAATGCCGCCCACCTCTCCAAAACGCGTTGTTGTGTCAGGCTTTGTAGGTCCGAGTCAGGTGAAAGCTGATGCCACAGTATAACTGCTTAAGTAAGAAGTCGAAGTGGTTGGACAAGACTGACGTCTAGCGCTCGCGACGAAACACCTGTTAATACTCGATCAGACCCAATCTTTCGGACCCGTCAACATCCGCCTCTCAGCTTGAATGTTTGATCCCTTACTGCTGCCGACTCAGCGGTCCGAGCCGTTGATAAGGATAGAATAATATTATTATGCACATGTACAGCTGGCTCGCATCAGTGCTTCATCCTCTGTCCTCAACCTTGCCGACTTCTTTTAAGCCTGTCCCTCCTGTCAACATCCCCATAGCCTCATCCTTGACCCCCATCCCTGTCACCTGAACACCACTTTCTGTTCCGCGACCACCGCGACCAGCGTGCGCATCATAGATATTCCGATCTGTATTCAGAGAGTTTGGAGGAGTAATCGGTTTAGAACCTTTCTTATCGATTGGCCTGATAATGTCGCCGAACACCATTTCCGCTTCCGACATGGCTTGCCTGAGTTTGACTGTTTTTTCTGCTTTGCTTGCCGCTGATGCCGCTTCTTGCTCTTGTTTCCTCTTGATATATCTTCCACCTTCAGCTGACTGAGCATAGCACGTTGACTCACAAAGCGGTTCCCGGGACCTTTTCTGGGTTGGTACACGACTTCAATCGTTTATCAATCCCTTTAATCTTCTTCAGATCAAGCTCGACCGCCCCGTCCTTGATCATCGTCTCCACATCCCTGATGATTATCGAAAGCCGCTGTCTCGCGATGCCGTACGGTGGATCCTCACCGGTATGGTCCTCTGCGTACCGCCAATCGAGAAAAGAGTCAACAAGGTCGCTGTCGGCCATGCGATAGCAAGCGAGACCTATCTGCGACGGCGAGAAGAGGAATTCCGCATCGGTGAGACGTGACGCTGCAAGGTGCTTGAATGCGATGGGCAAGGCTTCCTGTATAGCTCTAACATTTGCGTCAGGTTTTGACTGGAGTTAATGAGAGACTTTCAGGAAGGAAACGGTCTCACCTGAAAATCCAAAGACCATCCCCGGAGAGCTTTGTCCGGTCCTCGCACCCAAAACTCGAACGAGAGAGATTGGGCCACGAGAAATTCGTGATCCAAGATCTCCTGGGGGTTCAGTTTAGCGAATCGTTCTTGAAAATTGCTCATCGGTATGGGATAATTTGTCGTCTTTGCAGCAAGATACACGCTGGTGGGCCTGATTCATCAACGTTGCCGATTCGGAACTATTACATTATAACTTTGGGATGCCATTCCATCACACTATTCTTCAGATAGAATCGCTTGAGGTATGATACAGCTGTCGATTCGAGGCTCTCGGGCAGTTGAAACCCTTCTCGGACGATCCTCGACGCCTGGGAACAGTAATGTCGCAGCAGAAGCAGTTCCTCGTCGACCGTAAGGTACATCGTGGGCTGAGGGGGATCAGTGAAGTCATGACCCAAAGACATCTGCGCTTGCTGTATAGTCAGCAATCGCTCCTCGATTATGGAAGATCATACCTTTTCAAGCTCTGTGTTCCTCACGGTCACATCATGTGCCTTCTCGTTGAGAGCTTGACGAAGCTCGCGAAGTTGGCTGTCAGAGAAACGCCAATGACGAAATTGTGACGAGTCATGGTACGGGGTCGGACCTGATCCCAGTGATATACTAGATGGGCCAGCTTCTGCGTTTGGTTTGGTCATGGTGAGAGAGGGTGTAGGACGGTGACCTGGGGCTATCAAGCGCAATAGGTGTGAAAACAACGTCAAGATGACGCTGCGGCGACGACCGAGATGTTATCGATAGCAACCGCAATCATAATCTTGCTTCTTTACTTCCACCCACCATGATCGCATCAACCATATGGACCGTCTTCTCGATATGGATGCTCACGGTACCGGTGAAATCCTTCGATTGTGCCTTCGAGCTTGGTCCCATCTCCTACGATCTCTCTCCCTTGGCTGGTGTGCGAACAGCTACCAAGGAGACTCAAACCCCTCCCACCACATCCGAAGCTAGGGTAACGCTCGACTTGTGCGGTAAATCCGGCGTTCCCAAGGAAGAAGGCGTATCGGATGAAGATCAAGTATGTCAATTGTGCTCATTTGCTACCGTCAGGCTGAGTATACAGTGCGAAGACAATACACGGGTGTGCCTCAAACTGCTGAATCACAAACCAAGCGCTTCAGATCCAGACCGCGTTACCGCTGTCATCCCACTGTGGATTGCCGACTCTTCGGAAGTGTCTCTGACATCTTTGGGAAAAGATGGGAATGGAGGCGTCTCTATATCTGTTCAGGGACCAGAATACGCTGGGTACGCGCTGGGTGCGGAGACAGCTGACAACCTAGGGTCCAGCAGGTTCTAAACCTTACCCTCTTATGCGACCGTTCCGCCAAAGAGCCGAATCCTTCGTTCATATCTTATGGGTCGAATCTCTTGACATTGGAATGGTCGAGACCAGAAGCTTGTCCTCGGACGTCGGACGGCTCTGTTCCCGAATCGCCTAACCCCGGAGGAGGTTTCGGGTTCTTTGGCTTTATCCAGTTCATGTTAGGGTTCGGCCTACTCATTCTGCTGCTCTACTTCGCGATAGGTAAACCAGGTTCTCACCATCACGCTGACGCAAAGGCATGTTCTACAACCATCAACAATACTCCGCGCGAGGATGGGATCTGATACCGCATCGAGACTTTTGGCGTGAAATTCCGGTTCTAATCCAGGATTTGTTCTCACATATTCTGGCTGGTCTTCGGGGCGGGAGCAGTGGAGGAAGAAGCGGTTACAGCAGTCTGGGATAAGCACATATTAGATACGTCAAGTACATCGTTATCTCGTAAATCTTCCGGACACGGGGAGGGGCTCCCCCACTGACACACCCTGGTCTCTGGACGACGACAGCGCCTGGACAGTCTTCTGCAGCTCAGTCCACTCGCTATCACGTGGCGACACCAGCTTCTCTGCTACATCGTAGACGTAAACTTTGCCGTCACTAGAGCCAAGTCCCGCCTTTCGAGACAGCGGTGCCTTATCCCACGCAAGCTTGTTGATCGCTCGAGGCGACACTTGGGTCGATATCATTGGTATCTTATCGTCAGCTCGTCACTTACAACGACTCACCTCGGAATCTTGATTGAGGTTCCATAGGTCAAACTTGCCACTGCCGTCTACTGTACCAAACATCGCTGGATGATTAGGATGCCATTTGACATCGAAGACGTAGTCGTCTGCCTCTTCGAATGAATGTATCGGACTGATGCCGGAAGTTGTTGTTTTGTCCGCAGGTTTGACTGAACTGCCTTTGCTTCGCCACAGCTTGACGGTCCAATCGACCGAGCTCGTCAGGAACAAATCGGAGAAATCGATAGAACCGCTTGACGGGTGGAAATGGATCCCTGTGACCGGACCTGCGTGTCCTCGATAGATGTCATCGACCGAGGCGTTGAGTCCCGCTTTCGCGGAAGCTCTATCGTGTCGATTCGCCTGGTATACAGATCCTTCCTCCGTGCCGACCCAAAATGTTGTTGTCTGAGAGTCGGGGAAATCTAGGCATGTAATAGCGACCTCGTCTGTTTTGTTGTGGGATGGAGCAGTCAATGGTAACGCTTCCTAAGGGTCAACTTAGGGTTTTCTCTCTTTTCGACCTACCTGGGGTTGAGCGAGCATGTCCGCAAGCCAACTACACACTAAACCATCCGTGCTGCTTGAGATGAGATTATTTGCGTTTTGTGTCCCGACCATCTTCATGGCATAGATGGGATAAGTGTGCCCTGCTGTTGATAGCGGGGTTTTCAGGACCGGAAGATTTTTGGCGCGGGTGTCCCACAGTAGGACCTGTCCAGAGTAGGATCCCCCAAATACCAGAGTCGGATGGAAAGGTGAAAATGTGATAGAAAGGACGTCAGACTATTCTCAGCTGTATCGGTCAAGGTCACCTACTGGAGCATGGAAGACAAATTCTGGCCGTTCGAGCAAGTGGAGATTCCAAACCGCTACAATGCCGTCTGGATCGTTCGCGGCGGCGGGATTCTTGTTGTAAGATGCGACAATGAGCTCAGGAAACTAGCTGTCAGTTCTCTAAAGTTCCCAAAAGAGTAGCGACTAACCTTGGGCGACCAGTCGAGGTCTGTCACAGACCGACCAGCCGTCCACCGCGTATCCGAGAATGCGCAAAGCAATTTCACTCTCTGTCCATCTGCCTCTTCACTGATAGATCAGCACGCACCGGCAACCATTACGCACAATGCGCCATCTATCCCCACGGTATAGTCACGGATATAATCATAACCATCGCTCAACGCTCTCTGTACAATTTTGCTCGATTCTTCAATAAATGCCGAGAAATCCGGTGCAGCAAAAATCGCCTGCCGTTGTTCGTTCGACAGATCTCGCTCTTAGCATTTGTGCCTGACCTGAACATACCAGGCAAGGTCTTCACCTCGGCACGCTGCTTTAATTCTTGAAGTTCCAGCTCGAGGGCTTTCCTCTCAACTTCCATTTCCTCCAAGATTCGCGTTCGCATTTCGTCTTCCGTTTCTCTTCCAGCATCTAAATGTTTGTTTTCGTTCGTTTCCTCGGAGTCCGAAATTGAGGAGGATCCAGGTGTAGTTTGAATACCTCTAGAATATGTCACCATAGGAGGTTTGGAAGTCTCTTGGTCAGTCAATTCCTGTCTTCTCACTTACTTTGGGAAGCTCGTACAGCTCTGCCCGGTGTTCGACGTAATCGACCGATGTGTCCGCTGGAGACCCAGCACTTTCCCTACTGTAAACTCGAATCCGACTTGTTACTCACCGGTCATTGACGATGCCCATATTCGGACTGGTAGCTCTTTCTATCGCATTTTCTTCGTGACTCAATCGACTAATCCTACCTCCCGGTGTCCCCGGTGCCGAAGCTGGAGGTGTTGATCTTCCGGACTGTTGTAACTGAACGTTGACTCCCGGGCGTATCGGAGCTGGGGATGCAGGCCTCCCGAGAAGCGAGTCGACCAGGTCGTCTACATCTCTGCGCGAGGTGCTGATTGGCTGAATCATCAGCGAAGCAGACGGTGAAGTTCATGAACGAACTTCTGCTTGAGCTTTCTCACCCTGTGCCAGGATAGCACGACGCTCTTCTCTTGCTCGTCTCAGCTCTGCGAGCTTTGCCTTTTTCTCCTCGAGCTCCTTTTTGACTCTGTCCGACATGTCGGGGTTTGAAAGATGTGAATCACTTTGAGGCCATGGAGTATAGTGTGCAAACGCGAAACAGGCGCGAAACGCGGTCACGTCCAAGCGTCGACGCATTTTACGTAATATCAAATTCCTATGAAAATGACAAGCTATATATCTTATCTACTACCACCACCAATGCAGAGTCATCGCATTATGCTTGATCACCCGCATCCCTCCCATTTGGATTCGTTTCATTTATATCGGTCTCAGTGGTCAACATGACGGTCGAAGCAGGTACGGACATCGATGCGGAACCGACCCCAGGCTTGCCGGAGGTCGAATCGGTATACGGAGAAGGCACGGGACCGAACTCGTCAGTGCCGCTTCGGAACCATTCGTCCACAAGTCTCGATACGCCTTCGGCTTCCTGGCCACTTTGTACATCGTAATACGTAGGGTTCGACTTGACCCTTTTGGAAAAGTACGTCCAACCGATCATATCCATGACATCGCGCTTGCGTAAATCGGGAATTCTTCGTCGGTTGATCTGCGGAGGAGGCGGGGGCTGTCGATACTTGATCATTCGCCCCAAAGCCGTTATCGATTCGGAACAGGATTGACGGCGTAACAGGTCAGGCAATGTAGACTCTAGCGGCAAGCCACTCGTGAGAAGTGTCGAGATCGATTTTGCCTGTTCGGATTGGCACATGACAAACATCCGACCCCCTTCGGAGAGATGGCTGGCTGATGTCACAGCAAACCCTTGCATCTTGACAATCTCGGTTCGAGAATAGTTGACCACACGCCTGTCGGATCCGTCTGGGCCACTCATGGTAACATATTGGGCTCCCATGAGAGCCACGGTTGACGCGCGAACAGGCAGAGTCCAGCAGGAATCACGTGGCACAATCAGTACCCGCAGGATACCGCTGGCGAACAGTTCGAGTACCAAAGCCATGTCGGACGGTGCCGCTCCGGGGAGTATGTACCCGATTCCGTGCAGGATTGGTTCGTGCAGTGAGAGATCTCTCAGTCGTGACAACAATGGCTCGACGCCGGCGCGGGGCGCGGTCAAGAACCCATTGAGATCCATCTCGGTGCCGGATTGTGTGATCATGTCGTTGGCAACGGTTTTACAGGCCGCGCGTGATGGTACGAAAATGATTGTTTGGCCCGATGCTGACTTGACGATATCATAGGCCGGTTTGGTCATCGCTTTCAGCAGAGTGGCCGAGTGTGGAAGAGAAAATGGCTTGATTGCCACAGTGATGGGATTCCCGCGATCCTTGGGGTAGAAAGAAAACCTCGACGACCCCTCAACTCCAAGCCAAGACGCCAGGTCCGATGGATCATCGAGCGAGGAGGTAATACCCACCAGTCGCATCCTTGCCGGTCTGCCCAAGCAGAGTAAACGGGCAATGCTAAGCTCGTATTGCGCGTCGAGCAAGTGAAGATCTTCGAGGACTACTAGGGTCAATTTACGAGTGCATTGGGCAACCTGAAGGTCATCCACTCGAAGAAAAGACGAAGGGCTTGTTATTGCTATAACGCCTTTGGCGGAATCAAGGCTATCGAAGTCAGACGGCGAGACAAGCGGTCGAACACTGATGCCCTTTGATTTTGGCGTGACGCTGCGAATTCTCGCAGCTGTCTCGCTTACCGATCTCCAATGAGGCAGCAGTACGAGTACGGCTGCATCAGTGTCATGTTTGAACGCATTCCTGTTGTCAGTTGACCGACGTCATATCGCACTTGCCATATGGCGGCCTCGCCAATGAACGACTTCCCACTCGCAACGGGAGCTGAAAGGAGCAAATTGTTCTGCGTGTGATACGCACTCCAAAAGGCGTGAGATTGTAGGTTGTTGAGAGTTGAAAGGTACACTCGATAAGACTGTTCGATCGCCCTGTCATCGAAACAGGAGATATGGAGGAAGGGGATATCCAATAAGCTAGTAGGCTCATCGAAAGACTGTGGCATGACTAAGCTGTCGAGGGGGATCACTCGTGTATCGTCAGACCCGAGCCATCGATCCGAAGCAGAGACGATGGTAATGGAGGCGGGGGGCACCTCACCAATGACAATCGTAAAATCGATGTCAAACTTAGTCGAATTAGGCCGGAGCAAGAGACTTCGCCATTGAAGGATGTTTATCCCCTCCTCGTCTTGTAACCAAACATAGAAAGGCTCCCCGCCTCCCGATATCTTGGCATTCCACACGAATTGTGATTCAACATGCACGTTGATCTGAAGAGTGTCGTGGCTGAGGGGTCTAAGGCGGTAATCGAGGCTGACAGTCGGGAACATCTGAGCGGCATCCCGGATGGCTTGGCCGTGCTTTTCGTTGAGGTGAATCAATTCACCGATGTATTGCGGGTCCTGAAGTCGTAGTTCGGCTATCTCGGTGTCATCTGCCCATTGTCGTAGATTGTACAGCGTCTCCTTCTGAAGCGTCGAAATCTGTGCCAAAGGATGCTCGTACGGCCACATCCGTTGCTCAATCGCCTTGCTGAGATCTATCAGAAGGAGAGCGTTGTTCGCCCAATGCCGACTAAGCGCGATCTCTAGAAGCGCGCGGATGATACGAGCAGCATTCTGAGGTGAGTTGGACACAATCCACAGCTTACCTGTGCGACATAGGCAGCATCAGATACCAAAGCAAAGTCTTCCAAAAAGACCTTGGAGATGTGGGCTTGGAGACTGTCATCAATTGAAGCCTTTGTCGTGCCGGTTACTCACAGGATGTTAACTTTGCCGTGCTTGTTTGTGACACCTCCCTGATTTGTTAGCATTTCGCGGAATGTCAGACTTGCCTTGACCTCCATCGGGCAATGGTCGCTCTCAAGGATGGCAGTGAGCTCAGGAATTTCATTCTCCCTGATTTGGATTTGCTCAAACTATCGTCAGCAAGATTCACAAGGGAATATACTTCAGTCGCTTGCGACAACATTGCAAAGAGGTCCGCGTTCTTCATCCGAGGATGAAACATTGTGTCTGTTGTCAACGCAAATTTGACAATCACCACGTACTGAACACCTCCATGGTCTGATGTCGGAGATAGTATTTTGCAGCTATTCGACCGAGGTCGGATATTTGGAACGAATGAGATATCTCGTCGAACCTGACCATCTTTGCTGAGGACAGCTGTCGGGCCGACTGGACAATCAGGTCGTTTCGCTTGTTGCCAAGCTGGGGATCATCTTTTGGCTCGTCGTGGGGCATTCCGTATATAAATGGTTCCTTGCGCATTCGAACTATCATTCAGTTTTTTCCGTAGGTTAAACTTACCGAAAAGGTAGGTATAGCCGAGCCATTGAATCGCTTCTGGAACGTTTGTAATGGTACCGAGAGCGATCTCAGCGTTGAGCGAGTCCACCATACCCGGGATGAATCTACAATAAGCACGAGTCGCTTCGAGACATACTTTGACTCGATAGGATGCTGTCATTAGCGCCAGCTAGGGACGAGAGCTTACTTGAGCCATGATGGAATATAAGTAATGCTCTAGTTTGTCTTGAGTAGTGCAAATGTAGCCTACTCCACTCGTTTCGTAGCCCGGACGACCGGCTCGACCAAAGATCTGTCTTCAGCGAAATTCAGATAATTTACTTGCCTGGAGCACGTCGAGCACTGAAAGATCGACGAAAGAACCTCGACTGCTGTCATAGACCTGAGTTCCTTTGATGACAACAGCATGTGCTGGCAAGTTTACACCCCATGCAAGAGTCGATGTACAACAAAGTACCTAAGTTTAGCTGTAGTCTACGGGCAAGTCTCACTTTGATTGCATTGTCCTCAAACATCCTCTCCATCATGTTCCGATCTGATCGAAGCATTCCAGCGTGATGGATGCCGAAGCCTGCGTCAAACAGCTCTTTCATTTCTTTATTCCTTGAAGTCGCTACGTCTCGCCGGTAGAAGTCAAACTTTGGGTGTTCCCGGGTTTCGAAGAACGAGACCATACCCTCATCCTTTGCCATTTCGAGGAGCTTTTGGGCGCTTTTAACAGTTTCTTTACGGGCGTGCACAAATACCATGACCTGATGACCATCTTGCACGAGTTCGGACACCTATGTTCAGTAAAGAAGGGCACAAGGGCCGCCCACCTTGTCAAATACCGCCTGATCCATATTTTTTATAGACATTTGGCTTCTGGGTTTGCCAGCGACACCGATAAAATGCTGTTCCAGTGGCACTGGACGGAATGAAGCGTCGAAAAAGAACAAGCCTTGATATCGGTTTACTCTGCGGTCAGTGCATTCAGAAGTGAACTTGCCTTAAGAAATCGCTGACATCGACATAATTCGGTAAAGTAGCACTCAATCCTACTATGCGAATCAACGATTGACTCGATTCCACCTACTATTAGCATTTTCTTTTCATGGTTCTGCCCACTTGTCGTAGCGTCCTCGCGACGATAGTCTCGATGACTGCTCCACGTTCTTCGTTTAACAAGTGGACCTCGTCGATGATTAGTAGTCGGACTTTCTGTCATTAGCTATGTAGAGCTACTTTTGCAAGGCGGATTACCGATGCCAATTCCCCTTCTCCAGTTGGTTTACGTGTGACAACGTCCCATTTTTCGGGCGTAGTGACTATGATTTGCGTCTCGTTTATTTCTTGCCGTGTCAATTGCATGTCACCGGTGAGTTCCCGCACTTTGATCCCAAGCCAAGCGAGTCGCTTGCCAAACTTGCGCGTGATTTCCGCTGCGAGTGCTTTCATTGGGGCCACATAGATGATTTTGAAAGCGTCCCTGTTGACATTGAATCCGGAAGGATGTGTCGAAGGGCCTGGCGAGACGTATTGAGAAAGGACTCGGATGATGGCCATGATCGCTACGTCAGTTTTACCCTGTCGTCAGCTGAAGATGAGGTGCGTGCGTACCGCTCCGGTCGGCGCTGTCGTCAACACCGGTCATGATTTTTGTACGCACCGCAAATCAACATGTTCTCGTTTGTGCCCATCGCCGTAGGTTGGACGATGCTCTGCATTCGGTTCAAGGTAACGTAGTTCTGTTGTCAGCCAGACTATGTCGGATACTCACAGGAAAGCAGTTCCGAGCGAGAGGAGGTAAGTCTGAGATTTTGACAGGTTTTTCCGATCGTTTGGGAGGTATCGGTCGACTGGGCGGGATGACCACCTCTTCGAAGGTCTACAATCAGTAAAATCCACATCGCTACTTACGTCAAATATCTGTCTCGTCGTTCCCTCGGGCATTGCGAATCTTCCTCCAAGGGACATGGCCTTTTGCGTATTACCTCCAGCAGTGTATACGTTGGGTAGCACCTCTTGCTCGAAGATACGCTGCGGTCAGGTCTGGAAACCCACAGACTTACTGGACCGTCTTCCGAGAACATAGCCTTCGGCCGATCAAGCTGCTCCTGTATTCTTCTTTCGATGTCCTCTGCGGTACCAATCATGTCCGTGATATCAATCTTCTGCTTCTTATCTTTGCCCTTGGCGTTGAGAGTTAGCCGGGATGATGGAAGATACCCTTGGTTCTGGACCTTCCGCTGTTATGAGAGGAGGACTCTGTTTCGACCTACCTTTGTACTATGTTCGGAAGCCGTCGACAATTCTTCAAGCAGCGCGGAACGGGCTCCTGGGCGCAACACGTCTTCCACCAGCTGCAACCCTGCTCCTTCGAATCCCAGAATCTCCACCAGTTCGAGCTGTATATCTTCATTGGATCTCGACGAGGACAGAAGATTGATCAAAGAATCGAAAGAGGACGCAATGGATACATGACTGATGTCAGCTCCATCAAAACAAGTCTCACTTTCTTAGCATGGACGCCAGCGAGGAAACCGAAGCCTGGATCGGCTGAGGTTCCGAAAACTCGCTCGGTGTCCCCAAGGAGCGGGAGCTCTGTGTGTGCGATGTCGCAGCTGGACTGACATAGTGATCTAGAAGAGATGGCCACGGGGTAGATATCAGCAGTTCCGGTTTAACACCAGACAGATGATTCGAGGATCTTTCATTAGCGGTCATAATCTGTTAATTGAGATACTCACGGCCCTGCTTCACATTCGTCAATGAAGCTCGTCCATTGTTCAGATGTTGAGGTCGAGGTCTCGCCATCCCTCAGCAGCTGATCGATATAGATTACCATGACCCGCACTACTGGACAGCAGGATTGTATGAGATATGGAACGAATGGCCAGAGTTGCGAGATGTACAAGGCAGTATCGAGCGAGTCAACCGATGACGGTATTGACAAGTTTCAACTTTTGGTTGCGTTCGGATCCGAAATCGAGGATCACTCCTCCCCTTCTCTGCCTATCACACGCACGCATCCTCTTTAAACAACTAGCTGATCATGCATGTGTCTAAAACACCTTCAATCCACCCAAATCTGCCAGACCTTCTGTATCGATCGCCCCACCAGCGTTTACCGCGGCTTCCGCAGATGCCCCCTTCATTCCGGCGCCCCCTAATAAGCTCGAGAACAACTCATCCATCTGCTCGTCGTGCCATCCGTTGAGAAAGGGTATTGGTACCACAAAATTCTGAGCTTTCTCATGAACGGTGTAGCTGGCATTAGATTGATCCGGCCTCCTTGTCTTTCTCGGTGACGTACCGGATTTTCCGACCCTTGCTAGCTCCTCTTTCCGCTTCTCTCCGTTTCTTCTTCTCTCGGCGCATGTGCGATAAATCAGCTCCGCCCCCACCACCAGCGCGAGATTCGATGACTTCTTTAAGCAACAACCGATATCCAGCGTCTTCACTCTCCATGAATGATTTTCCCGATTCTCTCTGCCCATCAATACTTCCCTAGGAAAAACACCAGCAAGCACTCACCCTATTCGCGATCCCCGCTTCGATCGCTTCGACTACGCCTGTCTGACCCTTGTTGCCTTGCAGGAACTTGCTCGAGGCAGACGGGAGAGCCGATGTCGCTGCATTTATCTTTGACGACCATTTATGCAGAATACTCAGCAGTTGTGGATGTTGACTAACATCAGCTCCACGTCCTTCACCGTTTTTACAAACTTACGCGTCACTGAGAGCCAGCGAATCTCTTCCAGCTGCCTCGAAATAATCGCTGTCACCTCGCTTGCGCTTGCCCAACGCCGGCAGAACTGTACCGGGTAGGGCTACTAATGAACGAAGTTGGAGGAATTTCTCATTCAGATTTGCTAGTCCGTTCAAAGCGGCGGATCGCCGGCTCTCGATATCTTCAGATAAATCAGACGGGAGCTGCAAGAGAGTATTCGACGCTGAGAGAGCTTTTTGAAATGTGATGCGAAGTGTGATGAGGGAGTCAAAGAAGGCCTATGGTCAGATTTGCCAGGGACCAGAGTTTACTTTTTGACGACGGATCCCTTTGCCTTTCTCAATATCTTTTTGACGCGATTCGCGAAGGGATCCAAGGGGATCCAGGGAACGAGGAGTAGGTTGAGCAGAGGACGCCGAGGTTGTTTTGCCTGCTCGCTCCGAGACAACCTTTACTTCTCTATCATCGTCTTCATCGTCTTCATCCTCTTCATCCTCTTCGCTGGTTTCTTCGTTGTTGAAAGTGTCTGATTCGTCGCCATCGTCTTCATCCTCATCTTCGTCTTCTTCGTCGTCCTCGGCTTCTTCCTCCTCGTTGCTGTCGCCGTCGCTATACATCTTCCCGTCATCCTCTTCATCATCATCCTCATCATCCTCATCATCGTCAAAAATCTTCACTCTACCCCTAGTCTGACCGGCGTATTTATTGCTGAGCAACGTCTGCCCGACCTCGTCTTGTTGGGCTCTCAATCTCGACGGTCCAACATCGAGATAGTGCTCCCTGCCTTCGGTTCCAGGCTTCGAAGTCTCGAGGGAATCCAGAGATGTATAAGCTGATTCGGGATCTATGGATTTTGGCGCGTCATCTTCAAGCTGCTTGAGCTGTTGAGCGAGCGTGAGACGGGACATGGGGTATGTTGGAAGTTGAGTTAGGAGGTAGCCATATTGGAGGTTTTAAAAAGTTGAGCGGTTCGGTGGCGGCGATGTCCACCTCGACGACCGCGCTTTGTTGACCCATATCTCTTCACCCTTCAATCTCGTTGCATCTTACCCATCATGCTGCTCTCGCCAGCATCGTGTCATGAGCAGCTAACATCCCTACTCAGCCAAGATATCGGACCTCATACTGCTCTCCTAGCGACGCCCCATGGCCAGCTAGTTTGCTGCTCCTCGAAAGAACGGCCGGACGAGCAGGAAGGAGAATCGACAGCGGAGCCTTGGCTTGATGAACCGGAGAGGATACGTTTGTTGCTAGGACTATTATCACAATGGGAACAGGAAGAATCTCCTCGAATAGAGTGTGAGGTGTGTCTCATGCCAGTCTCCACCCATACATTTCTGATGACCTCGTCAGCTCGGCAGGCTCTACGTGCGATCTCTACCTCTCCCTCCCGCGGAAAACACGTCCGCAAACGCCAGTATGCCGCAAGTACGATCACAAGCAGCGGATCGCTTCGTTCTGCTTGTTAACGGAACTTCCAGTACGCCATGGGTGGAACTGGAAAGCAAGGTAGGTCCGCATCTGTCAAACGGGGTCTAACAATCCAGGCAAAGAGTTTCTCCCTCTAAGTTGTAACGAACCATACATGCATTGTCATTCTAGCTCGAGAAATCACTAACACACTCCCACCCTTGTCCCACACTCTCCTTCCACAGACTGACTTTGCCATCGCCGCAGCTCACGGCTAGAATGTTACCGGCCAATGACCAACTGACCCTCCAGACAGCGTCCGGGAAATGAGGATCCTTAGACTCGGGAGCGTTCGGCAGAAGGTTGACGCTGTTCCATGCACTTGAAGGCGATGGGCGAGAGTGGATCAAGACAGTGCGATCCTTGTCGTTAGACACACTTTGCCGCTGGACGTACCTGTGAGGCTGAAGCAATGTACATTCCTGGCAATCCGATATTTGGGGCCCAGGCAACGTCTCTGACCCAATCCTCGTGTCCGCGAATGACCTCTTCCTCTGCCCATTTCTTCGCCTCTTCGTCAAAGTTCCAAATGCGGATGAGGTTGTCCGAACCGGCCGAGACGAACCGCTTCTGCGGCACTAGGCTCGGTTGAGTTTCCGAGGACGAGATGACAGAAGGGGCCCAAGATACGGCATTGGCACCGGTACCGTGAGCAGGGAAAATAGACGCTTCGGTTGAACCATCGTCTGGTATCAGCTTCACACCAAATCGCGCTCACTTTGGAAGCTGAGAACGGATATCTTGCCGTCGCTAGACGCGCACGCAATGATCGGGCCCAACTCGTACGGCGCCCAAGAGATCGAGTTGACTATACTCAGTTCAAGATTGCGTTGGCACTCACCACTCGCTGTGTGCAGCGTATGTTCCTTGATACGCTCCCACCCATCTTGCAGTTCCCCTCCACCGCCCTTCCCTCCCGTTTCCTTCCAGATGAAGACACGTCCATCGTATGAACATGAAGCAAGAATAGATCCGAAAGAGGGATGAGCCCATGCGAGCTGCCAGACCGGTGCAGTGTGTCTGACTATGAGATGCGGGGACAGGTTGAACTTACCCTTTGAGAATAATGGGATCCCCCTTGGCTTCTCCCTTGACGACGTTGAAGATGCGGATAGTCTTGTCGGATGAGCACGTGGCCAGTCTCTTTCCATAGAAATCTAGTTGAGCATCATGCTGTGTAATCAGCCAAGAAGGGTAAGGAGAGCCATTATAGAAGGCGTACAATCATGTCTTCGTGTTGTGTTTCGACCGGTACGGGCTTTGCAGCCGAAGCATTCGGCGCTGCAGATGACTGTATAAGTTAGCATGTAGTTATTGACGCTAAATATGACGCGACCGACCATGATAAAGTGAGGGTTGAAACGGGGATGGTTGGGGGGATGAAGGTGAGTAGAGGTTGGGCGATGACGGGTGGTAGGAAGATGGGCGTGGAGGTTGACCGCTAACATTACGTAATAATATTTTGCGCTGAATGTTGAGAGCATTCCGCTGTATAACAGTATCCTGCTTCTACACCCTGTTTCCTTACTCGGCCATGTCCAACAGCATCGCAGAGGTTATTCAGATCGCTCTCAGAGAGCACGAGCCGTCGTCTGGTCCGTCATCTTCGTAGACTCTCACCGTTCTCTTGCTTATAATGTGACCAGATTTACCGCCAGATGTTTCTGCGTACACCTCTTCTATTCTCGACAGTCTTTCGTCGCAACGGGTGTGTACAGATACGACGAATGCAGCTGAATTGAGATATCAACATACAATCGAGCCTCATCCGCCCTGTCTCTTGTTTCCTTCCAGTGCATGCTGCAGGATACAGGCTACTCGATGGAGGTTTACCTCCCAGACACTGATGTCGGGAATATGACCAATTTACGAGAACGATGGGTGGGCTGGGGTGTCGAGTAAGCGGTGACCTTCGGTGCAGCCTCTAATGACAAGAATTCCAGGACTACAGCGATGGGCGAAAGAGGATAACGACCTAACATCTGAAGCCGTATCGCATCCTGTTGCAGCGCATTCAAAGTTCCCCTTGCCAGAAAAGCAGAAGAACTACCTCGGTGCCCTGATCAAGGTAGGAAAAGATCAAACTAAGCTAACAAGAAGGTATACGGTGATGTCTCGTTCAGGCCAGCAACGCTAGTCGATGTCGTCGGCATCTTGTCAACCTCGATGCTGCCATGTGGTGATTCCGAAGACATCGTCATCGTGCCGACAATTCATGCGATCCGAATACCAGAACCAACCGTACTTCCTACAATAGGACCCCTTTTCGATATCCCAGATATACGGTCGAGGTTGATCAATCATCTTGCTTCCGCTTTCCAACCAGCAGATCCTGTCGCTGCAGAACTGCTATTGCTGAATCTCATCTCGATGCCCATGGCCCGTCAGGCTGGGCAAGAAGCTCTGGGCACATTATCACTCAACTTCATTTCAGTCTGTTCTACCGAGATGTCGTCCAACATCATACAGATGGTGCAAGATTTGATGCCAATGGTGGTCACTCTTCCGCTTTCTGTACCGCTCTTGCACTCCACCACTTTTGTGCCTACATCGGCGGATTCAGCATCGTTGGACTCTGGCATGTTACAACTGGGCGGTGGCACTGTGTTGGCTGTGCAAGAAGGAGAAATGGGTGAAGGAGGCCAGCTTAACGAGAAGGCCATATCCAACCTCAAAGCGTTGATCGAGTGTTTACAGACCCAAACCTTGCGCTACGCGTATCCCTTTATGGATACGCTTCGAATGGACTGTGCGATAAGAGGCTTGATCTTCAGTGAGGGAAAAAGCCTAATCCCGGTAAATTTCTCCAAACAGAATACAGTTGACACAGTCAGGTGGATGTTGCTGTCCCAGTCTCTGGGCAAACCTCCTCAGCAGTGGCGACAGCGGATGACGTCGCGCTCTTCCGATCTTATCTGGCGAATCGATCGCGAGTAGCGACAGAAGTAGATATTCCGGAAGATGTGGCGCAAACAATCCAAGACGACTTTGTCTCGAGTAGGCAAGGTCCAGCGCAACTCACTGCCGAGGTCGCGGCGGATCGTCTGAAGAGGAGAATCCGTATAGCACGGTGAGGGTTTGTGCGAGCGAAAGCGCTGATAGTAGGGTACTAGCTCAGTCGTATCCGGAAGTCAAAGTTACGGTCGGAATCTGGCAGAAGGCTGTTGAGCTAGAGGGAGAAATTGAGAGTCGTCTCCAGGCCAGGCTCAAGGTATCATAAGCCACGAGAAAAGTTTATACATCAAACACATTCTTCGACCAAGCGTCAAGCGTCTATGAGGTTCTCCTCCTTCTTAGAAGGCTCGTTCTCGGTGGTCTTGGTCTTGCGCGTATAGAATTCGGCCAGAATCTGGTATCAGCTGCAGACCTCATGAAAACTTGCCTTAGGGTTGATTCTGTTCAACGATTCCTTCGGGAAGATACGGAGCAGCTCCCAAGCGATATCCAATGACTCGAAGATGGTACGGGCCTCGTATGCGCCTTGTCCAACAAACTCCTTCTCAAATCGGTCCAAGAACTCGAGGGCAAGCTTGTCATCGGCGGAAAGCGCCTCCTCACCAACGACAGCTTTCATCGATGCGGCGTCTTTACCAACAGCGTATTTGGCGTACTGATAATTAGCACGCGTAATCATACAAGAGATGGCTTGCCAATTGGTTGGAAACATCTCCGTGGTCTTTTCGCGTGAGCTTCTCGCCAATGGCGCTCTTCATAAGACGGGAAAGTGAGGGCAAGACGTTGATTGGTGGATAGATCTGACGGTTGTAGAGTTGACGGTCGACGAAGATTTGTCCCTCTAAGAAGTCAGCGTGATCAGAAAATGATATATACTGGCACGCACCCGTAATATAACCGGTCAAATCTGTCTCATCAGTATAAACGCTCTCAAGCCTATGACATACCGGGAATAGGGTGAGTGATATCTGCCATTAGCGACAGTAGTTTAACGATATCTCACCGTCATTAGGCATCGTAAGGATAGGAACTTGAGTAATAGAACCGTTTCGGCCTTCGACCCGACCAGCCCGTTCGTACAGAGTAGACAAATCCGTGTAAAGATAACCTGGGTATCCACGTCGTCCTGGTACCTCTTCTCGGGCTGCGGAGACCTGTTGTCAAAAAATCAGCCGCTGGATTTTCACTTGCCTCTCGCAAAGCATCGGCATAACTATCATCAGCCGGAGACTTGGAAAGGCACGGGAGAGTTTACCTGGACATGTCGGTCATGACGACCAGGACGTGCTTCTCCAGTTGGTAAGCGAAGTATTCTGCCGTCGTCAAAGCCAAACGAGGAGTAATGATACGCTCGATTCTAATCATGAGTTAGAGTTCGCGCGTAGCAGCTCACGTTGGGTCGGAAGCTAAGTTGACGAAAAGAGTACTGTTGCTGATACTGCCACTCTCCTCGAAGTCCTGTTTGAAGAAACGAGCCGTCTCCATGTTGACACCCATGGCTGCAAAGACGATGGAGAAATTGTCCTCGTGTCCGTCGTGGACACCCTTGGTCGCACCTGGTCGGGAGACCAAACCCGCTTGCCTGCAGATTTGGGCGGCGATCTACAGTTAGCATGCTGATGGTGATCTTCAATCACCTCGTTGTGGGGCAAACCTATCATTAAGCTGTTTCCATCGAAAGACAGGGATATAGACACTCACCAGCAGCACTAAAGATTGGGATCTTCTGACCACGAGCGATAGAGTTCTGAGGTGAGCCAGGTACGGACGTATACACACCATTGTGTCAATAGTAGAGATACCCGTTTGGATCATCTCCTCCGGGTAGATACGGGAGTAAGGGTTGATAGGGGAACCTGATATCAGCCGATTGTGCACTAGAGTCCTCACCGTTGATGTCAAGGTAGTCTTCGGCGAAGACCTTCGGTCCCTTGTCGATAGGGTTTCCACTTCCGTTGAACACTCGTCCCAGCATATCTTCGGAAACAGCGAGCTTCATCGAGGATCCAGAGAAGGAGATACGAGTAGCAGAAGTGTCGACACCCGAGGTGCCTTCGAAGACCTAGAGTCAGCGGGTTCAGAAGATTCGTCTCACCTGCACGACAGCCTTCTTGCCGCTGACTTCGAGAACTTGACCGCCTCGGATCGTTCCGTCCGGCAGAGTGAGCTGAACGATTTCATTGTACGAGGGGAACTGGATCGTGAGAATGATGTGCACGTGGACGCAATCGTGCACATACAGAGACGTTGTCAAGGACGACCAAAGGACTAGATTGTAAACGAGCCGCAGCAGCTTTGACTCACCCGTTAACCGCTGCTACAGTTCTGTAGTCTGAAAATGAGCACCGTGACTGAGAGAGAGCAGGGAAACGCACCAAGACGAGGTTGAACACCATACTCCTTGACGGCGGCAGCCTTCCGCATAAGCAACGAACAGTATCGGGTGATTCCAGAGGATACTAACAGCGTTAATTTGTGCGAGCTCTCTATCAGAGATCTTGTGGGACATGATGGATAAAGAAAAGTGAGATAGGATGAACAAGGGAGGCTGATGAGTTATGGGTTATGATGCTCCGGCGCCGGGGAGGGTGAGGTTATCTCGACGGAATCAATTGTATCGTCAAACACGTCATCCCATTCACGTGGCCCCGCACCTCACTCACCTCTTACCACTCACTGTTGTTGCTGTTCCTAGTATATTCATACAAGGTCAAGCTTCACCATGAACACCTCTTCAGCTGAAGCAGGGCCTTCCAGATCTCGGTCAAATTCTAGGTCGTCGTCTACTGCTTCCTCACGGCAAAGTGCATCCCAGCGTTCGTTGTCACATTCAGCATCTTCCGAGCGCTCGATCTCCGAGCGCGGTGACGATACGGACGTCGCGGGCGGCCAACGAGCCATCGAGGACGCAAATGGGGGTCACCAACGCCCTGATCAAACTCACCCAAGTGTGTCCGGGAGAAGCTTCAGCGGAGAGAGCTACGACGACAATAGTGACGAGGAGGAGGAAGAAGAAGAACCGTATGACGTTGTTGGGACTTGTGCTGATGTATAGGGTCCTGAAATATAGTCGTTTGAAAGGAAAGCTCCCGGAGGTACTGGCTAAAGATCATGTCTCGGCCATAGCTGTTGGCAGCCGGTTCATCGTGGGTTTTTTCATCTCACGCTCAATTTTGACATCAGGCGCTGGGGACTCAAATCGGCATGGTCCATGTTCTATCGTACGAAGGCGCAAAAATCAGCTCTTACCGGGCTCATTCTGCGATTGTTACAAGTATTCGTCTAGAGGACGACGACATCGTGGCTACGGCTAGCTTTGAAGGTGATTGACCGCATATCGTATAGAGTGCTAATGAAAGGCAGAGTCGTGATCAAGTCGCTAACAACTCCCGAAACACATGCCTTCGACTACAATCGGCCCCTTCACAGTATCGCGTTGGAACCAGACTATAGCAAAAAGGCTAGCAGGGCATTTGTCTGCGGAGGCCTGGCGGGGAATCTGGTCCTGCAAGAGAAAGGATGGTTGGGCTTTAAACAGCAGGTTATACATTCTGGTGAAGGCCCAATATGGGCAATAGAATGGAGAGGAACCTTAATAGCATGGGCAAATGATTTGGTGCGTTGTGTTATTGCGACAAGGCTGATCAAAGGGAGTCAAAATATACGACACCGTCAGCGGCCAGCGTATTGGTTATGTCGATCGAGGGGTCAACGCACCTCGCGCCGAGTTATTCAAGTGCAACCTAGTGTGGAGAGACGACAAAACGCTGGTGATTGCATGGGGTGAACATATCAAGGTCGTGCGCGTCCGTTCACGCACACGGTCGCAGATCGATAGCGGTCTTCCCAACCTAACCATTGAAATGACCGGCATCTTTCAGATAGACTGCATGATCTCCGGTATCGCTCTTTACGGATCTACTTATGTCGTTTTCGCCTATGTTGCGCCCGACTCGTACGACAATGAGGCCACGGACGATCATGAGGCACAACGGCGGAAGGCTGCCAACCGACCCGAAATACGGCTTATAGACAAAGGCGAAGAAACGATGGCCGATGCGTTGAGTCTGACAAATTATCACTCTTACGGATGTAACAGCTATATGCTGGCCAAATCTGGCCGACCGGACGATAACCTGTTTTTGGTGGTCAGTCCGGCAGAAATTATCCAGGTTAGACCAAGGGACGAAGCGGATCACATCGCATGGCTAGTCGACCACGAGCGGTTCGAGGAAGCACTCAGTGCCGCAGAGGCCATGCAAGCTGTACATGGCAGCGCATTGGACGTGAAGGCTATCGGTGCAAAATACATGCACCATCTCGTCGAGAAAGGTACGTATGAGTTGGTTCCTGGCTGACTCCAGGCGAACACGAGCGCGCAGCGGAACTTGCGCCCAAAGTGTTTGCACTGGATGTCGACGCATGGACCGCGTGTATACACATGTTCCTGAACCATGGACAATTGAAAGTGCGTTGACGGAAACGCCTTGAACTGAAACTCAGGCGATTTTGCCTAAAGTCCCCATCACCGCTCCTCAACTGGATAACGGTACTTACGAGGTCATTCTTGACCGGCTACTAGGAGAAGACAAAGAAGTACGTCCGTACAATCAAATGAAGACACTGACGACAGGCCATGGTCCGCACACTCCGCACTTGGCCTGGTCACGTCTACGATAACAACGTCGTGATGGGCAACATACAGGGAGAGCTCGAGTCCACTCCAGACGACCCTTTGTTGCTCGAGGGCATGGGAGAATTGTAAGTCTGTCGAGCGGAACTCCCCCCCTGACACTTAGATTACTGGCACAGAAGCAGCCGGGCAAAGCCCTGCCTTTCTTCCTCCGTCTAAAGCAGACAAGAGTGTTTGACCTGGTTCGTGAATACAACCTCTTCATGGCGATCCAGGATCAAGTTGTCCTCCTCGTGGACCTCGATGACACAGATGGGACGGCTGTCCAGCTACTGGTGGACCACATGCACTCGATACCAGTCAGTGACCACAGGGCGATTGTTTCCGCGCTAACCATCAGATTGCGCGCGTTGTACGGCAGCTGGAAGAACGCCCGAAATACCTATTCTACTACTTGCAGGCATTGTTTCACAGGGATCCTCAGCTGTGTTTTGCATACAGCGATAGGATGGTGATTTATGCCAGTTGCTCATGCTGATTTCAGATATCGCTTTCTGCTCAATACGATCCGAACCAGCTTCTTCCTTTCTTGAGAGCGAGTAACTCGTATGATCTGGAACACGCATACAAAACATGCGAGGAGCACGACTATGTGCCCGAAATGGTGTTCCTCTTAGGACGTATGGGCAATAATAAGCAAGCTCTTATGTTGATTATCGAGCGCCTAGGAGATGTACAGAGAGTAGGCATTGAACCCTTTTGTGGACACTGACGGTAGGCGATCGACTTCGCAAGCGAGCAGGCGGACGATGATCTATGGGAGGATTTATTGCAATATTCCGAATCACGACCCAGTAAGTAAATCAACCTACTAAGTTGACGATAGCTTTCATTCGTGCACTCCTCGAACATGTTGGTGCCGAAATCAACCCAATACGCCTTATCAGCAGAATCAAAAACGGCATGGAGATTCCCGGTTTACAATCCGCGTTGATCAAGATTGTGCAGGCATCCAATTTGCAGGTAAGTTGATCAAAATGAGCCGGCTGACGAGCGAGGTTCAGTTGTCGGAAGATTGCTACCGGATCCTGAACGGCGATTGCAGTGGTCTAGCTGAAAGACTGCAAGGCCGACAGACATATGGCGCGCAAGCCTCGCGTAAGAAAGCGATGTGGGAGACAAGCTGACGGATAGCGAAGAGCACTTGCGCGGTATGCGGTCTAGCACTATTCGCTGACATGTCGCTGATGTATTTGTGTCGGCATCTCGTGCACGCGACATGTGCTTTATCGAACGACGACCTAGAATTACCGGAACGCGGAGAGAGCTTGTCAGTGAGCTATCTGTTGTCAGGGGACCGAGTGCGGACGCGGCGGCGGGAGCTGGGGAACAAGCTGTCGCATGCAGCTGCGGTCAGGACGCGCGTGGGCAGATGTCCTGTGTGCGTGGTATCAAGGGGAAGTCTGACGTGCTAATATCGATGCATGGTATCTTGTGCTGCAGTATGGTCCATCTTATCACACACCTTGCTATATCCCGGAATCTCCCTTGGGACTGCTGATCGTTCATTGGGTCCAGTTGACACTACGGTAAATACGAAGCCGGGTCCTGCCCATGTCAGCGCTAGAATGTCATGAAGCGGTAGTCCTTACTTCTCCCGTACTAGCTCTGCACTGGTTGCTTGTTCGCCTGACAGGTCATACGTATTTGCAACCTCTGACCAACTTGTGATATCCCATCTAATCCATCCCCACCCATCTTTGATCTATCGTCAGGTCTGCTGTCCTATGCCTCTTAATCCGTTGAGGCTCTCTACTTCTGCCCGCACTAACCTCCGGCTTTTTGTGAGGAGCAATGACTATCAACCATTCGACCTTTGAGCTCAGCTCGTAAAGCAAATTGAAGAGCTCGCCCGATGAAGGCACGAGGTGTAGCGCAAAAGAGCAAATTGCCATATCCCATACAGGGTTCTCTACCGTCGACACTGCTGGAGGGATATCGCCATTCGCAAGGTCCGCAAATGAGAGTTCATGACAGGGTCGATTGACCCTGGCGGTGTAGGCTGGTGCCGTGTACTGGAGTGAGCTGGAATAGCCAGCTTGAAATGGCAGGACGTACGGGGTCAGTTGCCGTGATGTCGAAGCTGAATGTAGAAGGCAACTGAGGCATCTGGCCAGTTTTAACTCGTGCTTTGGGAGGAATGAAAGCTCTGCTCGAAGGCCCAGGTCCAGGGGAAGCTTGAGGTGCCCGGCCTAGCTGTTCCCATTCGTATAGACATTCTGTAACTTCTCCGCTGTCGTTAGTCGCGCATACGGTGATGTGCTTACCTTCCCGCTGCCATATCTAATACTCTGACTGGCCGAACCTTCGGCTCATGCCTCCACCACTCATTCATGATAGCCCAGACGACCTGTCGTTAAGGCGCAAGATTTCAATGTCACGTACCTGTTTGATAGATGGGAAGAAGGGATTGCGATAGCTCGCGGCAACCTTTCGATAATACTATCACCACTCAGCTCTAATCACGATCACTGCATACCTCGTCTACTCCGTATTCATTATAGTTGTCTCGCATCGCGAGTGAAATATTCCCGTGGACGTCCATAATGAAAGTTAGAGGTGAACAAACAAATCCCGGCGGAACATGACAATAGCATTAGACTCATTAGGCTAAACATGGTGAAAAGCTATTTAATGAGGAATGACAGGGAAAGCTGGACGATGACACCAGCAGTCACGATGTAGAAACCGAACGGGAAACCTGATGAATTGCCGTTGATGCTCGCACTCCATATAGCACCTCCGATCACGGGTCCCACGAATCTGGAGAAGGATACAGTGCTTTGAGCCAGCCCATTGGCAAGACCAACGACATGTGGTGGTGACATAACGTTCTACTGTCAGCGCCGCGGATGCATCACACTCACGATGAGGACCATGACTGAAGTGTATGCGAGGGTACCACCGCAATAACGAATAGCGGTGATCATGGTCAGAACTAGACTTAGCTTGGCAAAGGAGCAGACTTACGCGTCATGACCACGAAGCCTCCAGAAGATTCAGGGCTGGCTACCGCATGAAGTAGAGGCAGAGCGAAATATGATGGAATGTAGAGTGAACATCCTAAGCGGAACATCTGAAGGTGCGTGAATTGGCCCAGAGGCGGACCAAGACGAGGGTAGAGGTAAAACTGGTAGACCAGTTGACAAAGGCACATCATTGCGATGATCAGAGAGAAATTGGCAGGGTTAAGACCAATGCCGCCAGATTGATATGGACTTGTATCAGCGATGTTCGCAGGATAAGCCTTACGTGACGAGGAAAGATAGGAAAAGCTGATCGTGCGTAGTGTTGTGCAATGCAAGCAGTCCATACTACCGTCAGCGAAGATGAACAAAACCAACTCACTTGTAAAATCATAAGCAGCGGTAGAGCTTTGAAAGTCGAGCCAGCTGGAGGCTGCACTGGCTCAGCTTCTGCGATGGCTTCCAATCCTCCTGGCCGACGATCGGCAGCCGGTGAGGACAGGAATGGGTCTGTAGATTGTTCATCTATTGTTATATGTGCCTGTTCGACCCCAGTGTTGCCAAAGATCGTGGGAGGCTGACCGGAACTGGTGGAGAACCGTCGGGACACTGAGAGTCGATGGCCTATCAGCGATCGATGCATGCCTCCGCTTGCGATACGGGTGCGTCGTCTGATAGTACTTGGCCCGTCCGAAGCGGGAGTGGCAACCAGCGAGTGCGAGTTTTGCGAAACATCCTCGATACCTTCATTGTCCTCCTCTTCCTCGTCATCAAAGACAGCATTGTCCTGGGCAACAGCTGCAGAGACCCATAGATCATTGATGTTGAACGTGTTCTCTTCGTTGGCTTATGGTCAGTACGCAGGCAAAAGCAAAACCCACCGAGCAAAAACTTTTGAGCGAAACCGAGTGAAGATTCGGCGTCCTCTTCGTCTTCGTCCATAGGGCGATGAGTAGCGGCGGACACACGCCGAGCGGCGTCTAAAGCTGCCCTAGCGGCCAGGGTCGGATGCTTCGAACGAATACCTCCGTAGCTGTTTATGAGATCATGACATGGTACGGAACTGACCCATAGGCTGTACCCAAACTTGCTCGACTGTCCCTTCGAGCGTGAGGAACTTCCGTCTCGGCGGCTGGAGAGAGCATACCTCGTCTGCGAACCGATGGCACCGCAGTCAAGTGTGACGGTGCAGGAGAAGGGGGTCGCGGAGCCAAGGGCTCGTCCTTCTCGGTCGACAGAGCGATCCGGCTTCCACCTCGGACTCCTCCATCCCACGAGAGGAAACACGAAAGAATGGCGCCGATGACCAAAAGAGTTCCCGCGAAAATAGTCGGCAAAAGATACGGGAACGTGTGAAACAAGCCGATGTGTCCCAGGAACGAGTTCTTGAAGTTCTTAGCAGGGCTTTCAAAGACACCTCCGAGAATAGGACCGATGACTCCTCCAAAACCCCAGCTGAAACCGAGAACGGCATAAGCGCGACCAGCGTTGGTATCGTCTGTATGTCAGACAACGACAGCTGCGTGGTCCTTACCTGTAATATCTCGAATGGATCCACGAAACTGCAATGAGCACGTCACCTTGAGCTGACTCACCACTCCAACAGCTCCTCCGAATATTCCTTGCACAAGACGGATGCAGATGGCCTCGGGCAGCTATCTGTCAGGATTGATCCAGCGCCTGGAGCTTACGGATTCCGATGTTCCGAAAACGACGAGGGCTATAGCGCTCCCCTGTAATCAGTTTGGACAATCACGAGCACCTACAGTCAAACTAGCCACCAGAACAGCACGTCGACCATGACGATCAGCGATGCTGCTCCACAGCAGCGAAGTTAAAAACTGGGTAATGAAGAAAACGGATACTAGATTGCCCGTCCATAAGCCGACGGCCGCCTCCGTCTCGCTGTTTTTCTTGTTACCTGCCGAAAGGAAGAATCCTTGGATAAGCGACGAAACCTCTTAGGACTCACCCTCTACCATCGGCAAGAGGAAAGGGGTGCATAAATTGGCGGAAAGAAGTTCGGACAGCATTGCCTAAGTTTAGCGCGGAAAACAGGTAACGAATGGCGTCTTACGATGCATAATACGACCATGGGCAGCATCGGTAGTGGAGTCGAGTAGGCGGGGCGGATGCCCGGCACGAGTGTAGGTAGCTTGGGCGTCTCGTCGAAACTATCTCGTCTCGCTCGGCCGGCGGTGGAGAACGATTGGCGTGGACGACGTGAATGGGAAGCATTGGGGGAGTATGGGGAAGAAGTATCGAACAACTCGGACGGCGTCGGTCCTGGCGGTAAATGGATCTTCGCTGGAGGCGTGGCCGTCATGTTAACGAATGGTCGTTAAGGGTGAAGCTGTCTGCGTTTATAGGTGAATAGAGGAAGATGAATAGAGGAAGATGACGCGTGGTGGAGAGCGGCTGATGGGAATCCGTAACACAATCTCAGAAGCAACTATCCCACCCATCGCGTCTTTACCAATCCCATGCAGCTCCGATCCTCCATTAAACTCGATCGCGTACAACAGACTGATGAACATGTGAGCATTATACTACGTCAGTCTGCCCTCTCATCCCCGTTTGATCGCTTGTTCGGCGAATCCACGCGACCTTGAACTGTCCGACCGTCTACCTCCGGTGCAATTGTACCCAGTGAACGAGGATCACCCTATATGCGGCTTATGGGAAGACCAGATTGCACCCGCAATTCTCTCCGTCATGGACGAACACTGCTCGGAGCCTACGTGTTTGGATCTCGTACGGATCGGACTGGAGGAAACCATCGCCGAGACGCTGGTATGGATCGGTGTGGAAGCTGATTCGCTCACTCCCGCCTCTGGCAATGTCGTCGTTGCTCTCTGCGAGGAGATTTTGCGTAAGGCAGGCGGTCTTACAAGCGTGAGGGTCGAGATTAGGGAGACAGCCCTTTGCCGCTCGGCGCTGCACCCGCCTCAACAACTGAGCTCGCCCATGCGCTTCAAGTATGGCGAGCCGTTCACCGCATCCATAGGGCTCCCCATCTCCTGCCATTCACAACCGCACATAATCGGCACAGGAGGACTTTATATGCGGGATGGCGAAAATGGTGCACCTTTGTTGCTTACTTGCCAGCACGTAGTATCGCCTGACAACCATGCTCGCCTTTCTTCTTCGCACGTCTCCTCGACTGGCGGAGAAACAGTCGAACTGATGACCCCTGCCGTTTTTTCTCGGCATCTCAGCGGTATCAAAGATCAGATGAGACTGTTGGCGCAAGTGATCGATATGACGGAACAACGAGAGTTGGCAAACCTACGTCCACAGATGGTCAACATCGAGAACGATGACCAAATACAGCAAGCAGCGATAGACGGCTCAGATAACGACTCCTCTCTTTCGTTGAAGTCGATTCCGGAAACAGTCCACCTGAAATTGTGGCGTTCGGAGCTGGCAGAGTTGCAAGCTCTGTGCGACGAGTATCAGACGGATTTTGGAGAAAGTGCCGGGCGGGAGCTGGGAACAGTCCACTGTCATCCGCCAATTTCAATGAATTCGGAGGCTTACTGCATCGATTGGGCCTTAATCCGCCTCAATAACTGCCAAGTACCAGAATCCGGGGCTGTAAACGGAATACAGCTCGGACACATGGACGATTTGGGACTATTGAACAAGGCAGGATTTTCGGTCTCGCTTTCCTTGGACCTGTTGTACATCATAGGAGTGTTATCGAGGGTCGATGCCGAACACGAGTCTCACAAAGTTTTGAAGCGAGGTGCCCGGACAGGCCTCACGGTCGGTCGCACTGGGCCTGTGAGTTCCTTCGTTCGTTTCAAGCAGGACGTCGATGGCTCTCAAGTCAAAGTTTTCAGCAAAGAGCGCCCAATCTTTGGCATCCCCGACACGACGCCATTTTCCGCTGAAGGTGACTCGGGATCGATTGTGGTAAACGAACGCGGACAAGTCTTTGGAATGATCACTGGCGGATCCGGTCCGAGTCCCTTCGACCAATCACTGGACATCACATACGCAACCCCCATGTGGGTCCTGATAGATAGCATGCGAACGCTGGGATTGGACCCGCATCTGGTCTGATCAACAATTACATCGATATCACCGTCCTCCCCCGCGACCTCCACCACGTCCACCCCGACCCCGTCCAGCACCGCGTCCACCTCCACCGCTTTGTGACTTGTGCCTTTTCGTAGGAACGCCAGCTTGAACGACATCATCATCCCTGTCTCTATCGTCTCCCTCCCAGCCCCTTTTCCCGTGATCCCTTCCGCGCTTTCCCCCGGATCCACCAGTTCCTTGCTCTCGCATTTCTAACGCCGCTTCTCGATTCGCCTTGGCCACAGTGTCCGCCAAAACCGCCACAGCTTCCTTGTCAACGTCAAAAGAAACCATCTTCTTTCCGATGGCCGCCTCAATCCTTTGCAGGATCTCGACATCGTACTGCGTAACCAATGTGATGGATTTACCGGATCGACCAGCTCGAGCGGTACGCCCGACACGATGGACATAGTCTTTCGAATTTGTCGGCATGTCGTAATTCTGCAATCAGCACAACGACCATACCCCGATTCACAGAATAACATACAATAACCAAGTCGACCAAAGGGATATCAAGACCACGACTGGCGACATCTGTTGCGACCAGTACACTCCGACCGCCACTCTTGAACTTGTTCAAACTCGCAAGTCGCAACGACTGTGACATTTGCCCGTGTAGGGGAATAGCGGGAAGTCCTAATCGACGGAGAACGAGGGAAAGCCGTTGAGCGTCGTTTACCGTACGTGTGAATATGATCATCGAGGATGAAGAGAGTTCATTGACAAGGTACAGGAGGTGGGCATCTTTGGACTTCAGGGGAAGGAGAAGGTAGTGTTGAAGCAGCGTAGAGACCGTAGAGTATCTGCCCGTTAGCTTCACGCGTGAACTAGACCAAGTCAGAATGGATGATTTACTTATTAGACACTTCCACCCGTACAGGTTTGTTCAAGCTCGCTCGCTGTAGCTTGGCGACTTTCGTTGTCATGGTGGCGGAGAAAAGATATGTGTTTCGCTCTTTCGGAATGACCTTGAGGATCTTGTCGATGATAGGTCCGAAATCCATGTCAAGAAGTCGATCGGCCTCATCGAGAATAAGGTATTTCAACGACTTGAGCGAGAATCCTTTGGTGTTCTCCAAGTGATCCATCAGACGTCCAGGGGTCGCCACGATGATATGGGGTCGCTTTGACAAGGCGATGGACTGCGACATCATGTCCAAACCTCCAACGATGGTTGCGGCCCGAACGCCTATAGCAGATCCGAGACTAGTTATTTGCTGCGAAATTTGGTACGCCAACTCACTGAAAGGTCAGTTTGACACGGGAGCCGTAGCCGACTGAACGCACCGAGTGGGAGCAAGCACCAAAGCGAAAAACGGCTGCGGGTTCTCCCATAGTGTCTGCAACACGGGCAGAGCAAAGGCAGCTGTTTTACCACTACCGGTCTGCGCTAGACCAATAATGTCTCTACCTTCCAAAGCAGGTGGGATCGATTCCACCTGAATGTTGGAAGGGTTCTTGAAACCAAGAGCGGCGCAGGACTTGCATAATTCGGGGATAATACCGAGAGAAGCAAAAGTACGGGTGGACACCTCGACACCATTCTCAGGAGCGGGTGAGGGAGATGGAGAGCGGGAGCCTCCAGCCGATGACGAGGGCGATGCTGATCGAGAAGGACCTGCTTCAGACGACGGCTCAGACGACATTGTTGATTATGATATAGAGGGATTGGGACAGAGTTCACAAAGCATACAGCACATGTACGCGGTTGCAGCTTGTCCGTCGGTAGGGTGGCCAAACACAAAAATCCGAGGATCAACGGGTAGCCAGAAAGATGAACGAAAGATTGACACATAGATATCAACCATTTACAACAGGGCTCATTATTCCCCACTTGTTATTTTCACATTTTATCCGATTCTCCTACCGCGGCTGCTTTCTCGGTTGATCCCGTTTCACTCAACGCCAACAACCAACACTAGATACTCGTATATCATCATACTTGTATCAACATCCCACTCACACCTCTTCCCTTGCATTTCACATATTCTACACTTTCTTCCCATCCCCTCGGGACCACTCTTGGATTCCCACTCTCGACATATCTCGACTAGCACGCTGCAGATGCAATCTTAGCATTATCATCGTCCTCTTACCACCTTTCAACAAACCAACCCGTATCACCCTTCTTACAACATGGCGCTGCCTCGTCGATCTGCCGCCGGGCCTACGGCTCCTGTCAGTACAGGCTATATGGATGTTTCTGAGCTGGAAAAGTACCAACTCATTTCCAATATCGGCAAAGGTAGCTTTGGCGTCATCAGCAAGGTCAAGAGGGTGGAAGACGGAAGGGTGAGTGGTGCTTTCTTTTTACACTGAATCTGCTTCTTCCCTCTTCCCTGTTCATCCGTCAACTTTGATGTCAAAGTTGATCATCGCGACCCTTTCTGACAACAAGGAATACGCCTTGAAACAACTCGACTACTCCAAGATGACCGACAAGGACCGCAAACAAATTCTTGCAGAAGTGTAAGTGGGTCAATGTCAAAGGATAGACCAGATATCGACAGCCGGCGGCTCCCCGTACGAACGCTCTTGCTAATCCAAAGTGCCATCTTGGAATCCCTGAAACATCGCAACATCGTACAGCTCGTCCAGAAGATCAAAGATCCGAAAAATGAGATGATATACATTGTGATGGAGGTGAGTTCAACATCGATGGCAGTCATGTGCTGACGAAAGTACTGCACTTCTGGTGACCTCGGAACGCTTATTCGGAAAGCTCAACGGGCAAACCAGCCACTCCATGAGGACAAAATCTGGAACATCTTCCTTCAGATTACCCAAGCACTTCACCATTGTCACTACCCAAATGACCGACCTGTCTCCGCCGCCAAAGGTCGTCCCAGCTCTGCGCCGGGTGGTAGCGAATCGCCTCGTTATCAAGTTCTGCATCGTGATCTCAAACCCGAAAATGGCAGGTCCTACCATTCCTAGGGGTAAAGAGCTAACCGGAAGTTTTCTTATCCGATGAGTTCGTCAAACTCGGTGACTTCGGTCTCAGTAAGGATATGGGTACCGCTTCTTTCACAAGCACATACGTTGGAGTGAGCAGATACGCCCCGTTGTTGTGCACGGCTGACCTCAGACTCCGTTATATATGCCGCCAGAAATCCTCGCCGAGAACAGATACGATACTAAGTCTGATATATGGAGTCTGGGTTGTCTTGTATTCGAGATGTGTGCTTTGAGGTGAGTTCATTCTGTTTGGTATGATCCTCCATGCTGACGTCTAGCTCGCCATTCTCCACTGCGCAAACTCAGTCAGAGCTGATTCAAATGGTACGATCCGGCAAATTACCGGCTCTGCCTGCTCAATACTCCTCCGCACTTAAGAATGTCATCAAGGCAATGCTCACATTGAATGCAAGTCAAGAGGCCTGCAACCGAACGTATACTGATGGAACAGCCAGCCAAGCGTCCCACCACCAGAGATTTATTGGAAATGGAAGAAATGAGACTGCATCGAAAACTCTTCACTGTTCAAAATCAGTGAGCCGCTGCGTTGTGTGCAAGTGCTGTATACTGATCGTTAGAGCATCGATCCTGATGACCAAGAAAGATGAGTTACGACAGATGGAAGAGAAACTGGCTGCTCGAGCGCTCGCCCTGGACGCACGGGAAAAGACGATCGCGGTGAGGGAAGTGACCGTATCCTCCAGAGAAACGGCTTGCGCGCTGAAGGAGGAGGAGAACCGTGGAACGTCGCAAAGGCTCAACGCTGCGGCTGAGCAGCTTCGGGGTCACTGGGACAAGCTTAGAGTGGAGAAAGAGCGGGAAAAGGAAGTCGCCGTATCAACGATACCGATCACAGGAGATGAGCGCGTAATACCGCGGCGAGCCTCCATCGCCCCCACTCGCCCTCCACTGGAGGAACGCAACACCGTGCCCCTTCCTGCTATCTCTCGACTACCAAGGCATCCTGCGTACGAGGACACGCCCTCGAAAATACCCATGGCTATTGCTGCAGTATCTCCCGCTCCACTAGAAAGGGCACAGGGGACACCTTTGCGGCGAGCCGCGACGAAGTCGTTAGGGAATATTGGGTCTGCCTACCGAGAACAAGCTACGCCCGCCAAGCAGACTATCCCATTCCCCGGTCGACAACGTACGAGTATCGGAAGTCCCTCTGAACTTCATTATTTCAACGAGGACGTCAGTATGGCCAGTCCTGCTCCGTCATCAATCGGTAGCCCGGCGCCATTCATGCCGCGCCCTCGACGTTCATCAGTCGCACCAGGCAGTCTGATTTCTCAGCCCAATGCTATCGCTAGCGGTTCATCGTCCGATTCTGTCAGCGCCTCGGACCAGGAAAACATCCCACCCACAATGATTCCTGCTCCAACTAATGCTTTCGTCTATCGAGAAGCAGCGACCCCGGCCAAGTGGACACCGGAAGATCCGGACCTTCCCTCACCTTTTCTTCGCCGTGCCGTGACAGCCCCTGTACCACAAGAACGCCAACCTCTTGGCGGCATTGCCATACAGCCCCCGGCGGTCAGTCTCAATAGCCTGCCGGCTCCCAATGGCAACATAATCAAAGCGAAGACGAATATACCACGGAGCCGGTCCGGCAATCTTCATCAGCATGTTCTGAAAGCGAATGCGCACGCCCGCACAAGTGGAGAAGGAGTGCGTCAGAAGGCAACGACGGCAGGAGGTACTGCAGCGAGGACAATCGGGTAGCCAGGGCCTACTAAATGTCCTGGATGTCACTCAGATCAAATATTGGTGGTGAACGTCTCTCTGTCAAGGGTTTCGCGCAAGGTTGACGACGTATAAGACTGTATTTATTCCCATTCATTCGACCATGTCGAGTATTTTATGCATGTTGACATCTCAATACTCTCCGCGGCACGTGCAACCCGTACAGCCCAAATAGACTACGCTTGCACGACCATAAAGGGCGAAGCGCCCAATTTGAGCGATAACAATGACGTCTCGCGTATCTTGTCCAAATAAGCTGTGAGAAGGTACGTATCTTTGCCTCGACCGAAGAACTCTTCGTAGACGTGATTATCTTCGTCCGCGACGATCTTGACGAGTTCGAGTGCGCGCTGAAGGAGATGTGGCGCGTGGGCGTGTTGCGAGGTGAGGAGAGTATGGAGGCGGAGG
This sequence comes from Papiliotrema fonsecae, assembly GCA_035773095.1. Classification (NCBI taxonomy): domain Eukaryota; kingdom Fungi; phylum Basidiomycota; class Tremellomycetes; order Tremellales; family Rhynchogastremaceae; genus Papiliotrema; species Papiliotrema fonsecae. The sequence goes on from JAHRBW010000011.1 coordinate 899,583, forward strand.
ACGAGGTCGGGGATGAAGATTTGTCTTATGCGCGCCAACTCGGCCCGGCGGGCTGCGACTGGATATAAGTTTTTGATTTATGAAGTGTACGAGAGACGTACGAAGGGTAGTATCGAACCGCAGCCAGTCGTCTACCAACAGGTTGATGGTCAACTGCGCGGCCCGCTCAATGGAAGCCACAAGATCCCTCTTCCAAGTATGTTGCTCCATCTTCGTTGCGCTGCTTGTCAGCCAAGACGGGGCGATGCGTGGAAAGGGTGCTTACGTGTGTATAGGTTGGCGACTCAGAACATCATCGACCATTTCATGCGCAGCGAACACTCTGAAGATCATGCCAAAATGCTCGTGCTCTAGCGCATGATAATTTTGATCATCGTCCTGACCAGCGATACCCGCCGGAAGGGTCTTTAACAGCGCTTGGGCGGCTCCTGCGTGTCCCAAAGCTGGGGTCAGCACCAAAGGCATCGCTGGTGTGGAGACGTACCCAAGAAATAACGTGCAACGGCGTTGGACTGGACGAGAGCTTCGTCCGCCGTCTCAGGAATCAAAGTGAGCCATTCGATCGATCTGATAATTCCGACATCGGTTTCGGACAGGCCAGCGCCAAAGTTGGTCATATCCGGCTGATCACCTGAAAGAGCCGGAATGTCCTGCAGTCAGACACATGCGCCTTATTCCGGAATGCAAAGAAAGACTTACTGAGAAGACGGCTTCCAAAACCATGCGGACAGTCTCGGTAGCGATGGTCGCTACATTGAGGTTGTGTTGCCTGGCTCTTTGCAACGCGTCCATTTTGGCTTCTTTCGTAGCATTTGGATCCATAGCTAATGATAAGCTCTTTACTTCGAAAAGCGCAGTTCATAGTACTCACATCGCAAGATTCGGGCGTAGCTTTCTTCTCCATTACCTTCTCGCAGACACGCTGCGTACATGGCGATAAGGTTGTGGTCGCCTTCTTGCTCGAGCACTCCAAGATACGTCTGAAGGATAAGATTAGCCGCAGTGTCGGGGACTGGCTGGCCGAGGGATCGTAGAACAAGGACGAGATGTGCGAAGAATCGAAGCAATGGGCCAATCAACCTGATCATCAGCTTTCATCTATGCCATCGGTTCTGCGACCTACTGAGGTGACATGTGTTGTTGCATGTTAGGGATATTGTCCACTATTTGATTGAACAGAGCCTCGCTTCGACCTTGAATGATCATCCGCTGGGCGACCACATACGCGTCATTGGCTTGCATTCTGCTCATAAGCGCGAGTCTTTGCGGTATCGAGCAATTCTGGAACGTACCTTGCTTCCGCGGATCCCGTTTGTGCGATGTTCACGAACACTTCGTCCAACGAGCCCAGTAATTCTTCCCCATCGTCCCGTCCTACAAGCATTTCCTCGTGCTGCCAGAAACCTCCTAGATCATTCCATCTTTGCTCCAACCGTGACTCCATACGAGACTGGACATGTGCCCAAAGATGATCCTCCCAAGACGTGCAAGCGGGAAGTAACGTTGGCAGGTCGGAAATAAGTGCTGCGTATAGCGAGCGCTCTGGCATGCCGAGGGTGGGCTGCACGTCAGGACTGGTCACTTGGTACCGGAATGACCTACATTTTTCGCAATGGCCCGGCATGCCTTTTTCCATAACATCCTTGTTCTATTCCCCTCCATCGGTCCCAAAGGCGTATCTCTCGCTGAATGTCAGACACAGACAGCACAAGCAACGAATTGATCACTTACTCAAACCGCTCATGTGCCATCGTCGCCCTCCCATCATTGTTGCGCCTCTCCATGGCTCCCCTCCTTCCTCGCACACTCTGACCGCCTGATCCAGCTCTCCATGTCTCACCAAATCCCATAATGTCTCAAGTAACGGCGTCTGATACGTCCTATCTTCGCCTGCAAGCCCCTGACCCTGCGGATCTCGCAATGTGAAGTCTGGGTCGATGGAGGGCGGTGTGAGTGGTCCTCCCTTTAGTTGTTCCGCCTTGCACCGCCGGACTGTTGACGGAAGGTAACCATGTCGAGCTTCAAGTGGTGGAGGGGTGTTGAGTAACGGTCGAGATTGAAGATGCTCGACAAGTGTCTGTCTGGGTCAACGACGGTTGGCTAAAGTGTGAAAGGCAAACTCACAGCGAAGAGACTGAGCTCGGGATCTTCGTTGACCATCGTCTGAATAAGATCTTCCGGTGAAATATAGGGATTCCCCTCCAATTGCTCTCTGGCGGAAAGCGGTTCGAACTCTTGACGCGATATACGATTTCTATCGTTAGCACGCGGTCTGCTGGACGAGCATCATTGATTCTTACTCTAACACAGATCTGATAAGCTGCCATGTCCGGTGTTCTCGCAGAAGAGCCGTCCGTTCCTCATCCGTCATTTGGTCGTCATTCGTCTCCCAACTACTAGACGGTATGCCAGCTCGTATTCTGCGAAATTAGCTAACGACCAAGGGAATTCGGTTGCCCAACTGACGTCTCCTCCAAAGAGCCCATTAACGACGCTATTAAACCCCCCTCCTCGTCCAACACGACATCTGGCCTCAACGGTGTGTCAAGGCGTTGAGAGGAAGGTCCTGGTTCGCCATATTGCTCGTGGTACGAGTAGACAATCTTGGCAAAAGACTGTGACGGAGATGACCCTGTGGTGACCATGGCTGGTCCGGCAGATCTCCTGTTCTCTTGATGCTGTGACTAGAGGTTTGTAATGTGCAGAGATGTTGCCTGGTTCATAGGTCGGAAAGCAACAAACGGGCACAACTTAGTGAACAAAACAGTGGGGGGCTCGATTAAAGTTTTGCCACTCTCACTCATCCATCTTCCCTCTTCTCATTCACCCGACTTGCTTATACTTCTATTCCACATCAAAGGGTCTAACCCGCTTTCTCACCTATACATTCTCCAAAGCATCATACCACGATGTCTGAAGAGAGTACATATGGTCAGCGGCAGTCGTACACCGCTCCTCAGGAGCTGCTGGACGAGCACGCCGCCATGGTCGAAGAGGAACAAATCCCCGATGAAACCGAGGACCGAGCCGTCTCAAAGCAAGTCGCATCGCGTCAATCCGACTACCAAAAGCGTCGTTTCAACAGAAATGAAGCGCTCGGTGAGGGCGAGGACCAGAGTTATGCGGAGCGAATGAGGATCGTCAATTTGGAGAAAGAAGAGGAGAAGTTGCGGCGGTACAAAGAACAGATGGAAAAGGACAAGGCGAACACGAAGGACGAGTATGTCGTTATGGACGACAAGACTCCACCGCGAGCTTTAGCAGGCGATGATACACCCCCGCGAGCCATCGCTGGTGACGACACTCCCCCACGGGTCAAGCAGGAGGAGGACGATATCAAGCCAAAAAGGAGAAGATGGGATGTCGACGAGACGGAAGCGAAGAAGGAAGAGGAAGAAGCGCCAAAGAAGAGGAGATCAAGGTGGGATCAAACACCAGATGAGGTTCCAGAGACAACGACGAAAAAGTCTCGATGGGATCAAACTCCAGCAGCAGACGCGGTGGCCGTTTCGGGTCAGACACAGGAGGGTACCGCAACTGAAGTTGTCATGGTCGAAGATAAACGATACGCACCCATCACCGACGAGCAACTCGACAACCTTCTGCCAGGTAAAGGCGAAGGATACTCGATCGTTCCTGTTCCTGATGATTATCGCCCCGCTCCTTCTGTCCGCAAGATGATCCCAGCCGGTCCATCCGAATCCGGTTTCGTCATGCAAGACGAGTCGGACGCGGCGAAAGCTCGAGCCAGTGTCGGCGGTCTTGCTGGCGTTTCGACCGAGCAGACGGAAATCGACGGTATCGGAACGCTTCAGTTCCTGAAGAAGGAGGACACGCAGTACTTTGCTAAAGTTCTCGGAGAGGGAGGTGGAGAGGAGGATGACAGGTACTTCTCGTTCGAAGAGCTCAAGGAACGTAAGATCATGCGACTTTTGCTCAAGATCAAGAACGGTACACCGCCGGTGCGTAAATCGGCCTTGCGTCAAATCACCGACAAGGCGCGAGAATTCGGCGCTGGACCTCTGTTCGACAAGATCCTGCCGCTGCTTATGGAACGTACGCTGGAGGACCAGGAACGACATTTGCTTGTCAAAGTCATCGATCGAGTACTGTACAAGCTCGATGATCTCGTCCGACCCTACGTACACAAGATCCTGGTCGTTATTGAACCGCTTCTGATCGACGAAGATTACTATGCTCGAGTCGAAGGTCGCGAGATCATTAGCAACTTGGCCAAAGCCGCTGGTCTCGCTCACATGATCTCAACGATGCGTCCTGATATCGACCACGTCGATGAGTACGTCCGAAATACCACTGCTCGTGCATTCGCTGTCGTCGCGTCTGCTCTTGGTATCCCAGCTCTTCTTCCCTTCCTCAAAGCCGTCTGTCGATCCAAGAAGTCTTGGCAAGCGCGTCATACCGGTATCCGTATTATCCAACAAATCGCCATCATGATGGGTTGTGCTGTTCTGCCGCACCTGCGCAACCTGGTTGATGCTATCGCTGCTGGTCTGTCGGATGATCAACAGAAGGTTCGTACCATGACTGCGCTGAGTTTGGCTGCACTGGCAGAATCTTCTGCGCCGTACGGTATCGAATCGTTCGACGATGTCTTGAAACCTCTTTGGCTTGGTATTCGTCAACACCGCGGTAAAACGCTCGCCGCTTTCATCAAGGCTATCGGTTACATCATTCCCCTCATGGATCCGGAGTACGCCGGATACTATGTCCAAGAGTGTATGCCAATTCTGATTCGAGAGTTCCAGACATCCGATGAGGAAATGCGACGAATCGTTCTGCAAGTCATCAAGCAATGTGCGGGTACGGAAGGTGTTACGCCAACGTATATCAAAGAAGAAATCTTGCCGGAATTCTTCCGAGCCTTCTGGGTCAGACGTATGGCCCTTGACAAGCGAAACTACCGACAGCTCGTTGAGACGACGGTGGAAATTGCGCAAAAGGCTGGTGTTTCGGTCATTATTGGGCGTATTTGCAACGACCTGAAGGACGAAAGCGAGCCATTCCGACGCATGGTCATGGAAACGATCAACAAGGTCATCGCGGCTGTGGGAGCTGCCGACATTGATGAGCGACTCGAGGTTCAGCTTATCGATGGTATTATCTTCGCTTTCCAGGAACAAAAGCTCGAAGACAATGTCATGCTCGATGGCTTCTCGACAGTCGTCACAGCCCTCGGTAGCAGGATCAAGCCGTACTTGCAACAGATCATCTCCATGATCCTTTGGCGATTGACGAACAAGTCGGCAAAAGTCCGTATGCTTGCGGCGGATCTCACCACCAAGCTCGCCCCGATCATCAAGGCGAACGACGAGGACCCATTGCTGAACAAGCTTGGTGTGGTTATCTTCGAGCAGCTTGGAGAGGAGTACCCCGACGCGCTTGGAAGGTGAGTCTCATGTCTCGACGCTTCTGATTCCGCTAATGTTAGTCTGATCGCTGCTGAAGGTGCTATTGCCAATGTTGTCGGTATGACCCAGATGAACCCTCCTGTAAAGGACCTTTGTGAGTTTGGCGGATGCCAAGGTAGCGTACCGCTAATTTCCAGTGCCGCGTATGACCCCTATTCTGCGAAACAGACATGAGAAGGTCCAGGAAGCCACTATCAACTTGATCGGTCGTATCGGTAAGTCCTTCCCAAAGTCATCTGCGAGAGCGACGTGCTGACTAGCAGCGGACAGAGGTGCCGAGTTTGTTCCAGCAAAAGAATGGATGCGTATCTGTTTCGAGCTTCTCGATCTGCTGAAAGCGCACAAGAAGGCTATTCGACGAGCCGCAGTCAATTCTTTCGGTTACATTGCCAAAGCCATCGGTCCCCAAGATGTGCTCAGTGTTCTGCTCACCAACTTGAAGGTCCAGGAGCGTCAATCTCGTGTCTGCTCCACAGTCGCTATCGCCATCGTTGCAGAGACCTGTGGTCCGTTCACGTGTATTCCCGCTATCCTTAACGAATACCGAACGCCGGAGTTGAACGTGCGAAACGGTTGTTTGAAAGCGCTCGCGTGGGTGTTCGAGTATGTCGGAGAAATGTCAAAGGACTACATCAACTCGACCATCGGTATTCTCGACGACGCCCTGACGGACCGAGATCACGTCCACCGACAGACGGCGGCGGCAATCGTCAAGCACTTGGCGATTGGTGTAGCGGGTCTAGGCCACGAAGACGCTTTGACGCACATGCTCAACTTGGTGTGGCCAAACATTTTCGAAACCAGTCCACACGTTATCGGGGGTATGATGGACGCTATTGAGGCTATGCGATTAGGTTTGGGTCCAGGACCGGTGTTGTCGTATGTCTTGCAAGGGCTGTTCCACCCGGCGCGTAGGATCCGAGAGGTGTACTGGCGAATATTTAGTGAGTGGACAAAGAAGCTCACCTGGGACAACACAAAATACTAACTGCAGACACGTTGGTGCTCGGTTCTGCGGATGCCATGGTTCCGTTCTACCCGAACCTCGGCTCGGACTCAGATCTCAAAGCTGGGCAGGATTACACGAGACATCATCTCATGATGTCGATATAGGCATGATCGATCTAGAGCGACGTGTGTGGATGCGCATTTTGGTAGCAAATAACGATAGGAGTGTACGCATGTATGATCTTTCTCTGCTACGCTGTGTCCTTGAGTGTGTGGGGTTTGTTCTGTACATTTCGGTTGCATAGGAAGCTACGAGATCCAGCTCGTGCACGTAAGATCTGTGGGCTCTGAATCTCGACACTATGAAGTTGGGCTGTTCGCTCAGAGGGAGATATAATACTGCCCCATGGCGTTGATCTAGCATGTCAGAACACACACTCTCGCGTAGGACAGACGGATAACTCACGGAGCCATCGGGGTTTTCGAGGCCGTTTGGGTTACCTCCCGATGCCATATCGGGGAAAGCGCCAAAGTACGCCCAACGATGAACGATACCCGAGCCTTCTCCCCTGAACCAATCAACCGCAGTCTTCATGAAAGCCTTGACTTCGGCGTCGGTACAGATGTGGCCATTTCCATAATCGATACAAGACCACTAACTGTCAGTGTGTAGTACTACACCTTTCCTCCCGCGTGTTGCTCAGCAGGGGGGACGTACTTCAGTGATCCAGAGGGGCTTTTTGTATGCCGCGTAGAAGTCCTAGAATGAGCCGATGTCCATGCTGATGAAGATGTGGAATGATCGAGCTCACCTGGGCGTATTTGATCAATTCGTTTGCGTTTGTTCCGTAGAAATGGAACGGGACGAAATCATATTGACACTGACCAGCACAGGCAGCGACCCAGTCCTGAGGTTCAGCACCGACCAGACGTGTACGTGGAAAAGTGGAAGAGGGAGACTCACATCCATCCATTTCTTGCTTCCCCGCGCGACGGCCGGAGCGCCGATTTGGTAAGTCCCTCCGAGGGCTTTGACCCATTCGATATGTTTCGCAGCGGCGATTTTGGCGTCGATACTCGATCCGCCGACGTTGGAGCTCATGTCGGCTGTTTCGTCAGCTCCATCCCCCCACGTACAAGATGCGTGAGAAGCGGAGTAACATGAAGACGCGGGACAACTCACGTTCATTGAATGACAAGACGTATTTGACCGAAGAGGGCCATTTGGCCGCCGCCGCTTGCACACCGTTGGCCTGGTCCAGACCCCATACTTGCGGCACCCACTCTAAACCGTCTGTACCGGAAAGGGGAGTGTACGCCCAGCCGGTATACCACCCGAGGCTGCCTTTGAGGAAGCCAGAGAACGATTTGATGGATTGTTCGTTGATGGCCAGACCAGCGCCGTTGGAGCGAGAGACGACAGTTTCGCCAGCAGAAGGAGAAGGGGCGGGCGGAGCGGAGGATGACATTGCGGCCTCGGCGGACGACGAGGCGACCCTCGTTGAGGAGATTGGGGCGATGGAAGCGACCGTGGGGACCAATTTGGAAGTGGTCATGCCAGCAGCAGCGACGATAGCGTCCTGAACAGGGGCTTTGCTGATGCCAGTAGCAGTGCCCGCAGACGGGGAAACGGTCAGGACGGTCTGACTGGCAGAAGCATGAACTCGGGAGGACCTCGTTTTGCCTCCACCGCTTTTGTCACCCCCGTACTCGCCCAATGCGACGACGGCGCTGAGATCGGGGCCGGCGGCACTAGCGACGCTGGGCACGACGGAATGTCCAGTCCCGTTGGTGCCCTTGTGACTGTGACCGTTTGCGTGCCTTTGAAGAGTACATTCCCGTTTCACCCGCGGAGTCGTAGGGACCGCAGAGACTGCCACGCTCGCTAGGAGCGCAAGGAGGATACAAGTGTTCATCGCGTGTTGAAGCTGTGTGAGTTGTATGCGTGCGTAAAGAGCGTGAAAGGGGTTCGAATCAATCGACCCAAAAAGAGCGTGGACGTGGGCGTGAGCGTGAAGGGGAAGCGGACAGATCAAGGAAAAAGCTGAGAGAAGCAGATCAAGTATCAACATATACCATCTCCAGGATACTCAAAAGGTATCGCAAGGGCGACAAACATGCCGTTGATCGCCGTTAAGTTTCAAGGGGGCAGAGATGGTTCAAGGGTTGCACGTATGTAATTCCACACACGAAACAAAGGGGGAGGTTAGGAATTGTGCCTCGGGTAAACATCCTTTCTCGGCATACGCCACTACTGTTCGCGTGGGTTTTGCAATGCATGTCCTGTCGATGCGAACCGTTGAGATCTGAGGAGGAAGGTTGAAGGTAGTTGAGGATAAGGGTAAGGGATGTGTCGTTTCATGCTTTGGCGTTTGTTTGGATGTGTTCCAGACTTTCGCGCGACGCGTTACAGTACATACTCTACTCGCCACGCCACCATAATTCGGTACCGCATCCGCCGGACCTCGGTCGCGGTATGAGGGTACCATGCATGCTTATCCGCACTATAACCATGCATCCTATTCAACAGCTGTCATCGAGCACTGTACACGCCGATCGAAGCAGTTGGCATCGCAGATATGGACATGCCCGAAAGACAGTCGCGCAGGCGGTAGCGGCGGAAGATGCAATTACGTAATGCTCTACCGCTCTCATCCTAATTTTTGCCGTCGACACTGAGCACGGATTTGAGCGTGACTATATTCAGAGCTATACTACTCATACTTACTCGACTTTGAAAATCACCTGCATATCATGCCACCCCCTAAGAAATCTGCCGCTGCTATCCCTGCCTCCGCACCAAGAGGCACGAAAAAGACATTCGACGACGACGACGGACCGACCGAGATCGAATTCAAAGCTGAATCGAGCTCTTCCTCTCGCTCACAACGCAAAGCCGCCAAACCGGTTTATGCCGCGGCGGACAGCGACGACGACGATGACGATGATGATGCGCCTGAGGCTGTGGGCATGAGTGCGGGCAAAGAGACTGCACTGAGAGATGTGGAGGATGCGAGAAAGTAGGTCGATAAGATATCCCTTCTAAACCTTGATGCTCATTCCAGACTGGCCGAGGCAAAGAAGAACGCGGCGAAAGCGAGAAATCAGAGGATTGCAGCGTTGAAGAAAAAGCCGGTGGAGAAAGAGAGCAAGAAGCGTCGGGCGGGAGCGCAGGAATCGGAGGACGAGGATGAAGATGAAGATGAGGACGAGGAGAGCCGACGGTTACGAGCGAGGATGGAGCGTGCTATGAAAGCAGGAGAAGGGGATTCGGAGGATGAGGATGGAGAGATGTCGTTCCACACCGATTCGGAAGAAGGCGACGAAGACGAGGATCTGGACGAGGACGAGGATGAGGATGAGGATGACAACATGTCATTCCACTCTGATGACGACGACGATGAGGGGGATAGCGACGACTCGGAGACGTTGGAAGAAGGGCCAGTAGATGAAGCTACCCGAGCCATGAGGGAACGAATGCAGGCCGCAATGGAAGCGGCAGAACGACGAGCGGGCCTTGTCCCATCTTCGAAACCCGCCAAACCGCCTTCATCCTCCTCCGCCCCTAAATCCAAAAGTTCAGCAGCCAATTCAACCAAATCATCAAAACCATCCGTCCCGGCTGAAGTCGACGAATCGGCTCTATGGGATTTATCCGTCGGTGTGGGCGGACCACAACCTCTATCGGCCGAGGCGTTGCGTAAAGAGGAAGAAGCAGAGAAAGAGAACAAGAAGCGGAAGCGGGAGAAAGCAGCTTTAGAAGCCGCGCGAAAGAAGATGCAGGCTCAAGGGGGCGAAAAGGTTAAACGGAGGAAAGTCCAGGCGCAGACTACGAGACAGCTTGGGTGGGTGTCTGCTTTCTGCTGTGCTAGATAAACGCTGATGACGCAGCGGGGGCAAAGTTGCGGCGTTGTTACAGCCGACATTGGAGCCCTCATCTGGCGGCCTTCCACCCATCATCGAAGCTGGCAGGAAACACAAGGGGCAAGCAGCGGGCCAAATGGCTCAAAAGCGTTTCGTTAAAAACGCAATGAAAGCTAGTGGACAGGTACCAAGTAGAAACGGGGTGGATGGCCGGCGGAGACCCGTTGGAACAGAGTTCAAGGCATAGTAATCGTCTTAGAGACGAGATATGCATACTACCACGAGTCATCTTGTCTTCCGTTAGATCTAGGTTAAGGTCCCTTCACCGCCTTGGGCGTGAGCAAGCCCTGGGCAGTATCCCTCTGCAACGCCTTCTTGACGGCTTCGACAGGGTTGACCTCTGTTTCATCGTTCGCAGCCTGCTGCGTGAATTTGGAGAGGTCGCCAAAGTAGTCTCTTGCCGGAGGACCTTTGGTCGCCGGCTCCGCAGCGTCGGTTGGAGTGGTAGATTCTTTCGGGCCGCGAGAAGGTTTCGGTCGGTGTGTGTCGACAGCGGCAATCGGGAGCGGGTACCGTTCTTCGTGACAACCATACGCCATGGGGGTGATTTTGATCAACGTGTGTAGCGGGATCTTGATATATGGCAGCTCCTGTTGTGGCAGTGAGAGGAAGTAGGCGTATAGACACCGCAAAATGGCCTGAGCGTTAGCCCTGAGACAAGCAGCGGTAATTGCAAACATACTTGGTGGCCGATAATCAAGATATTCTCCTGTCGTTCGAGCTCCATGATAACGGGCTCGAGTCGGACTACGACATCTCGATAAGACTCTCCTCCTCTATACCGGTAGTTGAACTTGTCTTCGTCTCGAGAAATGTAGTCTTCAGGGTATTTTTGCTGGCTTGGTCAGCATGAACAGCCCACCTTGCAATGGTGTTTCGACTCACTTCAATCTCCTCGTACGTCATACCGTCGCATACACCAGCATCAAGCTCATCCAGAGACTTCCACGTCTTCTTCTCAAACGGCAAGAAAGATCCTGTTTGCTGGGTTCGCTGCAGCGTCGAAGTCCACACCTAAAGTCAGTCAAGCCAGTAGTCGAGCTCACCTCCAATGGACCTTCTCCAATGTTCTTCTTGATCAGATCAGGCAGTGCACGGGCGTACTCCCAGCCCCTTGGCGAAAGGTCAGAGTCCCCTCCGAGCTGACCGCCTACATTGTACATGCTCTCTCCGTGCTAATGGGTCAGCTTGGACGTAAAACTTTTGGCTCCTGGCGACTCACTCGAGAGAGGTAGATGCTCCGCGGTTTCAAGTGCAAGTTCATGAGGTAGAAAGCGATTCGACTTTGCAAATAACCCTGAATCCGGTTGATGGTGACTGTTTGCCCCACGTTGATAATCCGGCAGAAACTCAGATTTGACTCTGTAATCGTCTGGTACACCCGCTCGTATGCGTCAATGCGTCGACGGAAATCACGCTCGGCTTCTTCGCGCGACATGCCTTGGTAATCGGGATCGCCGGATTGGACTTTAAGCGCGATGTTGGTGGCAATGACGGCGGGGTCATCACAGCGGGATTCGAGGAATAGCAGCTGGAGGGAAGGATCCTTGTCGACTCGCTCGCGGATTTTGTTTCTGGCAGTGAGTGACACTGGGATTCCACTAGAAGATCAACCAACCTTCTCTCAAATGTACTGTTCGTAGCGTCTGTCCGTTAGGTACGATTCTGTGCGAGCGGAAGCATGCTGACCCATGATTCCAACATTGCCGTTCTTCTTCAACCAAGTGATCAAACTTTCCAAACTCTCCTCGGCCAGCTTTTCTCGAGCCATATTGCCCTCCGCATTAGAGTGGTTGAAGTACTTGGCGGAATGATCGGCCTTCTCTTTCCCTCTATAACTCAGTACGATGATGTCAATGCTAGCGGGATGTCACCCACGCTTTGATCTCTGAACGGGCTTTAGACCGACGAAGCTGACCGACGTTGAACACTTCTACATTGTATTCGAGCCACTAATGATGAGCTGGATTCATCGCTCGGTGACTCACCCGTAGATATCTCATAAGTCTGTTACTGAGGTACGACTTCCCACGCGCCGGTAGTCCCACCATAGCAACGACAATCTTCGCCTCGGAGTAATCAGGCTTTTCCACTAGTCTGTCAGTCGAGAGACTTCAAGCTCTATCGCAAATCAACGTACCAACAGTTCCGATACCAGAGACGGATGCTGCTCGGGTCGGGATGAAAGCGCTTTGCCTTATCACCCGTGTGCTCTCGTCCAAAGTCTTCAGCCTGCGTTGTAAGTTTTTGAGATTCGGCGAAATATGGCACCAACTCACAAGTCAGTCTGGGCTCCGAAATGCGGAGTACCTGGCACACTCCCGACGCCTCCTGCAGTCCCAGTAACCGGTCCCGGACCTGATCTGGCATCTTGGACAGCAGCGACAAGCTTCTCCGCTGAGGGTAGACCCAAAGGATTAGGGCTCGAAGCTCCGGAAGCGACAGGCGAAGTGGCCGCTGTACCGGCAGGAGTCTTCTGCCGCAGAGTGTCGAGCTTTGAGATGGCATCCGCCAGGACTTCCGGTTCAACGGAAGGGTGTTGTTCTTTGGAAGCGCTCAGAGGCGGATTTGAGGGTGTAATCTCAGTCATGAGGGAGTTAGGGCCGAGCGGTCGAAGGGGAGGTGACCGGGGCTGTTTCGGCCTGGAGATGCCTTCCCGAGGCGGTAGCATGGACATGATGGTAGATGTCGCTGAGATTACAGTGGATGAAGCAAGAGATGAGGCGTGACTAGGTAATGGCCGGCACCCATAAGAACCGATAGAAGGGGTCAGCCTGATATCCGATACCCCCGGAACAAGGTGAGACTGATATATCACTTTGACCCGGGTTGACTGGACTGGGGCTCCCTTGTTGACTGTATTATTGCAACCTATTGCCGCATCACCTTTTGACAATCACCATGTCGTCTTACTATGCAGACCGATCCCAGGCTGTTCCTTCGTGGGACACGCTTGATGCGGCCGACGACCAAGATGTCGTCGATACCTCAGAGGTGTGTATGGCCCAAATAGCAGCCTACTTCACCTAGTCTAAATCTGACTTGCAGTACGCATACGCCTCGAGGGATCATGTCCTATTCTGTGTCGACGCCTCGCGTTCGATGCAGACTCCTCGACGAGACACGTCAAATCCGGCGGGTATCGTCAGGGGCAAGTCGGCTCTTCACCAGGTATTAGAAGCCGTGGTAGACTTACAGAGGAAAAAGGTCATCACCGGTCCAACGGATAGCGTCGGTGTTATGCTGTGGAATGTTGACGTAAGTCTCCACTATACGACGGTATGCTGATAACGGAGCCAGCAAAAGCTCAGTCTTCCGATGGTGGGAATTACAAACCTGGAACGATGGTCTATCAGCCTCTACGCACTATCAATGCAGAAGAGATGAAGCGGATCATCAGGTTGAACGAAAAAGTGCAAGGGCAGTACGAAGCGCAAGACGGTGACGAGAACACACCTTCAGTCCAGCCAAAAGCGCTTTCCGAAGCCTTTCCACCGGCAAGCCAAGGAGAGGAGTTGAATGTGGCGGATGTCTTGGTGACTTGCAACTTCCTATTTCGAGACGCGTGAGTTAAGAGGACGCCGTGGTGGAGGGCTTATGATAGCGGTTCGAAACTTCCGGGAAACAAACGAGTGTTCATGATCACCGATACTGATGATCCACCTGGCAGCTCGTCAAATCGCGAGCCTGCCCGGACGGTCTACGGGGTGCGTTAGACACCGGAGTCATCGCTGATCGGTAGGATTTGCTGACTTACGGGATCACTATCAACACTTTCTTCATCGATCGAGTTGATCACCGCTTCAACCCAACGATTTACTGGAATGTACGTATATACACCAAACCCCCGTGCTTACTGGCAGGATATCCTTGGCCTGAACGAAGAAGCGCCAGAAGAGGCCGGAGATGCCGAACCTGAGGGACTGGATAAGCTCGCGGACCTGTTAACGGACTTGGCTATCCGAAACGCACCAAAACGAGTGCAGTTCTCTATACCGCTTAGATTTGGGGGTAAAGACGGGGAGATAGAAATCGGAGTCTCTGGGTGAGCATATCTCGAGCGAAGACGACTGATGGTAGTTACGCTTTGGTGTCTGAACAAGGCAAGGGTGTTCAGAAATACGTGCGGATGCGTGGCCAGGCAGTGGAGGAAGTAGCGGTCAAGACGGAATACACATCGGCTGTAAGCGACTTCACAGCGTAGGCGGACAAACCTGATCTTAGGAAACCGGTGCAGTCCTGCGTGAAGAGGAAATTGGACGAGCCTTTCAGTTCGGAAACGAAGCTACGATCCGTAACTTACTCGAACCGAATTGGTGGGAAGCGGCGGATCAAGACAACCAAGAAGAGCAGCAACAAGTCGCTGACGAGGTCGTTCGTATGGAGCAGGCACGACGGAGGAGGATTGAAGCGGGTGAAGAGGAAGAGGACGAGACCAAGGAGGTCAAAGAAGGTATCCTCGTGCAGAACCGTGTCGTGGCAAGAACGAGGGTGAGTGTGGGTGTTTGAGAGACGTTGATGAATCAGTTACAATTCACTCAAGAAGAAATTGCTCAGTTCAAGTCGATGGGCATGTCGCCTCGTGAGTGAGCCCGTGTGGAGCAGCACTGAGAGTAGAAATCAAAATCATCGGGTTCCAATCGCCGGAAAATCTCAACGCCGAAGACAACATCAAGCACTCCTATTTCCTGTATCCCGACGAAGAGGTGGGTCCTTCCATGTGAAATCGCTGACTTCAGGCGTATACTGGTAGTACACGCACCTTCGCGGCCCTGTTAAAGTCGTGCTTGAAGAAAGACCGTCATGCTTTGGCAATATGCCGGTTCAAAGCAAACAGCACTCCCGAGTTCGTCGCGCTGATACCACAAGCGGAGACGTTCACCGAAGGCGGTGGTCAAGATATGCCACCAGGATTCCACGTTATCGTCTTACCTTTCGTTGATGATATCCGAGCTCCACCGAAGAATATGACGGATAACCTGAATGGTGAGCTACGAGACTGTAACTTTTTAATGATATACGCTGATGACTAGCGACGGACAGTCAAGCGAAGTTGATGGGCAACATCGTCAAGCGCCTGCGAAACAAGGCCGGCAGATACCGTTCCGAAGTATACCCCAATCCAGGTAAGCTGTTCACATTGCCGTGATCGACCTGACCGCTAGCTCTTCAATATCATTATGCCCAGCTTCAGGCATTGGCATTCGAGGAAGACTTTGATATCCAGCAACGTATCGATGACATTGACAAAACGTATCCTAAATACCACGGTATGCACCGGGCCGCTGGAGAGTTTATGGCCGAATGGAATCGTGCGATAGAGGAAGATAGTCGGGCGGTGGAGAGTTTGAAATCAGCGACGAAGCGAGCTGTGGTTCAGGTGAATCCGGGTGAAAGCGACACTGACAATGTAGCTCGACGCCGAGGATCTTGTGGATATCAAAGGATGCTGGGAGGCAGGAACTATGGCCAAAGTGAGTTCTGATTACGGTAGCGCTAACATGGCAGCTCAAGGTGGCCGATCTGAAGGATTGTGCCAAATTCCACGGTGAGTCTTCCACACTGACAGGGGGACGTAATTGACGATATAGCTATACCGTTGGACGGTAAGACCCGTAAGGCCGATCTGATCGATGTGATCTCGGCATGGCTGGAGAAGGGTGGTGCAGGTGGGAAGAAGACGAAGAAGTAGATGGGAGCACGATTAACGATATCTACCATGACCGTAACGAAGCGAAGCGACCTTGATTTTTCCCCTGCACACTTTGAACATATGAATACGAATACTGCATACTTGCTACTGTGCTGTTGCTACTTGACTACCTTGCTATTCCAGGGCCTTTCTTACACCTTGGCGTTGTGGGCCAAGATCTCGATCCAGTAATTGTCCGGGTCGTAGATGAACGCAATGTTCCTCATCCTGCCCTCCTCTGGCCTCTTCTTGAACTTGACGCCCATGTCGTCGAATCGCTTGCAGGCGGCATCGAGATCATCGACCGAAATGCAGATATGGCCGAAACCACGTCCTGGCTCCTCGTTTCCGTTGGCGTAGCCTTTGAAGTTCTCGTCGGTTTCTGCGATCAGCGGTCGGGACTGAGATTGTCTGAGGGGTAGGCGAGTACATACCGGTGCCGTGGTTCCAGCAGAGCTCGAGGATACCCTCTCTGTTTTTGAAAGCGTCTTTCTTCTGCTCATCCGTCTTGACCTCGTCGGAGAATCCACTGGGGAAAGCCAGGAAGAAGTTTGTAAAGTCTGAGCCGGCGCTCTCGTAGAATTTCTGTTCGTAAGAGCGTGCTCCGTCCCTCATTGCACCAAAAAGGGGCTAGCCAGATCTGAGGGGTGCAGCTCACCTCCATTCCCAGGACTTTCTCGTAGAACGGGATCGAGACTTTCGGGTCTTTGATCCTGAACATTGTGTGGTTGAACTGCGAGTCAGCGCCGGTATCTGGGCATTGCGACATCACGCTTTACCTTGTACGTAGCGGTGTTTGTTGACGCCATTCTGATAAAGTTTGCTGTGTGTGTCGGTGCTGTACGGGTGAAAAGACGGGATACGGGGGAAAGCATGTACAGAAGATACAAACGGAGTCTATGTATGTCAGGAAGACGATGCGAGCTGGAGCTGGGAGAGAGTTGCCCATTGGCCGATGGGGTGACGTAATGTCTATTATCGGCCCGACTCTATACGTTCGTCTATGATCTTTGTCACGCCGTTGTAAACACCATGGCAGGGCGCGTCTTCATTATCGGAGTAGGGTGAGTGGGATGGGCGCGAGTACTGCGTTTTATGACAAACCTCAAGTGCTCACCCTAGAGGAGCTAGTAGTAGCGGAAAGACTGTTCTGGCGAAACACATCCTCTCCGTCTTACCCACCTCCACCCTCATTCATCAAGACGATTTCGCTCCGGTGCGTTGCACACTTTGTGCTCTCTACCTTGTACAGAGCTCACTATCAGCTCGAAGAAGACCTCCCATTCACCGACGATGAGCCGAAAGTAAGAGATTGGGATTATGCGCCCACCGCCATCGACTGGCCAAAGTTCCGTTCGGCGTTGAACCATGTTAAGGAACATGGGACCCCTCCGTCCAATTACGACTCGTTTGACCACCTGAACAAGCAGGTGGAGGTTGGTGTGGACGAGACGATCAAGGAGGGGTGGAAGCGAAAATTCGCGGGAGTAAACGTGAGGTGGTGTATAGTGGATGGGTTTGTGCTTTACTGGGACAAGGCGAGTGACATTCCATCAAAAAACACAACGAGCTAACGATAGGCTGTGGTAGATATGCTCGATGTCAAGCTGTTCTTACGCGCCAATCCTGACGTGTTACGGAAACGAAGAGAACAGAGACAGTATGCTACGCAAAGTCAGTCTTGTCCGCCGTGCGCCGCCGTGTCGCACTGTTCCGGAGCTGATGCCCAGCTGGAGACTTTTGGGTCGACCCGCCAAAGTACTTTGAACGGGTGGTATGGCCGCGATATGTGCAAGCGCATGAACATATCTTTGAGAATGGGGACGTGGAGAATGGAAAGGCGGTTGGCGTTCGCAGCCTGAGTCCAAAAGATGGGGATATGACGGAAGCGTTTGAGGAGAGTTGTAAGGAGATATATGAGCAGTGTACAAATCTCCGCTAAACATTGTCGCTGCATGTATGTTATGTAAAGCAAGCCGGCGGTGGACTTGGTGTGCGGTACGGCTTGGTGCTGCACCGTACGAAAGGTAGGTTCGTCAATAAGCTGCCACTGTTGCCGTCTCACCCTGGCACGAGAACCAGCACTGTGGCTCGGGCAACACCACGATCACAGACATTCGCGGTTCGCTGAGTACCGCGTTGACCATGCGGTCGGGCCATTTAACGCAGGGTGAAAATTGTTGCCCAGCGAGAACAGACGACATCCACCACATCCTCCCCCTTCACATCCACTTCGACCCACTCTTCCGCCGAGCCGTCCATGGGAGTTTCCTGACCAAGCTGACGGAATTGATCTGCAAATCAGTTACATTCTTCTCCCTCCCATGCACTCACTGTCGCCTCGCGCAAACACCTTCGTCTCCGTCACCACCACGTCGAATTCCGACCCCAATCCGACAAGCCGAACATCTTCGTCTACATCCAATTCCAATAATGCCGGTTCTGCCGCCTTTGTCTCGAAGATATACGCATCCCCTGCGTCCGTGACCACGCCCAGCCTGTTCCTCCTCCCTTCGAAAACGCTTATACCAAGACCTTCAAGATCATCGATGAGTTTGAGCCTTTCTTTCACTTCGAACAAATGGCTATCCACTTTGACGAAACACCGCGAATCAAGGGCGTGGAGCGATACTCTACCTCCCCGGACTTCACCTTTCAGCTCGCCATTCTCGCCTTTCATCATTTCAGCGAGCGAGGGGAAACGGATTATCGAGCCGTCCAAAACAGCGTATACGTCGTCGAGGCCTGTAATGGCCACATCCTGCCACTTGCTCGCGGATTGGGCCCCGTCGAAATCGTATACATGACCGTCTTTCCCGAGATAAGCTTCGGGGTGATCGTGTCCGAGGAAACTGAGCGGATCCACTCCTGCGGATAACAGCTCTTTCAGCTGAATGGGCACAGATCCCCAAGCATGTAGACCTTTTGACCCTGGATTCAGCATAACCCCCTTTCAAAGAAGCTTCACTCACCCTTGCCAATCGTGCAAGCCCAGCTATGCCATAGCACCTCTGTGCATCCTGTTGCTTCCGTGATGTCGGTTATAGGGAGGACAGGGTCGGCGTTGGACGGATCAAGGTTACCGGTGATATTGTTGCCGACAGCGATTAGGTGTGTCATGAGTTACGAATCTGAGTATCAGATGTTGCGAGCCGTTGGGGCTTCATCTAGTCAATGAATGATTGTAGAAAAGAAGTTGGTCGGGCTGCGAACAAGCTGTACGACTATGTGGGTGAGCCGCGGCGAAGCCCGCTCACGCTTGGTCCGTTGGCCGATGACCAGTATTACGGTTCATCACACCTATTCTAACGTTTGGCATGAACTCATGTTCGCGCGTATATCATCGCTCTGGGTTGACCGTGATGCGGGACGTTGACACATGCGTGAACATTACCGTCTACCAAAAAGAACCAGAAGAACTATGGCCGTCGGTCCGAGATTGGACGAAACGTGCGAGTCCAGAAGCTGCTGTCAACATGTCGGGCTGTCGGGATCTGGAGTCCACGGGAAGCTCACACATGGTTTCTGCTGATTCAGGTAGACGACAGGCAATACATCTCGATCTCACGTACTGCGATCAGTCGATCGACTCAGACGTTGACCGTATCGAGCGGAGACATCGTGAAGAGTGCCCCGGTGCCTTTCCTTGTATGTTTCAACACACAGCTTGGACCAGGTTATCATCAGATCACATCACTCACTCACGCTGACCCTCAATTCGCTTTCTTCTCTGTTATTCTTTAATCCACTGACCGCCTTTCCCTCCCATTGGTCCAGCATCTGACACGCTTCGAACCCGAGTGACCCGTTTTACACGCAGGCAGAGACTAGATTCTGAACTCGGAAACCTTCCTCACAAAATTCTTTGGTCCGCCAACGTGTCGCAAGCTGTGAGCATCGCCCGACGAATTAGCGGTGTCACCACGGCCACGTTACAACTCATCCTTTTTGGGCATTGCGTGTACAAATCGAATCGAGCATGAACATCACTGTGAGCTCATCTCCATCCTTCGTAACAACAATGTCTGATCGCGCGATCTCCCTTGCCTGTCTCGCGCCATTGCTTATCTTAGATCGATGACACGTCCCCGCAGTTCAACTGGTTGTCAAAGGGCAATACTTGGGAAATCACTCATCCTGATGACCCCTTCACATCGCATTACTTCCTGCGAACGTTCCACGCCACGAGAGCAGATGTGGGTAGCTCGTCTCGTAGGGAATCCACCTGACGGTCAAGGGGGACGCCGTTAGGCTCAAGTTCAACGGGACAGCGATATACATCTATGGAGCCAAGCGAGAGAACCATGGGGTTTACTCGGGTATGTCGTTCCCGCTGCTCGATACACTCTGGAGCGCTGACCTGGCAGTCATCATGGACTACGGTAACCCGACTTATCACTTAGGCCATTCGGATACAGAGGATATTCAGCAACTCCTCTATTATCAGGCCGGTCTGGACCCTGGTAAAGAGCATACTATTGTGTGTTCTGCTCAAAGCAGAAGTGGAGGTTGGAAGCTGAAACTCCGTACAGGAGCTTACGAATCTGCCATCGAGAACCGACCCTCCTGGCAATGCTACCTTGAATTGGTGGTTCGATATCGATTATGCGGTGATTAGTACCGCGATGTAAGTACTGCATTACTGCACCGAGACCGAGCTGAGTGTTCAGGACAGGTGAAATATTTACGACGATCTATGACGACACTTCGTCCTTCGTCGCCTACGCGGGAAACGGATGGACCCAAGGGCCAGGGACGCAGCCAGAGCGGTACAACGCCAGAACATCGCATATCTCTCAATCGTCCGGCGATGCCGTCTCGCTGAAGTCAGTGGACAATACGCTAGCATCTCGCCTAGCTGACTGGTAGTTTCAAAGGGTCTTCGATTCAGGTATTCGGAGGGCTAGCTAGCGATAGAGGAAACTATCAAGTCCTGTGGGTTGATCACTTCGAATAAAATCCGCAGCTAATGTTCAGTCTCGATGGCGTACAAAAGCGCAATTCCAGCGGCTTTTGGCCCGAATTGCAAACTGGAGCGTCCCGTGAGTCCGAGGTGATCTGTCCTGTCGTGTGACGCTAATAACAGTGTTCGTTGCGACAGGGCTTGAAGACGGCCCTCATCAGATTGTGCTCACAAATCTCGGTCGTGGTGATAATGGCGACGTCTTCGAGATTGACTACGTGGTCGTCAACAGTACGGTTCATCCTCATATCGACGGGGGAGGCCTCGGAAGTACTGGGACGAATACTACCGGTACAATCGTTGGTTCAGAATCCAGCTCGAGCGACGGCACCAGCGTACGCGCTATCGTCGGCGGGGCCGTAGGAGGAGCAGTCGCTCTAATCCTTCTCGGCCTGCTTGTGTGGTTCCTCTTGCGTCGCAAGCGTGCCTATGCGCGTCGTCGAGATGGCTACGATGTACCGATGGATCTTACCGGTGATGAAGTCAAGCCGTATATCCAGCCAACGGATAGTCATCACGCTTATGCCCTGGCCGGCGGGCACGTGTTACCGTCGGATTATTCCTCGACACTCGATTCTGGGTTAGGGGGGTATAACATTCAAGGTCCCCATACACCCATACGCGGTCCATTCCTCACTGTCATCCCGCCCCCACCTGCTTCGAACGCGACGTCGTATCCACACAGCATCAACCCACCCTCTTCCGCGGGTAGTCCCGACAACACTGACGAGAACCCGTTCATTGGCGGCTCGCACGGCACACGCCGCAGCGGCCGCACAGCTCATCTCCAAACGACGTTCGCGCCTCCAGTCCCGGGGATCTCTTCAGGGGGGGCTGGTTCGTCCGACGAATCTTCGCCTACCCGAGTCGAGACTGCGACGGGGTCTCCTCCAACCAAGAGTCCTGGTATAGCTATATCATATAGTGCTCGCTCGGCTTCATCACCAAACGATGCGCTTCGTTCCGGCCGATTGCGCAGGGAAGGGAGGGAGACGGATATGGGTCCGTTGAGGATTTCAGAGGATATGGAGGCGGACGATGACCTCCTTCCGCCGGATTACCAACAAGCAACGGAACCTCTGCCTGGTCGGCGACCGCAAGGTGCTAGTTCGGGGTAGGATGTGTGTGGGCAGGGAGCAGGATGACTGGGCGTGTTCCCAGCTTTGGTCAGTGTGCCTTGAGAGATGCTTTACTAGATGATTCGTTCTGTGAATAGAGGTTTTAGATACCGATGCGGGTAGAGCGCTTCTGATGCATTGACGATAACGCATTGGCTGTTGTCTTCCGTGAGCTTAGACTATCGGATACTCGACTAGTTGCGTATAAAGTATGTGAGATAAGACCTGCTCGAACCATTGTCACCAACCTTGACAACCTTTCTCCATTGATCCCTGACTCCCCGTCCGGACCGCTTGCCGTCCTTTGATCTCGGCGGCAATGGGTCTCACGACGTCGACTCAAGATTGTCTTTCGGCATTCTACATCTTCGTCGACTTCGCGGCTGGTTGCGCTTGGCATGAGTCCCATCATGCAGGAACCAAGGGTGTTGCACTCGATACAAACGCAAAATATGAAACACGGCCGCAAACCGTATCCTCTTCCAGGTAGGTTTGCCACTCCACGCCCCAGCCACCCATCTTGTCTATATCACCCTCCCCCTCATCTCCGCCTCATTTCCACCCACCCGACGATCCGAGCGTATACCGAAGACCAGCTGACGGAAAGTCGTCATATCCTGTTTCCTCCTCCTCCTGGCATTCATGGTCCTCCTGATCCTGTACTCCGGAGGGTACTTGTATGGCTCTCAGCGTTGTGTGGAATGTGGAAAGAAAGCCGGTTCTGAGGGGTTCGTACCATCGACAGAGAAGGTGAGATACATCACTGGAGGAAGGAGAGGGCGGTGTGGGGAGTGTCAGGGCAAGTCCGGGAAAGAGCCGGCGTGAGACTGTGTGATTGGAGTCTGTTGTGAGATGTTGTACACAGTATCTGTTTATTCATGCAGCGAAGGACCGAGCGAGATACATGTATACTTGACGATGAGGAGACCGATCTGTACTGTCGGTGTAAGGGAATCGTAACAATAGGACGGATGCTAGGTGCGACGTTCGCCACCGGACAAGGAGAACACAGGGAGAGTCACCGCACTCGCCTCGTATCTCCCAATTCACCGCGTACCGAAGTCAGAAAGGTCTTCATCTAACGGTACAGACGTGAGGCCGGAATTCACGTGCTAAACGTCTGATAAAACCCAAACGGGCATAACCCATGCTCCTTTCATCTATCCTTCCATTCAAATACGCCTTGACGTTGAGAGGAAACGCCAACAAACTCGCCATTTCAGTTTCGTCGTGATTGCATTGCGACACTGAGTTAGCTGCGTTTTGCAGTAGACGCTTCCTAGTCATGTCCGAAGACCGGACACTTGCTTCGGCGCCCGATGGAGAGGCGGAGGGCGGATTCACAGAGTACCTCGAAGAAAATATTATCGGTTCGTACGATTAGCCAGCCTCACCCATCTGCCTTTTCCTTCTCCTCCAGGCACAACCTCACCTCTGCTGGCCCTCTAAGCTGAACTCCCAGCAATCGCTCTCGGAGTTGGAACGCTCATCATGTTGATCGTCATTTACATCATCCTCAGCCGTGGCGGGGCGTTCTGGTGGCAGACTCGGTGTTATAGTGGCTCTCATCGGGTCGCGGATGGAGCTGAGATCAGTCAAGATTTGGGCAAGAGAGGGCCGTTGGGGTGTAAATATGTTGTTTGTCAACGGCATCATGGTCTGGACGAGAAGAATGAGGGCGCGGGGAAGGGGGAGGTGTAGATTTGTCGTTCCCGCGTGACAGTGCTTTCTCCAGCGCGGAACGGGCAATGGCGGGTTGAGTCGGTAGTACCCACTTACAATAGCTTGGTCAACTGGTACATCCATCAGCAATCAACGTATCAGTCAATTAGCCAAACCGCCAAAATTAGTATTCCGCACGCTTACAGTCCGCCTCAATAACTCACACCCTCCACCCCCGCCATGACGCCTTATCACATACATCTACGGTACAACCTTCAACCCCAGACTTTTCGCACTCGCTACAACCTGCCTCGCGACCATCTCCTCGCCTACCGCCTTGACGTGCTCATCCATGCACTTTATCTTTGCGATCTCGTAGATATGTTTCAGCGTGATGGTCCCTTTACTCGGCTCGTTACCGACTTTCCCGCTCCCTTTATCTATCCCTGATGCCTTTTTCAGGAAATATGTCGTGGGCGGCGTACGGGTGGTGAAAGTGAATGTGCGGTCGGGTTGGATCGTAACGGAGCAAGGCGTTGGGAGGTCGACTTGGAGGTGTGCTGTCCGGGCGTTACTGGGGTTAGCCGAGTTTTTTGGGTTCGTCTCTTGGGGTCGAAAGTTCGCATCGAAAGAGTCATCGTCGTATCAACCTGACCGTCCAAGGCATCTCTTATACGCTGCAATGTAGAACCGTAACAAGTCTCTTCGTTCCACCATAGCAGTAGAGTTCTTGATTCCCTCCTGGACACGACTTCGCGACAGCCCGGCCCCTCGGCTGCTTCACCACCGACATTCCCCAACAGACACAGCACATGTAAAGATTCAACTACTCACAATTCTTTGCAGAAATCAATAGCTTTCACTCCTCGAGCACCCATAGCCGGTCCGACAGGAGGTGACGGCGTAGCCTTACCGGCCGGGACAACAAGTTTCTAGGATCAGCTCTGTCCCCTTGTATACACCGTTGTCGAGCTTACCACGACTTGCGCTGTTAATAATTTTGACATGGCGGGGTTGTAGCGTAGGTGGTATGGATATTCAGCGATTTCAATTGAAGTTGAGAAAGCAGACAATGGTCAAAGCGGTGAACGCCGGTCGATCCAAATTTCCCAAAGGAGGAAAAAAATCGCGGCTCATTCGCCACCCGGAGACCCCGGAGTCACCGTTCCAAGTTGACGCCATGTCCATCACGGCCTCTAGCTATATTACCATCAACACCAGTCAACATGTCGGATGCCTACATGAAATCCATTCTCAACAGACTACCCAAGATGCCACCTACGAGAGCTCCTTGGGCCGATGAACCTGCGCCGGGGGAAAGTGATACGGAGGAACTCGAGGAAGAAGGCGACTCTGTGGGTTCGTTGAACAGGTGCGTATCGCCTCGACTCCTCCTCCCGGCAGACTTGGCAGCATGACATTTTTCCTTATGTTCTATGTCTCAAAAGCGTGATCATACCCGGCGTGATCATTCCCGGCTAACCTCTAGTATCCCCTCGTCGTCTAAACGAACCAACCAGGATTTCACCCCTTTGTCCGCCTCGGCCTACTTCACCCAAGCGCTCGAAGTCAACCCGCCGGGGAACGACACGACATTTCGTGTATACCTCTCTTCGCCTACTTCTACCGGTGGCGACAAGGGGAAAGGGAAGGAGACATACCTTGTTTGTCATCATGGAGCCGGAGCGAGTGGATTGAGTTTTGCTGCTCTGGCGAAAAACGTTGGCGAGAGCAGTAAAGGCGAGCTGGGCGTGCTGGCGTACGACTGTCGAGGGCATGGTAGGTTTTCCCCCTAATGCTTCCAGTATTACGGTGGGTGGTGGAACTCATCTTCAGGCAAGACACGGTCGGAAGGGGGTAAAGCACGGGATACCGATTTGTCCCTATCGACATTATTGGCGGATCTCATGGGTGTGCTCACGCATATTCACCCTGATCCAGCGTCCGCGCCTTCGTTCTTGGTAAGTGACCCGCACTTCTTCTCAAGTTCAGCTCAAGGCTTACGTGACCAGCTGATGGGCCACTCTATGGGCGCCGCACCGGTCTTATCGGCCGCGCCGCTGTTACAGCAGAAAGGGTACAAAGTGCCTGGCGTCATCGTCCTCGACGTCGTGGAGGGTGAGTACCTTTAATGGCTTGCATGATTTCGTGATCATACGCTGATACGCAGGTACCGCTGTCGAAGCTCTACCAATCATGAAAGGCATCCTTGCCAACCGGCCCAGCTCCTTTCAGAACGTAGTAGACGGCATCCACTGGCAGTGAGTGCCTCGTTGCTCTCCGCTTTGAAACGAGCTTATCGTAGCGTGACGTCTAACTCGATACGAAACGCCGAATCAGCCCGCGTCTCCGTTCCTTCCTTCCTCACGCCCGACCCTTCAGTCCCTGAGCCCAGCGCCCAAAGCAAGCAACTATGGCGAACAGACCTGCTCGCGACGGAGCCATACTGGGCTGGTACGTACACCGCATGACGCTTGAACGACTTTTAATCGCAGAATGGTATGCCGGTTTGAGCTCCCGTTTCTTGACGGCGAAGTGCGCGCGGTTGCTGGTCCTCGCCGGGTCAGAGAGATTGGATAGGGAGTTGATGGTTGGGCAAATGTGAGTAACATCGGGGTCTACTTGTGCATATCGATGTGCTTTCATCTACGTCTCACACCTAATCGAGGGCAGCGCTGACATATCAGGCAAGGGAAGTTTCAACTCGAAGTAATGCAAGAAGTCGGTCACTATCTCCACGAAGTGCGTCTTCTCCTCCCTCTTGCACCACTTCACGCTGATGTCAGGATGACCCGTCTGGTCTCGCCTCGACCATTGTCGCGTTCTGGCGGCGCAACACACGCGTGCTCATTCTTCCTCCGAAAATCGGGTCTACGGGCAGCAAATCCGGGATCGAAATCAAGCGAGTAGGCGAGGAATAAACGGCGGGAGCTTGTACCACTGGCCGATGTATTGCGGCTTGTCGCTCTGGCTGGCATCGTGGCGTGAGACCAGCCGAATACGGGCTGGATGCTGTTCGTCTACGTTGTAGTTGCGTTAATCACACATCTATGTCGTGTCGTTGATGTCATGTGTGTCATGTGTCGTCGCGTGCTGGGATCGGTCTTGTCGGAGCTCGACTAGGAGAAATGTGGATAGCTTCAAGGATGATTGGTAAAGGTTTTGCATAATGCCCTGTCGGTTCGATCTATTTATTAGCTCGACAGCATGCAACGATGATCGCTGGTTGATGTGTCGTGTCCAAACAGCTACGACGAGGGTGAAGAGGAATAGGATAGCAGAGAAAGCAAGACTCACCTTGCGTAAGACCCTCTCATCCTGACCGTCAAGCCAGCCGACCACGACGACCCATTCTCCCCGTTCAATCCGTAACCTCGGCCGTATACCTTTCCCTTTCTCCGGGCTCGCTCGTGGCGGTGGTATTCCAAAATCTCTGTTGTTCGCTCGTACGCCGATCTTCGGTCGTGCAGGCTCATCGTTGTTATAGCGGAGCATCGGTACACCGGGGTGGCTGTACCCGAGTAAGGGGATAGAGAGGTTCACTAGGATCGTAGCGGCGGGCACAGGTGGAGGGGTGTAAGCGGAGAGAAGGAGGAGGGACGATTGGGGGTCGTACGCTAAGATCCTGGGTTCAGCCTGGTTCCTCCGCTTGGCTCTGCACCTCGGCAGCTCATTCTCCTCGACCTCAACTTCACCTCCTTCTCGACCTCGGCTTCGCCTCTGTCTTTACCTCTGCCTTGCAACTCCCCAATCTCCTCGTCCACCTCCAAGCCTCCGTCGCCAGGACAACTCGCAAGCAGATAAACACCCCTCCGCCCCTCCCTCCAACGCTCATCTAGACAGCTAGGCGAGACGAAACAACGACCAAGAAAACTCAAACTCACTGGCCCTTCGTACGGATCTTCTTACCCCTAAGACCCTTATGAACCCCCTCGATAGGTATCAACAACGCACCAGGGACCAAATCCCCGGGCGGGACAGGCGGATGCAGCGCTTGGATCTTGATCAGCCCTTCATCGGCATTCGTGTCTTCTACCATCGACGACGAGGTATCATTTGTGTCGACGAGGATGGACGGGTGAGACGGAAGAGGAAGAAGAAGAAAAAGATAGGTTCAGTAAAATCCAGTCAACCGGAAATTCCACCCTCCACTTACGCGACGCGGACTCAAAGAGGTCATACTCGTTGGCGCGAGCCTGGTCAGCTTCGTTCCCACCACGTCCCAACTTATCAAAGACTCGCGGGTTCTCACCGAGAAAGCGTGAAGAGCAACAAACAGCTTGTATAGCTACTAGTGATACATTGACTCGACCGTCGGGTCTTACGATGTTGATAAACCCTTTTTGGCCCTAATGAGATCCATCATCCCCCTCAACTCATCCACGACCATGCCCCCCTGTTTCAGCACCTCGTTCCCATTTTTACCCCCTTCTACCCCTCCATCCTCCTCACCCTCACCGCCTCTCGTCACCGCCAGCATCTCGTTCAACGTCAACCCCCTGCTCCGGGCTTCTTTGACCATCTTGATCCTCTCTTCCCTACTCAACCCCGACCGTCCTCTTCCTTTCGCCCCATCCACATCTGCCTCAAACACCACATCGATCCCTCGAGGCGGTAAGACTTCCCCTCCGGCGCGCTCATCATCCCCGTCAACCTGTTCGTCGAGACTCGCAGGGACACGGTCCGTTTCGAACGATGTAGAAGGAGATCCGGGATCGTCTTCGTCCGACCACGTTTTGATGAAATTAGGTACAGCGTCAATGTCCGTATTATGACCCAATGGCGTGGAGTCGGGGGAGGAAAGCGGTTCGAAAGGTGACATGCGTTGAACGGCCGCTCGCCCACGTTCCCAGCTTCGGATCATGTCGCCCAAATCTCGGCGGATACGGGACCACGAGTCTTCCAACCTCTCCGAGCCTATGTTCTGGTGGACCTGAGCCAGATCGACCCATGTCTTCTCCAAAGATGCCCTGATCTCTTCTATCCTTTCTTTGAGCATGACCTCTTCGCTTGTCCTCGGGGCGAAATCGATCGAATCGAGGCTATCCACCTGTCGATGGACCCACGGTGGGCGGACCATGGCCATGTCGGACTCCTTTGCTTGCTTTTCCGCGTCGTTTATCGCTTCGTCCAATTTGAGCCGTTCCCCCTCGACCTGTTCGAGCAACGTCATCATAGCCTTGCTCACGTCCGTCCAGTATCCTTCAGCCGCTTCGTCGAAACGCAAACCGAGCAGACAACACGCGAGGCGACGGCGTCGGAGGTGGATGTTGAGACAAGACGCTTTGAGCGAAGGTAGGGTGAGCGGGCTTACAGAGACGACGCGGCGTATGCGTGGTGTAGGCGCTACATCGGGATGCGGGGATGAAGTGATCAAAGAGCCAGCTCTTGACCGGTTTCCTGTAGCATATCTCGACCTGAGCGACTGAATATCGGTAAAAGGCAGCGACCTTGTCCGAGTCAAGCCATGACCGGACCCGGCGGAGACTTCCGTTGGAGGGTTGTAAGGCATATTCTGCAGACTGCGACGCTTGGTGTTCGGCGTGGTAGGCCCAAATGGCGAAGGCAGATTCACCTGAGAAGGTAACTTTGACGGATCGCCCAAACTTCCAGAGAGAGGTGAACGCCTGGTCGTGGCTCGTCGCATTGGACTGGGCGATGCAGGTAGGCTGGCACTCATCAAGGGTGACGCCGATCTCTCGCTTGTGCTACTTCGACCACTGTCATCTTCCTCCCCTTCGTCCGCTTCGGTGATTCGGCGTTCATGCGACGGCCGACTAAGCCGTCTAACACGGACGTCAGGCGCTGGCGCGAGCGTATCGCTCCGGACAGCAGACCACGTGTCAGAATTCCAACTTGATCGCTTGGCTATACGGGGTGTACGACCAGGCAGGCTTGTGAAGCGGTCATCGGCTGAGAGTTGGGTCGGCAATCTCGGCGACAAGCTCAGCGATAGGTGGTGTGTCCGATGCGAAGGCCTGAATGGTACAGGCGACGAGTGTGGTTGCGGCATGGGTTTGGAGTCGAACTGGTTAAAATGTGACGGATAGAGCGATAAGCTTAAACGGTGTCGCTTCGGGCTCGGAACGCTGCGATTCAGTCCTTGTTGTGGTGTCCGCTCGTCGTCTTCACTATCACTATGCCGGGGGGAGAGGGGTTTGCGAGAGTAGAAAAAGCTGCCAACGAGGGGGATGTCGTACATCTCCCCTAGGACCGCTAGCTCGTTTTTGTCGACCAGCTCGAGAAGGGAACTGGTAGCCGTCGCAAGGTTATCTGTCATATTTGATGTTAGGCAGTTCAGCGCCAGACGGAGGGCGCGCAGTTGCTGATAGTCGGATGGATCGGGTTTTAGGTGTGATAATGCTTTTTCGATGGTATTGTCGAGACGCCGGGACGAGGCGAGAAGGTCGACAAGGGTGGAGAGGGATGCTTGTCGAGGCGATGCTGGAGGGCTGGAACGGCCATGAGGGGAAGATGGATCGACCGAGGTCGAGGGGCTGAACACCGTGATATCTGTCTTGATCTCCGCTTCGCCGACATGTGTGGTGGAAATGCGATTTTCAGACTGTACTGTAAACCTAGCGTCGCAGTGTCACGCTGACGGTACGGGGACGTACCATGTGCTTTCGGTTGATCATGACCAGCGCGCCCACAGCACAAGCTGTCATGGCCACCAGGACGACGATAAATCGCCTTAGTCCAACAATAACAGCAATCCCTCCAATCGCGATCATCATCGCACACCCAATATCCCATCTATTGCCTATCACCACCCAGAGTTTCTGCCCGTACATCACCCACACCACGCCCAGCCTCCTCACGCCGCTATCAGCGCCGTCCACCATCTTCGCTTGTCCCTTGGCTTCCGCCGTTGACGCAGGCCGGTCGTCAAGGACGGAGGCCATAGATGGAAGACCCACCTCCACATCCCCCACATCGCCCCCTAGACCCGGGACATAGTCCCGCTCCAACAGCGCCGAGGAGCATATGAGGTATTTGAAACGCTCGGCAAATCCATCTTCCGAGAGATGACGCCGGACGTCGGGCCGGGGAGGAGAGAGGAAATGTGTTGATTGGGTTGCGAAGGGTTTAAGCTGCTGAAAGTTAGTTCCTCGTTTTGGAAAGCACGACCGCGACTGCTCACGTCGACTGCGGCCACTTTATCGTTTCTGGATGTCCTTGAATCATTCGCTTCCACGGGCATCTCATTGTCGGTCTGCGTCGAGCCACCTGGATAATTAGCGACCAATTCGTAATGTTTGGCTCGTGCGGCTCACTGCTGTCCTGCTCGTTGGTGTGATTGTCCATAGTAACGTTTACATCTTCTTCATTCGTGATATCTGGTCATATCAGCCTATTCCCAATAGGAACCGAGGTGGAAGATTGGTAACTCGCGACTCACCATTAAGGTAATCATCCAATGGTGACCCCTCGACCACCCAAGACGTAGCCATACTTTGTTCCGACTAAGTCCAGTGCGTGCCCATTATCCATATACGATCCGTCACGTCGCTGTCGGAGCACAAGATACGATTGTAACACGATGGACAGGTAGATGAAAGGAGGTTGAACGATGATTAATCGATAATAATAGCGAGACGAGACGAGATGTATGGGCCGGGTGATTCTGGGGCCAGGCACCATACGGTCGTTGCCGTCCGCCACGACCTCGTTTCACCATCCCACGAAACACCTCAGGACAACAATCATCCAGGACAGCGGTCAACATATAGCGGGACAATCCATTTCATCGAATCGGGCCGCAATGCCACGTAACCAGCATGACACAGGACATTACCATACGCTCCTTACCGGCCACCGTAATATCACTCGTTGCATGGTATAGCGTTCGTCATCTACTTGGACTTGTCTTCCGCCGTCTCTTTCACTTTTTTCCCATCTGCCGCAGCCTTCTCTTCTGCCTTTTTCTCTTCTGGCGTTTTGGCGTCTTCCAATTCTTGTTGTGCATTGGCAATCCGGTTCTCGACTGATTGTCAGTTTGGTTCTGAACCGAAGCAACTCGTAACTCACTGAGGTCGTGTAATGCGAGCACGGTACGAATCATTGAACTGATATACGTGACCAACCCCGAATCGTTGTTGCCCATCCTGAACGCCTTTCCAACATCCACATTGCCTCCCAATTGCGGCAACAAGCCCATGATCTCCTGGATGTGGTAGATGATCTGGTGGTTCACCGTCAACTTGTTTTGTTGAACGGCAACGAGGTAATCGACAATCTCGGTGAGTCGGGCGGAGAGACCTTCCAGAGCGTTCAATTGTGCGGCGACCCGGGTGGAGAGGGATTGAGTGGTGAGGAGAGATGATGATGGTGCGCCGGACGAACTCGAGACGTCTCGCAACAGGTGTTCCACCCCGATCTCCTCGGCTTCTTCCGCTTCAATAGATGTTGGGACATGGGTGAAAGTGCGTTGTGTGGAGGTTCCGTCCTGGCCGTCAGCTCGGGGTGTCTTTTTCAAACGGATTCATGATCACTCACATCTCGGATCTCCTCCACAGGGAAGTAGGCGTCGGTAGGAATACCAGTGTCACCTCGACCACCGTGCGCCCGTGTGTCCACAATGACCATGACGGGCCTTGGGCAGAACCGCTTGAACAGCTCCGTAATCTCCAAATCGGACGATCTCAGTCTAGGTCCAGAGTGATAGAATCCGATCGGTCGCTCCTTTGCTACCGACTCAGCTTTACTCTTCTACGCAGCATAGCGATGGTACTTACCGTTGACTTTACGGAACATTCTCCACATCTCCTCGACATAGTCCAGGTCGAGGAAGAAAGTCTTTGGATCCCGCTCATCTTCTTCGAAAGGCACGGCGAAGCTGGGCGTTAGTCATACTCATCAGATAGTTGCAAGCTTACGAGTTGGCGCAGTTGATCGTTGTGCCGTTGTCTTGACCTAAGAGGACACCGAGAACTCTTCTGTTCTTGCCTAATGGCACTCGAGCAGCATGGTCGACGACCTGACGTAAGCTATTGCCGCACTGGAGAGGTATGTGTTAGCTTACAGAGAGGAGGACAAGGGGGTGGATGACGCTAATTGTCAGCTGGACGCTCAAAGTGATACGACGTTGATACTCACACTTGAGTCGCTGAGAGCTCGTTTACCTGCGGGCAGTCAGCACCGAACGCACCAAGGTAATCAACATGCTCACCTGTGCTGTTGTCAAGCCTGGCATAGTGTTGTTGTTGGTTTTTTTTTTGAAGTAGTGGTCAAGGTGATATAGAATCTAGAAGCAGCGTTGACGAAGGTGAAGCAACAGCTTCGCTCACGCGTCCGTCAGCGTCAGGAATTGATTCCGTTGATTGAGGTGTAATCGGCGATCACCGCCACCGGGTTGGAGTGAGACCTCCACTTTTTTTCTACGTCATAGCGTCGTAGCGTCGTTGCGTCGATGACAGGATGACCACAAAGTGCAAGCCCATCACCCCAGTCACCTCGTACTACTTAAATTAAGATCCATTGCCATACCCATCTTTCCAACAACCATTCACACCTACACAATAATGTCCATACAAGCTCTCCGAACACTCACTCAAACGGCGCCTCGTCGTGCCCACCCCCTCCTCACGCGATCCCTTCATTTCACCCCGGTTTCCCGCGCTTCCAAGCCGGCACATGAACCGAATTCGTCTCAGGGCCACACGGTCGATAAGGCGCATACGCCCCTTCACCGCGATTCCGATGTCCAATCGGCTGCTGTGCGTGCAGGTCAAGACGCGAAGAATAAGGCGGAGGACAAGTCTGCTGGTGCCGGCGAACCGCTCGATGCGGCTCGTATGGGTAACAGCGGCGGTGAGAGCAAAAAAGCCACGGGAACTGGTGCTTTGAAGGATCAGGTCGGAGGTCAAGACGTTCCAGGTGAAGGCAAGGGCGTCGAGTTTGGCGGAGAGGAGGTTGCTGCGGGAGGTAACATCACCGAGACGATCAAGAGTACCATCACCAGCGGATTCGATGGGCTGAAGAACATGCGCAAGGTCAGTCAAAGCGTGTTTTGCGGTTTTGTGTGCAATGCTGATGAACAGGATGGACGCAACTTTTCCACTTCCGCTCGAGCATTCGCCGATGCCACTTCCCCCCGCACCGATCCCGAAGGAGCCCGCAAGCCTGTCGAGAAGGATGTTCAGGGCGATCAAAACGCCCACTTGAAGCACTCAAAAGGCGGTTCAGATGGTAGTCACTCGAAAGGCAACGCTTCCCCTGATCCATCTTTGCCTTCAAAGAACAAGTCAAGTGGATCGTCATCCACCCAAACTCGTTCATTCTCAACTTCATACCGAACCTTCGCCGACCCCAACGCGCCCGGTGTCACTTCACCCATGTCGGCGCAAAAGGACGCCCAGAAGCAGACCGGCTTGAAGGGTCAACCCAGAGGATCCGAGGTCGAGCACGGCGGAGCATCCGGCGCGCCCACTCATGGAAATGTCGACGCGACGGAGAAGACTGCCGATCCCACTTCCAGCACCGCCACGCCTGACCCTCAGATTTCGAAGAAGGCTAAAGAAGGATCAGTCAAGTCGGGTATGGGTGTCCGATCGTTCTCCACTTCTTCTCGAGTGAAGGCCGACCCCAACGCCCCAGGTGTGACCTCTCCCATGTCGTCGCAGAAGGACGCGCAGAAGCAACAGGGAGTGAAAACCCAAGCCCGCGGTACCGACGCACAACACGGTGGTGCCATGGGTACTCCTTCGCACGGCGAGACGGACGCTACGGAGAAGACTGCCGATCCCACTTCCAGTACCGCCGCGCCTGACCCTGAGATTTCGAAGAAGGCTAAAGAAGGATCAGTCAAGTCGGGTATGGGTGTACGATCATTCTCCACTTCTTCGCGTGTTTCCGCGACGACACCACCAGGGGGCTACGCCAAGGCACATCCCCACGAGTCGTCTCAGGCCGGATACGTGAGTTGCCCACCACAGTTCTTTTTTAAGGCGAACGATAACTGATGATAGAACGCACCCCCCACCGCCCTCCCATCTCAGCTGAAATCGACTTACAAAGAGAACGACCCAAATGCCGTTCAAGCGGCAGGCGCGGACGCGATCCCATCGACGAAAATCCAGCACTCTTCCACTGCTGTTGATCCGCCCAACGAGGCCTTGAGGCAGGCCGTCTTGAACGGTACAATGCAGGGAATGAACCAGCAGCCGGATACACCAGGGAACGACGCTGGCCGACAAGGGATCGATGAGGCGTGGAAGCACAGGAAGTGATTAGGGGGTTTCGGATAGTGTATAGCGAAGGAAGCGGCCAATGTGTGCTTGAGAAGAAGAAGAAGTCAATGTAGCGAATCATGCAGTTTTATCATGTCTCCAATCGAGATCCAGGCTGGAAATGGATCCGGAAAGAATTCGCTCATTTTGATGCATGACTCCCCCACGTAACATGTACCGAATCCTCGCTCCATGAACTGCTTCTAACCAGAATCTCAACTCTCCACCTAAATCGCCTCGTTGTAGTCGTTTCCGGTAGATCCCCGATCATCTGCCTGTTTCCCATACACGTTCATGTTCTGGTTCTTCATCCGGTTTTCGGCTGCTTGCGCGTCGACATCTAGGTGGTCAGCCAGGACCCGACTAGCACGACTATACTCAAAGGAGAGCGGCGAGTGAGAAAGCGACATTGGAAACGTGTAGTGACGTACCTCCTTCCTGCCTGTACCCGGGCGTGCTGGTGCCCGTCTTGTACCCCGCTCCACCCTCATCGTCCTCGAACTCGGCTCCGGGCTGGTTATCCGCTCCACGCTGGTTATCACGAGAGAAAGAGTTTCCGGCGGCGTTGGTACCGTACCCGCCTGAGGCGGTACCTGGGGTTAGTTATCGTCGTCCATCTTCCCTCCCTACGCAGCTGGTCCCGTTCCCCATGGCACCATTCGGACACTGTACCGCTGACAGGCGTAGCTCGGGAAGCCGTTGATACGATGGGTCTCACAACGCGTTGTACAATATCTCCTCCACAAGCGTGCCTGTCACGGTACATGCCATCCGTAGTGACAGCCTACTTACTATCGTGCTGCTCATACCCCTCATAGTTGCTCTTGCCCTTATCACCCGCCGGCTTCGCTCCACCGGCGAAACCCCCGCCAAAACCTTTACCGGTGACCGCGCCGTATTGCCCTTCCTGCCCGAACTGGCCTGGTTGGCCTTGGTTGCCATAAGCGTCGGTGGAGGGTTGGTTCATGTCGAAGCCGGTCTGTGGGTTAGGTAGGTACAGGAGAGCTCTGGCAGGGGAATGCGGGGGAGGTTGCGGCAGGTATGTGTAGGTGCAGACATGGTCCGAGCTCAAATGAGGAAACGCAAACTCACCATGTCTTGAATCTTCTGTTCGGTGGACTTCCCGTTATCGTTACCCAAGAAGTTGTTCGCGTTGTCAATGTTCTGCCGTCAGCACAGTCGAACGGTAAACATCCCATGGCCCCGCACTGGGATACCGAGTAGACGAGAGGAGAAGCAAGGGGACTCACGCCTTGCATGGTGACTGTGTTGGTGAGAAGAGAGCTGTGAGATAGGATTACAACGTCCAGACGCGATAGAGCAACAGCTGCTCACTCGGGACCTCGTCCGGTGATGTCATTACCGGATCGGGGTTAAAGCCACGTCACGACGGCCATAATCAGCCATCACGACCGGTCACTCGTCTATGCATTGCAGCTCGCCCTTATTGGGGACAGAAGCAAGTTGCCTCCAGCGTCCCGTTGCATGGCTGGAAACTGTTGAACCCGGCCACGTCTAGTAGGCATTGTAGAGTCCGCGTTAGACCTACTCGAGTACCGGCAACGGGTTCAGCGGGCGGGATCAAAAAGTCGGCAAAGGCATTTCGAGCTTCACCCGACTGTTCACCGTCAAATATCTGTTTACATACTATCACGGCGTTCACTGTACACAACCGGACTCGGGAAGGACAGTGATCATGGCGCTTTCCAGTCTATTCCCTAAGGGGTTTTTCGACTCGCCCGCTTCGTCCCCCTCACCCGCCTCTTCCTCCTCCACCCCCTCCCCCGAACTCGACCCGATGGACAGACTGCCAGGTCGTGATAAAGATGGCAAGCTGAAATTGCCGCCCGTAGCAATCTACGTCTCCGGTGCGGCTGTAAGTTACCAATATGATCCGTCCACGACTCCTCATTCGCATGACCATGAATCAACATTAACGACAGTTCGCGCTTACCGTTGCACTCACCGCGATGATTGTGCCGTATGTCAAGGCTGCTGGACCTAAAACCGCCACTCCGCCTAGTTTCATCTCGCACGTGAATGCTCACCGGATACCCCGTCCGGGGAGGGTGCGTCAGGTCGCAACGGTCGTCGAGGGAGGTAAGGGAAAGAGCGCAGGACGCTCCGTACCCCCGCTTCAAGCGCAAATGTCCGGACCTGGTGCATCAAACACACTCTCGCAAACTGTAAACCCCACATCATCATCATCAAACACGAACAACACAACCACACCAACTCCCGCTTCTGCATCATCCTCGTCCTCCTCACGAACATCATCATCGGCATCATCAAGCGAGCCGGCGGAATCGAAACCGAAATACAAAGGCACATTCGCAAACCTCGTCCCGTCGACCGAGATCCCGGACGCTTTAGCCTCAGACAACCTCCTCTTCTCTCGGCGGTTCAATACCTCCGAAGAGAGGCGGCTGTACGGGACGAGCGAGGCGGATGGGGAGGAAGCGAAGAATGCGTCTGTTGATCCGTTACTTGGGTTCTACGCTTTGGCCATTGCTACGGGGATAGTAGGGGCGAGTACGGGTTTGGGCGTCTGGGTGACAGCGAAGATGATGGGAGTTGATAATGTGAGTGGGGTTTGTTCATCTCAACCCTCCATGTTCTTTAGCGTTTCCTGTCCTTGCTGTATTTTTGGCGGCAGCTCGGTCTTCTCTGGTATGATCCGTCCCATGCTATTGGGGCTTCGAATTATCAGTGCTTCGATTTTCCAAAGTGTTACATAATCTCCTTACATAATCTCCAATTGGACAGCGCAGAGAACGGAGAGCACCGACACAAGGGCAAATCGAACGGCGCACGGCAGAAACAGGCGGATAAGAGTTGATACATGCAGATGGACGATTTTGCCAAAAAAGTCAAAGAAGGCCTAGCGAAGAACATGCCGACGCTGGTGAAAGTGATCGATGAGGCGAAAGACGTCGAGCGGAAAGACGTGGGCGAGCTGGAGGGTGATGGGGTATGGAAGCATTGGTCAGAGACGATATTGGGCGAAGAGCGGGCAAAGGAGACGAAATTGTAATGCGCTGTGCGGAGTATGCATTGTGCAGATCATGGCTGATCTTTTAGAGTGGGGGCGTTCGTTTTGGTTTTGGGGCTGCAATAAAGAGGCTTGATCTGCATACCCGGGCTGTACGGTTGGCATACGACAGTAAAGGATGGGACACCAGGTTGACTGGGATCTTCCCAAATGGGACAAGCGATTGACTTCCGATATCACTGCACTAATCGTGTTCGGCTCGGCCGCGTTACTGAGTCCACATCACTCCTCAATGGACTGAAAGAGCAAAATTCCCATCAGCAAGGGGTATACCAGTAGCTACGGAAAACCGTGACGCCATCAGGTCGCCTTTGGGTACCTCGGTCAGAAGCCGTGAATCGTCACATACAAGTAGTTTTGGTTAGCAGAAGACCAGGTCGCTACTATCTGCCTTTCGTATCAAAGGCATGCTGTTGTCGACACGGATTCATGTAAAGCGAACGATGAAGGGTTGTCAAAGAAATCCGAGTTATAACGCGTCTCCCAAAGTCAAATGGTTGGCAGTGGCGAAAGCGAGATGATATGGAGTATTTTTGCTCAGCACACGCCTCTATCACAATGACGATTCAAGGCATAGTATAGCGATCAACGACTACAACCGAGTCGACGAGGTTTGGGCATCCGTTCCTTCACCGAAACGCTCTCTTTGCGTCGAAATGCGACTATGACAATGTGATATGCGAATGTCTCAGCCGATTCATGCCTGATTCGGAAGTGTCTGGTGCAGCGAGGTCACAAAGATCTAGACCAGCTCCACTCGCTCTTCCACGGTTCTGACTCATGAAACAGTGCACAGATCCGTATAATTGTGTTTCTGGCGGAGACCCACGCTTCAATTAGTCACCCGCTTCGTAATCCTGCCCCCGTCGACCGGCTCGGCTTGACCGAAACGTGGATAAGGTTTGTCAAAGCTGCATGACAACCACCCCCGTTGAGGTGTACTCGAGTATCCTCGAGATGACAGAAAGGCGTCGGCCAGTACGTCCTGGCGAGACCTTTACCGTCTGACGCGAGCGGGGTCAAGATGAGATCTATCTCGCGTTGACGCCGTGTCTCGATCGCTCGTTGGGGTGAAACATGCATAATAACCCAGATGGCCGTGGACGGCGTTGCGGTTTTAGTCATGATGCTGATGTCAAGTGTTCGCCCGCGGGAGTTTGCCACCCGGGCCCCGTTTGCTTTTACCTGATTTGGTAATAAACTGGTTGTTTTCGCTGGCGGGCCTTGGCGCGTCGCCGTTGCTTTGTACCTAAACACCATACACCCGATTCCTTCTCCGTGTCCGTCTAAGAAATCTACGCCGGCCACGGCGGCTACGGCGGCCATAGGATACATTGTACATGTACATCGTATCACCCTTTCATTCACCTTCGGCCATCTGGCAATTCGTTAAATCTATAAAGTCCCTGTCATCTTTCCGCCATCAAATACATTGATCCACCTATAGCCAGCCAAACCCACATCCATCCACCATGTCCGTCGTGGGCAACTTTCAGTTCCGCAATCACGACAAGGATGCCGTCCCGATTGAGCTCGGACGGCCCATTGGCGATGTCAACCATCCATACGATGAGCAGGTCAACGACGACGTCGATCCGACTCCAGCAGAGACTGTGCAGCAGCGCGAGAGCAGAGTGGGCGATCTCGCAAGACAACTCACCCGACAATCGACACATCTGCAAGGCAACTTGTTCGATTACGCCGAAGGCAGCGATTCCGATCCCTTCTCGGAAAACTTTGATGCGAGAAAGTACACCAAAGCGCTCGGCCAACTGGCCCGAGGCGCGGGAGTGGAGAGGAAATCAGGTATCTCGTACAAGAACTTGAGCGTGCATGGTTTTGGCTCCGATGCTGGTGAGCAGTCAAATGACATTTGGTGTTGCACATTTGGATCCGGCTGACTCGTCTCAGATTACCAAAAAACCGTCGGAAACTTACCCCTCTCCCTCGCCAGTTCCGCTCGCGATCTCGTCAGCAACAGGAAGCGAAAAGTACAGATCCTCAACGGCGTCGATGGTGTCCTCGAGTCGGGCGAGATGCTCGTCGTTCTCGGTCCCCCGGGAAGGTGAGTTCCTTAGACACCGAAGCCAAATGCGTCACTGACGTGTAGTGGTTGTTCAACCCTCCTCAAAACCATCGCTGGAGAAATGAACGGTATCTACCTCGACGAAGCCACCCAGCTCAACTACCGTGGTATCACCCCGGAGCAGATGAACAGTCAGTTCCGCGGTGAAGCCATCTACACCGCCGAGGTCGACGTCCACTTCCCCAACCTGACCGTCGGTCAGACTTTGGCTTTCGCCGCCGAGGCTCGAGCGCCCGCCACGCTCCCCGAAGGTCTCACTCGACAGCAATTCGCTGAACACAGCCGAGATGTCATCATGTCCATCTTTGGTATCACTCACACCAAGAATACGGTCGTCGGTAACGACTTTATCCGTGGTGTATCCGGTGGAGAGCGAAAACGTGTCACCATCTCTGAAGCCGCTCTCGCCGGCGCTCCTCTCCAATGCTGGGATAACTCTACCCGAGGTCTCGATTCCGCCAACGCTATCGAGTTTGTCAAAAACTTGCGTATGGGTGCCGAATTCATGGGCACGACTTCCGTCGTCGCCATCTACCAAGCTCCTCAATCCGCCTACGACCTCTTCGACAAGGTTTGTGTGCTCTACGAAGGTGAACAGATTTACTTTGGTCCCATCAACGATGCCAAAAGTTACTTTACCGACATGGGTTTCGAGTGCCCCGAACAACAAACCGTTCCCGATTTCCTCACATCCCTCACTTCCGCTTCCGAGCGAACACCTCGCGCTGGCATGGAACACCAGGTACCTACCACTCCGGTCGAGTTTGCCGCCAGGTGGAAGAAGAGCGAACAGTACCAGGCGCTCCAGGAGCAAATCACCGCTTTCGAACAGGAGCACCCGTTCAACGCGGACAAGTACGACCAATTCCTCAGCTCGCGACGAGCTCAGCAATCAAAACACGCCAGGGCAAAGTCGCCTTACACCCTATCATACCGCGATCAAGTCAGAATTTGTCTAAGGCGAGGTTTCTGGCGACTGAAGGCGGACCCAAGTTTGACACTCACACAATTGTTCGGAAACTTCATCATGGCTCTCATCATTTCTTCCGTCTTCTTCAATCTTCGTAAGTCTCGCTGGCTTTGCATGAGGCTTTCGACTTAACGAGCAGAACAAACCACTGCCAGTTTCTACCAACGTGGTGCTCTGCTCTTCTTTGCTATCTTGATCAACGCTTTCGGTGCCGCGCTTGAAATCCTGACACTGTATGCTCAGCGACCCATCGTGGAGAAACACACACAATACGCTTTGTGAGTTGTCTGCGCGAGGTAGCCCGGCCGGAGACTGACCTTAGCTATCATTCATCCGCTGAAGCGTTCGCGTCCATGCTTACCGACATGCCGTACAAGATTCTCAACGCAATCATTTCCAACTTGACCCTCTACTTCATGTCCAACCTGCGACGGGAGGCTGGTGAGTCGACCCGCCGTGTTGCTTGAAGTGCACTGACCCCAGGCGCTTTCTTCTTCTTCCTCTTCGTCAGTTTCATCACCATGATGGTCATGAGTATGGTCTTCCGAACGATTGCGGCGGTGTCACGTCAATTCGTCTCCGCCATGACACCCGCTGCCTTGATCATGGTCGGTCTTATCGTCTACACTGGTTTCGCCATTCCCGTCACCAAGATGCGCGGCTGGTCTCGATGGATCAACTACATCAACCCCATTGCATACGGTTTCGAGTCGCTCATGATCAACGAGTTCCATGATCAGAATTACGCGTGTTCGCAGTTTGTCCCCACCGGACCCGGCTACGACCCGGGCAGTATCAACACTGTCTGCGGGACTGTCGGCGCCCAGCCCGGACAAGACTTTGTCAATGGTGACATCTACCTCGCGATCTCTTACCAGTACTATCACGCACACAAGTGGAGGAACGTCGGTATTCTCTTTGGATTTATGATCTTCTTCGCCTGCGTCTACTTGTTGGCCACCGAAAAGATCTCGGCTCAAAAGTCCAAGGGTGAAGTCCTGGTCTACCCGCGTGGCCATATTCCGACTGCCTTGCTCGCGAACAATGACGGTGAATCCCAAGCTTCCAACTCCAGCCGAGCGGAGAAGTCTGGCGGGCAGAAGGCCGACGCCGCTATCATCCAACGCCAAACTAGTGTCTTCTCCTGGAGAGATGTCGTCTACGACATCAAGATCAAGAAAGAACCCCGAAGGATCTTGGATCACGTCGACGGCTGGGTCAAGCCCGGTACGCTTACTGCGCTCATGGGTGTGTCTGGTGCCGGTAAAACGACCCTTCTCGATGTTTTGGCGACGCGTGTGACCATGGGTGTCGTCACTGGTGAAATGCTCGTTGACGGTGCGCCCCGAGACGTCTCATTCCAACGTAAAACCGGATACGTCCAGCAACAAGATCTCCACTTGCAAACCTCGACCGTCCGAGAGGCTCTCCGATTCAGCGCTTTGCTCCGTCAACCCAAGCATATTTCCAAGCAAGAAAAGCTCGACTACGTCGAAGAGGTTCTCAAACTTCTCGAAATGGACGGTTACGCCGATGCCGTCGTCGGTGTCCCCGGTGAAGGTCTCAACGTCGAACAACGAAAACGCCTTACTATCGGTGTCGAGCTTGTCGCCAAGCCCGCTTTGCTCTTGTTCTTGGACGAGCCGACTTCCGGTCTCGACTCGCAAACCTCTTGGAACATTCTTCAACTGCTTCGAAAACTCACCGCTCACGGCCAAGCTATTCTCTGTACCATCCACCAACCGTCTGCCATCTTGTTCGAAAACTTTGACCGCTTGCTCTTCCTCGCTAAAGGCGGTCGTACCGTTTACTTTGGTGAAGTCGGCAAAGGCTCACGAATTTTGATCGACTATTTCGAGAGACAGGGTGCTCCAAAGTGTCCCGCGGGCGAAAACCCAGCGGAATGGATGTTGGCTGCTATTGGTGCCGCGCCGGGAACGCACACCGACGTCGACTGGCACCAAGCTTGGCTCGACAGTGAAGAGCGCGTCGCGGTGAGGGAAGAACTCGCCAAGATCAAGGAAGAACGACCCAGGATCGTCGCCAATGAAAAGGCCAACGCCGGGGAGAAGAGCGCCGAAGACACCAAACTCGACAAGGCCGCTTATTCCGAGTTCGCGTCTTCCTTCTTCACCCAATCTTGGGTCGTTCTCCAGCGTGTCTTCCAGCAATACTGGAGGACTCCATCTTACATCTGGTCCAAGTTCCTTCTCGCCGTCGCGGCTGGGCTGTTCATCGGTTTCTCCTTCTTCAAGGCGGATAGGACTCAAGCTGGTCTGCAGAGTCAACTGTTCTCTGCGTTCATGGTGAGTCAACCGGTTTCCGCAGTAACTGATCTCTAGATGTTCCTCCTGTTCTCGCAGCTTGTCCAGCAGATCATGCCCAACTTTGTTACCCAACGTGCGCTTTACGAGTCGCGTGAACGCCCTTCCAAGACGTACTCGTGGAAGGTCTTCATCATGTCCAACATTGTCGTCGAGATCCCATGGTCCAGTGAGTTACTGCAGCTTCAACGTTGGCCACATCACTCATCATAGTGCTCGTCGCTACCGTATTCTTCCTGTGCTGGTACTACCCCATCGGGTACTACCGCAACGCCGAGGTGACCGACACTGTCAGCA
The DNA here is from genome assembly GCA_035773095.1 of Papiliotrema fonsecae. Taxonomy (NCBI): domain Eukaryota; kingdom Fungi; phylum Basidiomycota; class Tremellomycetes; order Tremellales; family Rhynchogastremaceae; genus Papiliotrema; species Papiliotrema fonsecae. The sequence continues at coordinate 943,279 of JAHRBW010000011.1, forward strand.
TCCGAACGTTCCTTATGTGGCTGTACATGCAAATGTTCTTCTTGTTCACCTCGACATTCGCCGTGGCTATTGTCGCCGCGATGGACTCTGCCGAGACAGCGGGTAACATTGCCAATTTGATGTTCTCCCTTTGTCTGATCTTCTGCGGGTAAGCGAATCTCTTCTTTCCTTCCCATTGCACTCACTGACAATGCAGTATCTTGGTCCCTTACAACACCCTCCCTGGATTCTGGAAATTCATGTACCGCGTCTCGCCCTTCACCTATTTTGTCGAAGGTATCCTCGGTGTCGCTACCGCCAACACGCCCGTTTCGTGCGGTCCAGAAGAATTCCAGGTCTTCAGCCCGCCTGCGGGGCAGACTTGCGGCGAATACATGTCACCCTACATGTCATTTGCAGGTGGTGAACTCGTCGATCCGGCCGCTACGACAAACTGCCAGTTTTGTCAGTTGACAAACACCGATGTGTTCTTGGACAACTTTGGGATCAAGTACAGTAACCGATGGAGAAACTTTGGGATCATCTGGGTCTACGTTATCGTCAATGTCATTGCGGCCTGCGCGTTCTACTGGCTTGGGCGAGTGGTGAGTCTTCTTGTGTCGCGGTTGGGGTTTGTGCTGATGATCAGCCCAAGAAGTCTGGGAAGGAGGAATCGGCTGCTACGGCAGACAAGTCTGACCAGAGCGACAAGAGGGAGCTCACTGAGAAGCGATCTCAGTAAGCGTTTCGTTCGAGCGTGTGTGTGCAGAAAAAACCAAGAGACGGGGCGTGTGGTCATTGTGCATGGTGTAACAATAATACAATAATCAATCCGCTTTATAGTTTTCTACCCCTTTTAGACATAGAACAGCTCAGATTTGCATTTGATTGTGTACAGTACAACAACCGGACCACACTCTTGACTCCTGCGCGAGATGACCAGTCACTTCCCCAGCTCCGGTCGCAGCGCCGCCGGCGCAGCTTATTCCTCCCCTTCCCCTCCCGTCCACAGCTGTATCCTTCCTGAAGTGTTCCCGCCAACCACACAATCCACACGCGAAGGATGACTGGCCGTAACTGCCGGGACGGCCGATACGACGTCTGTCCACAGATTCACAATTTTGTCCCCCGTGCAAGCCACCACGTCTAACGACCGCTTCATGTTGCCCACGGTGAAATGCGGCATGTAGTCCATGTTCAGAGACCACTGTGCGCGGAGGATCGTGAGCCAGCGACCTGTTTGACAGTTGTGCGAAACGACCTTGGACGGCTGGAAGTGCGATCCGGGGATAGGGGTGTCTTTGTCGAATAAATCGGGGTTGAGCGTCCATACTGCCATGATCAGCGCTCTTCCCGTTTTTTTTCACCGCGCTTCCACCCTCACGGCCCGTTTGTACAGTGCCGCGGGTTCCCGCAAATGGCGTGATGACTCACCCCGTAGCTTGTCGTCGTAACTCGTACTAAGAATCCTCCTCCCCCACGGATCCCAATAAGCCGCAGAACAGCTTTTCCCATGTTGATAGCTTGCCCGTAGCAGTCCTTTGCCTTTTGCCGACGACAAATGGTGATCTACCTGTTCATACGGTATATCGCTCGTGGGTCTTGTATCGAAACGTGGTTTCGAGTCCCCATTGAGATCTTTCGACTCGGCGGGAGGGGACAGTCGGTCCACGGCACGCGGCTGGATTTTGGCCAGATGCCGGACATCCCATATCCGCAGATGCTGATCGTTGCCCGCTGTGACGACCAGATGTGGCATTAAAGCTGATCATCAGTACTCCTGCTCGAGACCCGAAGACGTCCACCACGACGTACGGTTGATACTCAACCCGCCCAGCTTCGCAGCTCTCCCTTCACCCTGCACGACCCATCTCCTTCTCTCCCGACTCTTCTCCCTGAAATCGACGTGACTCATCCCTCCGTTTTTGTCCGATAACCAAGCTTCGTGCCCGTTTGGCGTCAGGTCAAAGTGGTTGATCAAGGTGTCTTCGTCTTCGAATGCGAAGACTTCTCGTGATTGCAATGTGGAAAAGTCCAAATGTCGTAGTGAACAGTCATACGACGTAGAGAAGAGCTGTTCGTCAATTGGGCGAATACGTCTTGAGCATGTCAAAGCTTACGCCTGATCCGTTGACTGGGTCGACTTTCATACTGGTGATAGCGTTCCTAGCGTGGGCTTGAACTCGCCAGATCCTGCCTTCCTCGATGGTATCCTCTGCAGGCGAGGTATCGTCCTCCTCCTTCACTTCCTCCTCTCTGCCGAGAGCATCCCAGCTGCACACTTAGCAGAGATCCAGGGACACAGTCAAACACTTACATGCCCACCTGTCCATATTTATCGCCGACGAGAACGACCGTCTTTGTCTTTTCCGGATGAACGACCATTGAATACACTCGTTCCGTCGTGACTTTTGCGTTGGCTCTCAATGTCATGCCCTTGAATGCCGCCTTTAGCCTCTGTACTTCGGCCGGAAGCGCATCTTTCTCCGCATAACACTCTGCGGCCGATGTAGAGGCTTCAGGCAACTGTCGAGAGTTTTCTTTCTCTGCCAAATCTTTCAAAAACCGCTCCTGCTCATCAGCCCTCAGGTTGATGTTGATGAAATCCACCGAAAACTCACCAAACCTTCCTTCCCACTCGGCGAGTCTTCGTCCACCATATCGCCCACCGCCATCTCTTGATCCCTCACGCGCCGGCTGATCACCCGCAGGACCTCCCTCTCCTTCTCTTCCTCTTCTTCCCGCTTGGCAACTTCCTCCACTGTCGCTTCGATCCCTGCTAAACGCCCACTACGCCGTCTAGGCCCTTCATCATGCACAACAACTGCTTTTCTCTTCTTTGATACAGAAGTGGTCTTTGGTTTGGCGATAACAGCGGGTTTTCTACCTGGTATCTTGGACGCGCCGGTGGGATCGAGACCTAGAGAGTCGAGAAGGAGCCGGTTTTCCGCGATCGTCTTTTGGCGCTCGAGCTCGCTGAGGATTAGCGTTATTGCTGAGTAGAGTGGGCAGCTTACTAGTCGTTGTCTTCGTCGTCCATTGTGCAGATTACCCTGTGTATGTTATAAGTTTACCAGCGAGAGATGATCGTGCGATGGTTGAAATCCCAATGTCTGATTATGAGGGATACGATACGGTAATTTGGTGCCTCGACGCGTCGCGCCACTATGGGTGGCGTACAGGTTACATCACCTATTCCTGCCCCCTCCGAGCTGCGTGCTATGCATGCGTCCAGCATGTCGGAACGCTACTGCTGAGGCATGCACGCCGTGGTGAAGAAGTGTCTGGACAACAGGTTTCGAAAATCAGTCGACACGAACAATTGTTCTTTCTACCCCACTGTGGTTGTGATTCCACACCTCCACTTTAATGACGCCATGAACAGCTTCGACTTGCCTTCCTGACTGTGATCCTGCGCAACACAACAAGACTCTGCAATCCATCCACACGCCTACTGCCACTCTACCGATATGCCCAGACCGATGCCGAAGATGCTGTATGGCACAGCTTGGTCAGTCGTTAGTAATCATCCCGTCAAAAAAATCTGATCTCAGGAAGAAGGAACGAACGACCGATCTGGTCGTACAAGCCATCCGAGCTGGTTTCCGCGGAATCGATACCGCCTGCCAGCCCAAGGTGAGGGCGTGTCACGCTGACGAGTGCTTGGCAGTACTATGCTGATACACAGCATTATCGGTTCGATCCAGCCACTACCGTCTCCGGGTTAGGCTGATATACAGAGAAGACTTGGTCGGCGCGGCGATAAAGACCGTTATAGCAGAAGGACTTGTCAACCGCGAGGACCTATTCGTCCAGACAAAGTGAGCTGTACCCTGACTTTCAGCATTCTCGGCTTCGACTCGATTCGTGAGGAAGTACCATGCTGAGGTCAGATTCACATCGATAGATGGACAAGACACCGCCCAACCCCTCCCATACGATCCTTCTTCCCCCGTTTCTGATCAAGTCAAACAGTCTTTCCAAAAATCGCTCTCCAACCTCGGTCTGGAATACATTGACTCTGTCATCCTACATGGCCCCCTCCGGACTCCCCAGGTCGGCGATATGCTCCATTTGCCTGAATGAGTACTAACAGCAGGCAACATTGGAAGCGTATCAAACCCTCGAAGGGCTCGTCGATAATGGCAAAATCCTCGCTTTGGGCATATCAAACTGCTACGATCCGAGATTGCTCGAATGGCTCATTGGCAAGGCGAGGGTGAAAGTGGGAGTGGTACAGAACAGGTGGTACGAGGGAAACGGGTTTGATTGGAAGGGCGAGTTATAAGCTCCTCGTGGAGCTTCTGACTGATGGCAGTGTGGGAGCTCTGCCAGAAACACTCGATCCGGTACCAGTGAGTAGACGTTGTCAGTACCAAGCGAAATATAACGATAGGTCGTTCTGGACATTGACCGGCAATCCGACGTTACTCGACCAACCTGCTTTGCTTTCACTCGCTGAAAAGGCGCATTTGACCCCAGAACAAACAGTATACAAGCTCTGTCAACTGTGAGTCGTTCATTTCAAGCAGGGCAGAGGTGGTCATGCGGCGCGGGCGGTGCTGATGGAAGCTGGAACATCACCCCGCTTTGTGGATCGACAACGCTTAGTCACGTTAAAGAGGCTTTGGCTGTCGAGACGTCGGAGGCGTTCACGGCGGACGATGAAGATGTCAAGGAGCTGTGGGAGCTAACACACCGATGAAGAAGTTTAGGGAGTGTATGTGGTGGCACCAAATAAGGGCTTGGTGCCGGACCTTCTCATGAGCCGCCGCCGATCTGTACAACAACAACTCAGACTACGCCGATATTCAGGATCTAGGCGAGGAGAGATACTTATCGGTACGCAAGATGATCGGTCGATCCGTATCAAAGGAAATGAGTGTGAAAGGAGGGCACAGTGGTCTGCAACTCACGATTCTTCCTCGAGATGTTGTAATGCTCATTGAGACACACTAATCTTACTCATCAGCCGCATCATTGACGTTTCAGTGTTCTGGAATCGCAGCTGCATACTAAACATGCCGCCGTCCAGCTCGGACCGCGCTCAAACATCGTCCAGCCAGAGATCTTACTCCCCCAGCCGCCACTTCGCTCGGACATCCCTCTCTCACCCAACTGCGAGCTCAAGGATAGAAACTCCTCTCCTCCTCAACCGCCCCTTCTCCCAAAAACCAAGTGGCCACAAGAAGCACAAGCTGACCCCGCAAATCACGATGAAGGCTGTCCGGATCTCGAACCTCCCGCCAACGATCAAGCCCTCTCATTTCGATCATATCCTTTCGCGCTCGAAGAGAGGATCAACGAAGAATGTCGATACAGGTATACAAATGTCAGTCTCCGTCCACGCATTGTTTGTTCTGCTGCAAGAACTACCATACCCCGCAAAAAATGGTGCTGATTGCAGGGTGGAGATCTACACTGTCCCCAAAAAACAGAAGAAGGGAGAACGTCTTTTCCGGCATTTCCGCCTATCTTCAAAGTCACTCGCGCCATCTCCTTCGGGTATAACCAAAATGTCGGCTTCCTCGCCCCAACCTTCGGACATCTCTGACGAGATTGTGGAAAATCAACCGCAAACGCTTGATCATTTTACGGGGGTCCCGTTGATATACGCAGAACAACCGCCACAAGAGGACGAGGAAGAGACCATAGCATTTATTCATTTCCGGACGGAATACCACAGTACGTCGATCCCACCTCACACAATGTACATGAAAAGGGAAGAAAGCTGAAGCGGTGTTAGTGGACCGAGCTATGGACATGTTGAAGCGAATGACTATTGACGAGCGGCAAATCAAGGTGTCAACTAGGAGATGGAATCCGAGTGTTTTGACGAGGTTTTGGGCCAGAGCGGCGGGGAAGATAGCTATTGGGTCAAGAGATGAGATCCATCATTGAGCTCTGACGCAATTCGAGGCGGCTCACAGAAGTTAGACACCTGGTATCGGGTCAGACATCCTAAAGGGCCTTGATTGTGCATTCAGCACAACACCCTCACTCTACTCCATCAATCGTGCTCTTCTTCCCCCGCCCTCTGACCCGACTCCATCTCCTCCTCTGCTCTCAACTGCTCCTCCTTATCATCCAACGTCTCTTCATCCCCTTGTTCCCGAACATAGCTCCTCTTCCGAATCTTCCCGCTAGCCAACAACAACTTCCTTTCTTCTTCCAGATCCTCCTCTCCAATTCCCGCTTTAGCCAACACACCCGAGTCCCTCGCTTCGTCCCAAAATGCAGCCCATAGTGGAACTTGTTCCTGGTTCCACGCTTCGGCGACTAACAGGCTCGCCGCGTCGACCCGGCGGGCATTGATCAGGGCATACATGATGCGAGTCCACCATGCGTCCGAGATGGGCGTTTCGAGCCGTTCCGAGTTGGTTTCTTGGGACAAAGGGTCGATGCCACGCATACGGCGGAACCAGTACATAGCCTGTTTCACGTCGATATCGTCCGACCGAGGCAGACTGCGCGTTTGGCTTGGATGGTTGTGAGCGGCCTGCTTGCCTTTGGCCAGCTTCGCGGCGAGACGATGACGACGGCTCAAATGGGCTTCGACGAGCGTGTACATGGTGTGTTTTCGCATTCGACCGTACCTATCTTCAATGATAGAGACCGCTTCGAGGAGGTACCGCTGCCGAGCCGCTGCGCCAATGACGAACGAATGGGTGATTTGGCGTAGATATACTTGCCATAATCGTTCCGACCGCGATTGAGTTTGAATATGGGACGTCTCGGCGATATAAGCTCGCAACAACGCCAAACCCATTCGGGCTTCTTTATCGGTCGTCGAGTGTTTCCCAGAGTTGTGCGTGAGTACAGCACCGAGTACCACTCGCCAGGTCATATACTTGCTTTGACCCTTTCCAATAATGTTCAGTAGCGTTTCAAGCAGTTTGCCATGTGCTGAGATGGGTGACCAGGCAAGTGCAGCCGTCGCCATCAGTGCTCGAGTCACCGCGGAAAGCTGGACATACTTCGGTCTCGATTCGAGCACTTGCGCCATCTGGACCCAAGAAAGATCTTTGGGCGGTCGGCGGAGATACGTTCGAACAAACGTCGCATAAGGGAGAGGAGAAGATGGGATGGCGATTTCAGGATAACCCATAGTCCATTTAAGAACCTCGACCGCTTTGGACACCTGGTTTAGGGAAAACAGAATGTGTATCAAAGCGGATCGTGTGAGCGGACCAATATTCGTCCGACTTGCCGCGAGGCGTTGGTATTGGGCGTGAATGTGATTGTGATCTGAATACATGTACCGTGTATGCAAAGCAGCAGCGACAATATTGTCATCTTGCTGTATAGGTCGACCTTCGATGTATTTCGTCCATAATTCTTGACCGTAACGTTGCGACAATTTGCGCGTAGCCTCGGCCGTGTTGCTCTCGTTGCCAATGAGTGCAAAGGCTATACAGGATTGCGCGAGAATAGCAGGGCTGGGTGTGAGGCCTCGAGCGGGTAGTTCACGTTCGATAAGCCGCTCGATTTCTTCGGGGCGACTAAAGCGGGTGAGGCATTGGATGATGGTCACTGTCAGGTCAGCACGATCATGAGATAACAGGCCGAGTGAGAAGATCCCGGGGAATGAGTGACTCTGACAAAGAGAAAACTTACACCATATCTCTTGAGGTATCACGATATCCTTGACAATCTCCAAACCACCCTTCGTATCCAGATCGAGCGGCCGCAGGATCCTGTCTGGACCGATGGACCAATCCAATATCCGTTGGTACAGCGTAAAGAACTGTTCCCGGCTGTTGCTGTTCCGCAATCCCACCAGCCGATCCGCCATCGTCGCCGGATGATGACACAGGATAGCGAACAAAAACTTGTCCACGCCTTCGTCAAACTTCCTGCTGAGAACCCTGGCGTCGTGTCCTTTTCCAAATGCGCGAATAACGTCTCTGCGGGTGGAATGGTCGATCCACATCCAGTTCGTATCCGTCCCAAAGATTGCGGTGAGATTCGCCGGCTGAATCTTATCCAGCATCGTCAATGCTGCGAGGTGTACGGTTGATATCGGCTTGATACCTTCCCCCGATGTCCTCGCTGCGAGACGTTTCGTCCGGTTCCATGAATGTAAATCTTCTTTGATCTTCCCCTGATATACCTGCAGGCCATCACGATACCGCTCGTAAGCGTTGACGACGAGCTGGGGCCGGCCGGCGGTTATGAGCGAAAGAAAGAATTGGTACAGCCCAGCCCAATGATCCCGTACTGCCGCCTCAATAGCTAGAGTGGATAACCACCCCATCTTCTCTGGTTGCTGGTGGTATGTCCGGGATAAGACTGCAGGGGCAAGAGGCAAAAACATTTCGCTAGAGAGCAGCTCGGAGATCTGTTCCCAGTCGGACAGAGTGAGCTGGTCGGTGGAAAGCCAGTCGGAGAGGTACGAGTATGCTTCGACGACTTGATCGAGATCCTTTTTCTCTACACCATGGCGGATTCGCTCGAGGTGGGGAGCGAAACGGCGATACTTGCGCGGAGCGGCGAGGCGGGGGACATAGTCGAGCACGTCGTCCTTGGAGGGTGTTGCATAAGTCGGCGTCAACAGAGGTGAGGGTCTGCTTTTGACAACAATGGGCTTTTTCGTTTTGACAGTATTTTTCCGTCCCTCTTCTAGACCTATGCAGGTCGTTGAGAACGGCGCACTTGATTCAATCCATCTCGACGGTGAATCGGCCGCGGTACAGGCGGCAGCAGCAGGTATAGCATTCAGCCTTCTGACCCCAGTCTGTCGAGTCAGCCGATACGCGAGTGTCGTAGGCCCTGGTCCCGCCAGCGCCGATCTCGGTAGCATCGACAGATGAGCTGATAAGTATGGTGACAAGATGGCTAAACTGTCCACTGTCCAAAAAGTCAAGAGTTGAATCGACGTAAGGCGGCGATCGCCGAGCAATCAGGGTCGACGCGAATGTTTTGTTTTGAACCAGCCCACGGGCATCTTTCAACCCCTCATTCCACCTCTGAACTACCTTTTCAATAGATAACTGAGCGAACAGAAAGTGCCTCCGTCTGTGAACAACGAGTCAGACACAATAATGGGTGCTATCTTGCGAGAAGGTGCAGGGGGGAACGTTGGAGATGTGTAAGTCATTCTGGCCACCTTTCGGAGTGGGTCGTTCAAGCCCCTGCGCATCACAGCACCTATGCCCCGACTCACTGAACGAGCGATAGAATGGACGCTGAATTAAAGCACCAACCCCTTCATCTCCAAAGTCCCGCCATCGCCTAAACGCTCGAGCACTCCCGGCCAAGACGGCATGACGCTACTTCAAGACGGGTTGAAGCGGATGGATATCGCTTCAAGGAGCGCTACCGGTGATCTCGGCGCTTCAGTTGCTGGAAAAGAATCCGTTAGCGGAAGAGACGTAGGTACCATCGACGGTTCATGTTGACAACCTAGAGAGACCGATTCGTCCCGTCCCGACCTGCCTCTGTTCACTCGTCATCCAACAACCTTCCCACACTTGCGCTTGAATCGCACAGTGCCGACGCGTCTGCAGACATTTCAAGTGTCGGAGACAATACCACTGCTTCCCTCTCTGCATCGTTGGGCATACCCACTGCCAATCGCCGAATCTTGTCATTCCGCGCAGCTCCACCTCTTGCGTCTCACGCTACCTCGCATCTTGACGTACAGAGAAACTACCTTTTGCATTCTACTGGATCTTCCAGCCGTGGAACCGCATCAGGTACCTCCGCTAACAACGGGACGAAGAAGAGAACTCCACCTTATATTCCCGATCGAGTCCTTGACGCTCCCGGCTTCGCAGACGATTACTACCTGAACTTGATCGACTGGAGTTGCGCCAATAGCGTAGCGATCGGTCTCGGGGATTTGTGCTACGTCTGGAACGCCGAGACTGGGTCTGTCAACGCGTTGGGTGAAGGGGAAGAAGAGGAGATACCCGTGACATCCGTTTCATGGTCCGTGGACGGGAGCTACTTGGCGATAGGAGACGATGCGGGCCAGGTGACAATCTGGGATGTGGAAGAAGGCAAGAGGATTAGAGTGATGAAAGGCCACCAAGCGCGAATCCCGACACTTTCATGGAACGGGCATGTGCTTTCGTCGGGGTGTAAAGATGGATCGATTCATCACCACGATGTGAGAGTGGCTAAGCACAAGGTGATGGAGCTGCTGGGTCATAATGCCGAAGTGTGCGGATTGACCTGGAGATCAGACGGACAGTTCCTGGCGAGTGGAGGTAACGATAATGTTGTCAACTGTTGGGAGTGAATTGCACATCTTTGATGATCGGATATCCGCTGATACTTTAGTGGCCGTATCGGACAATCGATCCTTTCGATGGGCGAAGAAACCCCGCGCGGAGTCGCAAAATGGACAAAACGCAACCACAGTGCCGCTGTCAAGGTTAGTCGCCTTGTCTCGCACTCGTACTCGTCCACAAGATTCTGACTAATCCCAGGCGCTCGCGTGGTGTCCGTGGCAGTCCAACCTCCTCGCGTCAGGCGGAGGAACGCATGACCAGCACATTCATTTCTGGTCCTCCAACACCGGCGCCCGTACCTCCTCACTCGCTACCGCTACGCAAGTCACATCCCTCGTTTGGTCCCCCCACGCCAAAGAGTTGCTGTCGACTCATGGTTTCCCCAACAACAATATCTGCCTATGGTCCTACCCCAAGCTGGAGAAAATCTACGATGTCCCAGCGCACGATTCCAGGATCCTCTCATCCGCTCTCAGTCCCGATGGATGTACGATCGCTACGGCGGCGGCAGATGAGAACCTCAAGTTCTGGAAGATTTGGGAAATGAGAACGAGCAAGAAAACCGATGAGGGCGAACGCACCGGTAACGGCGGGTTGAAGGCGGGTTTGAGTATCAGGTAGGAAGTGTAGCAAGGTGCGGGAGGGTACGGTGATTGTAACGACTGAGTTGTTTGTAGTGTATGCATGGATATTTACTGATGAGATCCGCCGATGCGAGTTGCTGTGTCGTCATTCGAACGATCACACTTTGTCTACTGCTGGAGATCCGTACAACAATCCGGTAACTTACAACTCAAAACTTACCCTAAGACCACACACCGTGAACGAGCTATGTACATCGCCAAAACCACTCGGTTCAATCTCACTGCGTCGCGCACTGTGGCTGCCCATTCTCATCCTCCTCCGCCCCGCCATTCATGAACCTCGCCGAGATCCCTCTCGCCGCCAAGAAATCCAATAAGCTCGCACTCCCGAACGCCGACGACGGATTGTAATTGCTCCGATCCATGTTGGCCTCGATGATCTCGTCTCGGAGATGTAGGCGCGAAAAGGAGGGCGAGGGCGGTTTGGGCAGCGGGCAGAAGATTTTGACGGTATTGTCAATCCCGCTCACAGCTACGATAGGCAGGGTGGGGTGTTGTTCCATCACTAAGGGATTAGCGTCTGAAATCTAAGATTTTCGCGTAGGAGTTTTCAATCAGAACAGGGCAATGAGACCTACCGTTGACGACATGCCCGTCGCCTTCCCATATCCCCTCGAGGCGGCCGGTATCTTTGTCCCAAACGAAGAAATTACCATCGTCACTGCCCGAACAGACCTTGTCCGATCTCGCGCCGACAAAATTACCTGCTATCAATATTTCGAAACTCTTGCACTTGCCCCAGCCGAGAAGCCGCAGATCGCCCCACTCACAGTCTTTGACCGTTTCCATGTTCTTCGCTCCCTTGTAGCTCTGCCTTGGCGTAATCAGATCAACACCCGCAAACTCCGCGGGGGACGTCCATACTTGTTCATTCTCGTCTTCATCGTTGTATCCATCACCAAAGTCGTCATCGTCTTCGTCTTCGTCCATATCGTCCATGTCGTCCATATCGAGGTACTCATCCTCTTCGTCTTCATCCCCGTCAAAATCGTACATTTCGTCCATGTCGTCCATATCTACATCGTCCATATCATCCTCTCCCTCAAAATACACATTCTCGTCATCATCGTCCCCTTCGATGACAGCCCTTAATTCAGCGAGATCTGCAATCAGTTTGACTGTTCGCAAGTCAGGTTCGAAGTGCTTTACCTTCCGCATCGAGATTCAATGGTACGGAGGGTCCCAAACCGTCCTGCTGTACTTCATGTCCGCTATGAGTTATTTCCAGGGATGTGGGACCTTCAATTCCGATAGGCAAAGAGGGATTTCTCGCTGAACTTTCCAAATCTTGGGCCGCAAAAGCCCGCTGAATATGCCGAGGAACATCCTCAGTCTCTTCGCCGTCGCTGGCGACCTCTTCCTCTTCTTCTTCTTCTTCTTCTTCTTCTTCTTCAGGTAAGTCGTGTCGGGCACGCGCAGGAAGGGTTGGGTTTGTGACTACTGATGACATTTCAGACTGTCTCCGTTTTCGAGGAACCGGACGCCTTAGGAACTCCGTCGGGGTATATTGTCGCCCACCTGGCGGACTGGCAATAGTAGACGCAGGAGGAATCCTCGTTGCTGGCGAAGCTGAAGGTGAGGCGGAACGATGACGCATAGACTCTGAAGTTGGCGAGTCAAAGATGGAAAAGATGGACGTGGAATGTTGAGCGAAGTTGCAGATCACCTGATGGTTAACGGACACACCACAAAGTGGAAACCGCACTCTCACCTCGTCGGCTTTCTCTGGACTCATCTTGACACACGTGATATGTCTGTCTTCTGCGAAGATGCCTCTTCTTGAGACTCCCATACTCTCCCAGTCGGCGTTGGTAAGTCCAAGCCGACGTACACAGTGCACCTGCCCTGATTCTTTCACATGACTGCCCCACGAAGGCGTTTGCCGTTCAAGCATCCGGCGATCACACACATATGCCTAGGGTCAGCACTTCTCTTCAGCTTTAGCTAGACAGCTGCACGTACACAATCCGTCCTCCCTGCTACGACGAACATGTGCGGTGTGACCGTACTGACGCTCAAGCTGTACAAGTCCACTCCTCTTGGCGCACGGAAGAGCGGATCCGGGCACTCTAGACGATCTGGGCGACAGCGATGAGGTCGCCGTAGGTCGTGCTGCCGAACGGTCCCATCCTCGGAGACCGTTAAGAACAAGTTGGGAGAGTTCTCCGTGGCTATCCTTTTCGTCCTATCTCTATGACACTTCAATACACGTACACTAATATCAACTCAGTCCCGACCGAGTCTCCGTGATATGGCCGTTTCATCAAAAATCGACTTACCCAGGTCCGCTACCACCATACAACTCCTCTCCTGATCTTCCTTCAGTCCGTCCTAACCTCTCCACATCAAACACCCTAATCTCCTTATCTCCCGCACAGGACACGATAGTCGGCGTGTTCGTATTCGGTAAATACCTTGCCGAGAAGATATTGGCCCGATGACCCGTCGCGATAGTTTCCACGAGCTTCATAGGGTGTGGCGCGGCTTTGTTGGGGGAGTCCGGATCGCTCGCCCAGATACATATACGAGTATCATCCGAGCCCGAGAGCAAGGTCGATCCATCGTCCGACCACGATAAAGCGTTTACACAACCTCGATGTCCGGAAGAAGGGGTACCGAGCACTTGGGCCCTGTCCATTGTTGACCAGATGGAAGGGTCTTGTAGAGGTTCATACCGAGAAAAATGAGGAGCTGTGAGACGAGGATGGGTCAGGGGCTGGAGTGATCTTCGTGGCATAGCGTATGGATTTACATGAGATGAGGGATGAACGAAGTGGATAGCTGGAATGATGTGGACGTCATGGCAAAAGTCGGTTCGGCGATAGCCGATCTGGTCGTTTCGGTATCGAGCAACTTACCTCCATGCACCACTTCCGGTTGAACCCATGAACAAGGATCAGTTACAGCTACTCCCCTGGAATCTTTCGCTTCTCCAGCTTTCAGGAATGGGATACTGACCTCTGAGGAGGTGAGCCAAGAGGCCGTTACCACGGGACGAGGTTGAAATTTTGATTCCGTTCTTGACCACTTCGACGCGCCGGATATTTATCACCTTCTTGACCTTCTCCCACCTACGAGTACCGATTAGAATACTTTATTCGCATCGCGCAAGGCTGAACGCTCATTCCGACACAGTCCAAGGATTCGTGTCTTGAAGAGTATCAGGTCGATGCAACAGAACGCAGCGGCGGGACCGTCTAGACTCTCTGGTCCGAGAGGGCCCGTCAAGATTGATTCCCCGCAAGTATGCAGGATTTGTCACCGGGACTGGCCCGTGGCATCGTTCCTGGCGCACGACGACAAGACAAGAGATGTGAGCTGAAAATCTGATCTCCATTGGTTTCCTATTCTGATTTGCTGCATGGCAGAAAGGGCGAACTACTGCCCCATTGGTGCCAACAATGGCTGACGGCAGTTCACGCAGAAGGAGTGTTTGAGGTGTAAACATACCGATGCGGAAGAGATGCGGTGGACAACGTTGAAAAGCGATATGGTGAGGTTGCTTTTTCTCAGCCTCTCACTTCCCATGTTTAACCAAGTACTGACAGCAGGCTAGGAGAATTCAGAGGGCTCGCGAGCGTGAGCCCGAGCGTCAGCGTCGCGCTCGCGCGAAGATGTTACATGCATCAAAAGGATATCACCACCAGCAACGCAATATTTCCATCCCAGAAGAGAAAGCTGCAAGGCAGGCTAGGCTACAGCAGCAGCAGTCGGATACGGACGATGCGCTAAGACGGCAGAGTCACTCGACTTATGAGGCGAGGGGAGTGGCTATACCGACTCTCCAGCGCACTGCGCCGGTGTCGGCTACGCCTTTGAATTCGGCAAGGCCGGGTCGAACGGCTACCACTGAGCTTGCACCGCCCTCACTACGATTGGTATCGGAACCCCTCCGCTCTAATCTTTGGTGAGTTTGGTTCTCTACTCCGGCCTGTCCTCCTTGCGAAAAATGGAAGTAGTCAAGGATAAGCCAATTAACTCCAGGTTGAAAATTCATTACACGCCCTCTAATCCCACCGACGCCATCCCCCAATCTTCCATTCATTCACACTACTACCTCTCGATTGCACCTTCTGACGCTATTCCCATCAACGTGCCCAACATCCCTAATCCAGCGATCCCAAATGCCACTTTCCCTCCTCCCGCTTTACGTGGGTCGGATCTTATAGCGTCCGTCCCCCAGGTCTTCCCTAGTGTCAAACTGAGCCGGGAGGGATTTGTCTGTGTGGGTCTGAGGGAAAGGACGAATGAGGAAAAGGCAGCGGTTTGGAAGCAGGTACAGCTGTTCATGGCTGAAAAAGGACTAGGGGGGAGTGCGTTCGAACCAAATGTCTCAGGGCGACTCGTACCTGGTGTACCATTCAAAACGCATGTAAGCTTGGCACGACCGGCACCAACATCTACAATAACGCGAGCTGCCAAAGCGTCGATCGGACAATCACCTGATGGCGACACCCGTATAGCCATCCCAGCGCTGCATCCGGCTGTGCCTTCCGCTGGTCAAAGCAGCAACAGCCTTAGTCGCTTCATAACCCCAGCCGGAGCCATCGCCCCGCCGTCAGTGTCCATACCGACACTACCGACATTTTTGACGTCTTCTACACACCCACAACCCACTGCTTCTTCTTCTCAAGGGACTTCGGTATCGGGTTCGCAAGGAATCAAGAGGAAACGCCTCGATTTGACATCTCTCGCTGCCACACGTCCCTCCAGTCAAGCTTCGTCTGTCTCTACAGTTGCCGCTTCGCATACTGTCAATCAACCCCAGCTTGCACGCCCCCAAACACCTGATCCGGCAGAGAACGGTACTTTCGATCCGTTTGCGTTGAAACCGCCTGGATCGGTTGAGCGGTGAAATCAAGGAGCGGGACGGGGCAAACTTCATGTATATAACGAACCATCTTGTACATCAAAAGCAATTAACGTAATGTATACGTATGAATGTATAAGCCTACGAAATGCGGCCATGCAGGTGTAAAGGGGCTTATCTCGGTTCCTATTCATACAAGTGAGAACGGCGCTGTCAGATTTCCCTCGCGCGAATGGGTTGAAGAGCGAGCGCGATGGAGAAGCACTTGCCGAAAGAGATAGAGCGTCGCAGACACGACAGGCGTATTGTGCGACCAAGCAATACACCAACAAAAGATCCCGCCCAAGTCGGGCAGGGCCTCAAACGACCTCCTCCATCTCCTCGTCATCCTCGTCATCGTCATCTTCATCCTCTTCATCTTCATCTTCCCCTTTATCTCCTTTGATCCCATCCATCCCTTCATATTCCGGTTTCAACTTCCAGTTCCCTTTATACACACCGGCGGGCACCATTTCCGCGATATCCTGTAAGACCTCGCGCAGCCATGCATCGGGCTGTTTGAGCTCTTCGCGCAGGCCCGTGATTGACCAATAAGGTTTATCGACGAAGAGGTGGAAGAGACGGTCCATGAGTTCTGTTCGTTCAAGTCGAGCACGCTTTTCGCCTTCGCGCTTCTCAATGGCCTGAGTTTAGTGGAGGTTCGGACATAGCAGAGGCGGTGAGGGATTTGCACATCGCAAGTTAAGCGCTTGGAGCAGTGTGAGATCTGAGAGAGGGAAAGTGAGCTCACGATGATACCCTGTCCAATCCGACTTTGAGTGTTGGCATAACCACTCGTGAGCTGGTTGATTGTGCCCTTTGACAGTCCCGTGTCCTCTAACCGGATAATAGGTCTGATATCAGCGTCCACAGAGACAGAAGGTGAATTCAATCAAAACACGCCGACGCACTTCTTGGACTGACCATCCTCCACATTACGCCGTCTCACAATCTCCTTATACTTCTCATTCTGCACCGGATAGACATTCGCCTGATGGGCGACCTTACCCAGTAACTGCGGGTTGGCTACATATCAGCTTCAACTCGTCGGGCATTCCCCTCGCCGCGAACGACTGACCCTTCTCCCGTTTGCGCTTGCCCAAAGCCGGATCCGTCTTGACCCATTTCCGCTGTTGTTCCGTGAACACAAATGTGTTCTTTGCTCTTGAATGCGACCCCGTCTCGTTGTCCATTGGGATTTCCACGTGGAATTCCGATGGGATGTTCGACGCATCGAAGACCTTCTTCGAAGCGTCTTCCGTGACCGTGCCGTTTTCTTTGGTAGGTAGCCGAATAGACAGAGTGGGCGGGTTCGTTCTGAAGTCAACACCTTGCTTCGCGCGATATACCGGGGCTTGATAGATTTGCATGCGGGTGCGATATGAGAGGATACAAGGATCTGAAGATATGGGTGTGAAGATGTACACGATGCTCTGAGCGGAACGTACGACTGATCAATGACCAGAGTACCCAATTCGACTCCAGCCTCCCGGACTGTCTCCCATTGTTCCAGTAAGAATCGCGGTAGTTTCAACGACCAAATGTTCGTCGAGTCCATTTTAGGCGCAACTCCCAGCTGCTCATCTTCAGTTGGTGGTGCCGGGAAATGAATGACGGGTTTGATATCTGACATGATGGGTGTTTAAGCGTAGGTACGCTTGAGGAGAAGTCAGAGATGAGTTCGTTGAAGTGGGTGGCAAATTTGAGCCTGATATCCTCGCTATACGCTCATGAGACTGATATCTGGCTGATCTCTCCACGCGTGTCTTGGCTGACCGAGTGCAGGTATACTATAAGTCCTATCATATACCCAACACGGATCAACAACCACCATGGACTACATTGAGAGTGAGTGAAACGTCTTGAAATCGTAACATGTACCGAGTCGTTGCGTGAGACATGCGACTATCGGATTGGCGTAGACAGGGCGACGCAGCTCGGACAACGCGACGCAACCAAGATCTAGCTGATCATATCAGGTCTGGCCAAACAGGCCTCCCAGATCACCATGTACGACGTGAAGTCGTACTATGAGCAAGCGAAGAATATGGTCTTGAACTTGAGCGAGATGGAGGCTAAAGTTGCCGAAGCGACGAACAACGATCCTTGGTATGTGCACGTCGAGGTTGAGTGGATGACGATGCTGATGGTAAGGGGAGCGTCTTCTACTTTGATGCAAGAGATCGCCGATGGGTAGGTAATTCGTACTTTGAGACGCTCAAATGCTAATGGTAGAACTCACAATTTGTCAGTGCAGAATATGGAGAAACAGAGCGTGGAGACTGATGAACAGTGCCCAATTCAACGAGATCATGCCGACCATCTACTCTCGATTCATGGAGAAAGAGGCGAGAGAATGGAGGCAGATCTACAAAGTCAGTCTTTCAGCTACAGGATCAATCTGCTTGAATATGCGCTTTGGCAGAATGAAGCTGATGTCCAGGCGCTCACGCTACTGGAGTTTCTCGTCAAGAATGGCTCTGAACGTGTCGTAGACGATGCCCGCGCCCACGTCTCGACCATCAAGATGCTCCGCTCATTCCACTACATTGACGAAAAAGGCAAAGACCAGGGTATCAACGGTATGCCCTCTGCCATGAATACAGTGTAAGGGTGGGACTGATGGCAGTCCGCAACCGATCTTCCGAGATTGCGCTCCTGCTCGGCGACGTGGAAAAGATCAGGACAGAGCGCCGTAAAGCCAAAGCGAACAAGACCAAATACTCTGGTCAAGGGAATGACGGTGGAATGTCGTTTGTCACCGCAGGCGGAAGCAGATACGGCGGGTTTGGCAGTGAGTCTGTTATGTCAGGCGGAGGTGGTGGCGGCGGAGGAGGGGGATCGAGGTACGGCGGGAACAGCGGATATGATAATGATGGTGAGTACAACTGGACTCTGCAATGCTGAATGCGCGCTGACATACTAGACTACCGTCCATCCCGAAGTTCCGCTGCGGAACGAAGGGCAGATCCAGAGTACGACGAGTACGAAGGTGCCGATGATTTTGAAGATGCTGCTCAACCCCCACGACGAACTGGCTCTGCCGCGACCTCCAACTCTTCACGACGTCCAAACCCACCGCCGAAGAATGAGCCGAAGGCTGCAAAGCCGGTCGAGAAACCCAAAGAGGTCAATTTGTTCGACTTTGACGACGGCGAACCAGTCTTCACTTCAGCGCCAGCGGCCGCCGCTGCGCCTGCAAATGTCATGGCAGATGGTACGTCATATCTCCCTCCATTCATTGTAAGCGATGTACTGATAGTAGATGACTTTGACGACTTCCAATCTGGACCGAGCACCAGTGCTCCTCCACCTGTCCCAGCTCAGTCCAAACCCTCATCAGCGGCGAATGCCAACCTCTTCGACTTTCTCGACGCCACACCTTCCATCCAGCCTAAGGCTGCACCTTCGCTTTCTTTTGTTCAGCCATCTCAACCCGCCCCGTCTATGCCGGCAATGACGGCTCGTCCATCCTATTCTTCCTACACCTCACCCCCTCCTGTAGCGTCAAGCACCACTTCGGCCTTGTCGCCCAAGCCCACCGGCGGATCCTCGACTTTCGATGATCTGTTTACGACCTCGCTCACGTCCATGGGCGGGTCGACATCCAAGGCCAAAGGCGCAGGCGTGAAGAGTATGGGAGATATGGAGAAGGAGAAAGCTATGAACAAGCTCTGGGGCCCGACCTCCGGTGCTGGAGGCCAGCAGGGGTCAAGTGGTGCGCAGCAGAAACCAGCCAATGGCGGTTTCGATGATCTGCTTTTCTAAGCGAAGTCTGTATCGTATTTTCCTCAAGCGGTCAAGCGGATATTTGGGGAAGCGCGGTGAAAGGCAAAAGAGATAGAAGATTATGTGCGTATCTTACGAAAACTCCGACATGCAAAGGGTTTGTATATTCAAACGAATTGACCACGGTCTCATCAGACCCCTTACATCCGCGCTGACGTGAAACGTGGAGTACTGAGAGGACAGCTCTGGCCATACAACGGAAATCTCGCAACTCGGCGTTTCGGTCGTGATGGAAGCGTAGACAGCGCGTACGAAGGCATTGTATCAAAGGTGCAATGACGCAATGGGACGTGATGGTTCGTGTAGTGCGCCAATCCGTGCGATACTTCGCGAAGAGGTTTCACTTCACGGGATCGGGGGTATGATATATCGCTGAATGCAGCGTGAAACATCAAGGACGTCAATCTGGAACGCGTCAGGTGTCGGTAAAGCCTTCTGAGATCTGTTCTCGAAAGGAGGAAGAGGGACAAAGGATCATCAAGCCGTCGTGAGCTGAGCCTACAAAAAGCTCTTCCAAATCGTATTCCTCGGTCACCTTCTGACACAATATCCCTATTGAGATATTTACGCGCATCCCGAAGATTCCAACATGCCTAAAATTGATGCTTCCACTCAAACTACCCCTAGCTTGAACGCTTCGCAAGGTTTCAGTAAGGATCACGACGACGGCCATGGCAGCGACGGCTGCGGTTGCGGGACATCGCATCACGGCCGGAACGCTCAAGACAGCTGTTCACTTGCCACTGAAAAAATGCAGGGGTGGAGACGAGGCATCGCAGGTTTGTGGCATGAGGTTGTCACGGAAGCCCAACTTCTTGATGCGTTCACGCCAGTACAAGATCGTTCTCGAGATATTACGAAGCCAGCCCACTTCCTTGAAATCTCTCGCCAGTCTCAGAAGTACGAGGACGCGGTATCTCGGATGAAGGAATATTTGCAGAGCCTACCGCTGCGCGCTCTGGATCGGCCGTCAGAGGAGAACACGGCTCAAGGAAGACGACTGGCGAGCTATTGGAAGGTAATAGCGCTAGAAAGCCAGTTGCGCTACAAGATGCTTCTATCTCTGCCACTGGTGTCGTACTCCAGTCTGTGCTATCAATGTACTTCTGAGCGAAACTCAATGACGAGGAAGATGTTCGCCGACTTAATGAACGACCTCAGCGCTGAGAGAGTAAAACAGATCTGTACATATCAGTCAGACGCGCGGCAAAGGGAGCAGATTGAAGGCAGTGATGACATCGTTGAAGAGAAATGGAATGGTCGCTTACGCATCGCCATTCTGCCCACGGGCGAGATGGGACACTTTGTCACTGATCCTTGGTGTGATTTCACTCCGATGGAAAAACTTTCAAAGTACGTTCCATCAGCGCGATCATTGAAGCCAAGTGATGCAAGAATCCTCGACTGTTCAAACATGTCCGAATGGCCAGAGGTCGGACCGGGCTGGGAACATCGTCATTTCACAAAAAAAATCCTCCAGCAACTGCGATCGCATGCTCTAATATACGTGGCTAGCAAGCACAAGGAAGCGATCAAGAGGTCCTCTAAACAGGCTGCATCAGAGCGGAATCGACTGTGGAATAATCGATATCTCGTCACAGACCAGGAAATTCAATCTTGCATACAAGAAGGCATGATGAGAGATCTCATCGAGGATTTTCACTATACCTTTGTGACACGGACAGGCAGATTCGTCAACGCTTATCAGGACGAATGGGAACGCAAAGCCAGGCTTATGGCCGATGACGCGCACAGTTTGGCGGCACAACTGTTAACCAGTGACGCTCAAGAGTGCATTTTGGAGGCCATTCAGCATACTCGAAACGATGACTTGCTCTCTTGTTTCGCCTCTGTCTGCAGGCAAGACACTTGGCGGGCTTTGAAGTCGGTTGATGAGACCCTCGCGACGAACCAGGGCAGTCAGGAAATGGTCGAAAAAGCCCTTTCGGAGTTCGAAGCCGTTGTAAAAGACGCAGAATCGAAGATGCAGGAGTTGCGCGACAATGACTACGGCAAAGCTCTCCGCAAAGAGCTCACGGACCATCACCGGAGGATCGACGTCCCAGCGTCACTCGTAGGGCTGATTAAATACTTTCAGGAAGTGCCTAAGAGCCAGAGTGCCCCTTCTACAACTACTGCAGAGCCTCCAGCTGCCTGAGCCTCTTTGATAGTTTGGTGGCATGCATGAACAACAACCCTGCGGAAGAGCCGGGTTGAGTGCGGAGAGTGATCACGTGACTTTCTTGAACCCCGCTCGTTAGCGTCATGTATCTCTCGTCTTCCTACCTTCTTTACATTTCAATCTAATAAATATGAGCCAGTCCGGCGCGTTCAAACCGACTTTCGGGGGACATAACCCGGCTCTGGGGAAACGAAAGGTCCCATCAGCTTCCCCTGGTGTGAAGCTTGAGCCGGGGGTCAAGCAAGAACCGGGGCTGAAGCTTGAGGGTGGAGATGCGAAACGGTCAAAAAGTGGGTTGGCGCGTTTCTTCTTGGCCGAAAATGTCACTCAAAATCTGCACCCCACATCATAACAATGGATACCTGTCCTAAAATGCGTGAAAGGGAGAGGGACATAAACTGATAGGCATCGAGGGATAGGGTCTCTGGCCAGAGAACTTGGTTGACTTTAGCTATCCCGTCTAAACCTCTTACGTCGAGTCATGGAAACTTTCGGGATCCTCGAACAGCGGCTGCGACTGTACGAGCCCATCTGAGGGTGAGCCCGATGCTTCTGGAACTGC
Source organism: Papiliotrema fonsecae (assembly GCA_035773095.1). NCBI lineage: Eukaryota > Fungi > Basidiomycota > Tremellomycetes > Tremellales > Rhynchogastremaceae > Papiliotrema > Papiliotrema fonsecae. The sequence goes on from JAHRBW010000011.1 coordinate 965,522, forward strand.
GGAGTACAGAGGTCTGATGTGTAGAATGTTGGGACGATGGGTTGGGAAGCGGCTTGGTTTCACGTGCAAGGAGAACATCCTGGATTCGATCCTGAACAAATCTTGAATATTCTGAAGGGCTTAGACAGAGTTACTTTCAACGATATGAACCAGGTCTTCACCTATCTTGTGAGTTTACACGCAAGCCTATAATCCTTCCCAAACCGACGTTTCTGGGATGTGTATTGCTAATCTCAGCCCGACCTCAAATTCAATTCCGAGTCTCAACTACGTACCTACCTCCGAACAAACTCCACATCGACTACCGGTGTCCCGTTACAAACCAGGGAAATGCGTGATGCCCTCCCTCCGAATGGCTTGCAATGGTTTCAAGCAATGGAGGAAAAAGGCGAGATTCTGATCATGAAGTCTCTAACTGGGAGTTTCAAGGATCTGCCGCTGCCTAAGATGGGGATGAAGAATGCGGCTCAAGTAGGGATTGATGAGCCGGGTACGAGCGGGTTTTCCAGATTCAAGAGCGCTTGGTGGGACGAGATCAAGGAGAGAGGTCGCGCAGCAGAGCGGGTGGATCAATGTGAGTCGCGCTACCTGGGTCCCTGTACGAAAACTAGAGGTCACAATTAGGGTTTCTGGTAGATGCTGATGGCAGCATTTGTGACCTTGTGGGAGGATGTACGGATCAGCGAGAAGGACGATGTCGTCGAGCTGCTCAAGAAAGGTTAGTCTGCTTGCGAGGAAAGCGTTTCGACGACTGGACATCAACAATTTCTTGCTGATATCGCAGAACACCTTGGAGCCAGCTCGGCCATCCCTCTTCCGCAAAAAGTAATCGCTGCCCCTGCTTCCAAAAAGGCTAAAAAGAAACGAGGACCGCTGAAGATTACCAACTCACATATGAAGGCTCAGGTGAGTGGGCTTTTGACCTGCCAGCTGCTCAGCAGTGAGATGTGGCTGACTTGCAGGGCATCGATTTCTCAAAGGACTACGAAAAACCCGAATAGCGACGATCGCCTACGGTTCTGATCCATTCACGTGAGTTGACTCGTGATCCTGCATGAGTGGCTGTGATCACCCAACGTGAACCATGCACCAGCATCTAGACGGGCGACATCGCCCAATTCCCCCACTCTGGCCCGCTGGATGTCAGGCACGTCCCCCACGCTAGCATCGTCATTCGAGATATCCCGACCGTACTGAACAAGCTGACGCGCAGCATGGTCACACAAATTGATTCGAGTTACCAAGAGTATTGATTCCACCTTTCATTCATCGATCCGGAACTGCCACCACCGAAGAGTGGCGGCTTCGTCATCTGTTGTCAACAAATCCCACGGCTCCATTTCGGCTTGCTTGCATGGCCTTTTGGCTTGTATTCTCGAGCATTTTTCATTTACTGGCATATGCATAGCCCTTGTTGTATGAAATGCATCGCTGTGCTGAGCTCTGTGGTGCTTCAGTGATGCATAGGAGAGGCAGATAGTGTGGGTAGAGAGATGAACGGTGGTGGGAGTATTTATTATTTGTTGACGATTTTGGAGTGTACCCTGAATTTAGGCCAAACCGTCATCCACCTCCTTCCTCTCCCTCCCGACTCACAATACACTCACTATCAAACCTTCTCACACGTCTCTATATCTCCCCTAGCGGCTAGTCCCAGCTCTCTTCCCTCCATCCTCTGCTGGCAGGGTGTAGCAACGTCGATCTGCCTCAAAGGGGATCTACCTAAAACCCAAACAAAACTGAACAGCGGGGTCGATCCTTTCTTTGTCTCTGGTCTGTAGCTTGAAGCAGCTTGCCAACTACTGTACATACTCCCATCTTTATACTTTAGTACATTCCCAGTCGTCGTCAAGGTATGCCTCTGGAATCGACGGTACGTATCCTCCTTCACCCCTGCATGACCTCGAGTTGTAATGGCTTATTGTGATTATTATTGTGTTGAACACGGCTGATGATTGGTAGACTTGCAATAACATTCAAAACAACGTTCACACACCCACTCTACCATCTGCACCTCTTCTCCCCATCGGTCTTGCTACTCCTCTATCGCCAGAAAGCGCGGTAGTGCAGCGCATGAACATGCCTGGTAAAGGTCGTCTTGTGAGTGGTTTCGTAAGACGCTCTACGGTCCAGCCCTCTCAAACACCCTTTATCGACTTGGGTATAGCTCCTCACAATTCCTCGCCGATCCTCGCAATCGACCTCTTGTTTTTGCTGCAGGTCCCGACCGGAGTTGACGAGCTAACACAACAGGGCTCACCCGTCAAAACAACCACTCGCCGGCCATCGCAGACACGGAACACCTTCCCCACCCCACTCTCCATGTCCCCGTCTTTACCACGCTCGTCCAACTCTCAAACCTCTCTCACCGGAGCGCACCGGCTACCTCCTGCTTTCGATCATACATCACATCCTCACTCTCGGTATTCTAGCTCGCAAACCCAATTTTCACCCTACCGTCCTGGCGAATACGGCCGCTCGGAACGAGGAATTGCGAGCGAGCGGACAAAGATCACCAAGGTAGAGAGGAAGCTCTTTGACGATGAGAAGAGCCGAAGCAGGGAAACGGTCGAGGGGGAGGAGTTGAATGTACCGAAAGTGCCGAAGGAAGGTAGTAGTCCATTGGCGCCGGCGTTTGAGGCGAAGATGGTATTGCGAAACGGTGCTAGCGTCGACTTGATCTCATGGTGAGTTGCGCTCTTTTCTTCGCCTATCCATTGATCACCTCGACTGCCCCTTCGAAGGGGGCTCGACGGTACCGTAGGCCAAGGGAACATCGCTGATATTCAGGCTGCGCACAAATTTCCACCACATCCCCGAACATCAGCACAACTCGATGACACCACAAATGTCTCTGATCGGTGTTCGCGCACTCCTCCTCGAACGCTTCCCTCGGGTACCCGACCTGACCGAGCTATCCAAAGCTGTCCTGGCTGCCTTCCCCCATTCTCGCTGGGAAGTTTCGAAGGGCGCATACGGCGAAGCGGAGTCGCCGACTGTCCGAGGACTCGTTTGGCACGGCAAGGATGTGGCAGATGAAGACGATGAGGAGGAGGAGGAACGCGAGAGGCAAGAACGCGAGCGGGAGCGAAGAGAACATCATCGTCGGCCACAGATTGTTACACGAGCACGAGCAGCTTCTGGCAAAGTCAAGGAAGACGGTTCGCGATCCCCAACACAATCGACCCTTGTATCTCCTATCTCGTCTTCGAAGCGCGGCGTCCCCGATACACCAGCCCGATCAGTATTGGACGAGTTCGCTGAGATTGCCACATTGGCAGACAAGACGCCAGCTTCTAAGGCGAAGAGCCTACCGGGAGAGCTTGCCGCTCCTTCGCCCGCATATGCGCTTGCCAACATCTGCAATTCTTTCGATCACGACGAGAACGACGTTCCACTCAGCGTTAGAAAACGTAAAGCCAGAGACAGTCCCGAACCACTTCGACGCCGCGCTTCTACCCCTGACAAGCTTCACGGCTTGCTTGCTGCGGCCGAGGCGGTCGAGGGCAGTCCCATCACCTCTGTCTTGGGCCACAAGCGAAGGAGGACAATAGGTGGTCCTGCTACAGTGCGCGATCTGCTCAATCCGGGTTATCAACGGCGAAAGGCGACATCACGCGGAACTGCCTCTCCTGCGATGTCAAGATCATTCCTACCGGACGTTTACGAGTCGATGGACGTTGACGGCGAGCTTACAGCGGACTTGCTTGTTCCGCTCAACGACACCGCTTCCGCCATCTCACTTACAGATCTTGAAACAGTCTCGCTTGCTGCTCAATCTCGACCGAGTGGACGGGGCCACAACTCGGCTTCGACCTCGCAGGCATCCATCACCTCTATGACCTCGCTTGGACTTGTCACTGGCCCGTCGGCCGCAGCCTCTTCGAATGCCAACAATGCTTCCAATGGCCGAGCAGGCGCATCGAGACGTCCCAACGAGTTACCGACTCAAGGTGACCATCCGGGAGTCGACTGCAAACCACCTTACCCGTACCATGAGCTTATCCGACATGCGATCGAGGAAGCCCCGGATAGGCGACTACAGCTCAACCAGATTTACGCCTCGATCGCTGAACGCTTCCCATTCTTCAAGACGCTTGATGAGAAGAAGACAGCGGGATGGCAGAACTCGATCAGGCACAACTTGTCTCTCAAGTGAGTGGATCCTTTCTCTCCTACTTCGGCTTGCATAGTACGAAGTGGCGTGCTGATGTTTAGGAAAATGTTTGTGCGCGTAAACAAGGTCGATGGCGTACCAGACGACAACAACGGTAAAGGAGGCTGGTGGACGGTCCAAGTTGGCGTGCCCGACGAGGGGCGACCGGGTCGGAAGACGAAGAGCAAAAAGCGAAATTCCGGCGAGGCGGTAGAAAGTCTCGTAGGGGACGATGCGAGTGAGCAAGGGGAATCGGTTATCGAAGCGACAGGGGGAGGAGATGTGAGTCCGGAAAAGGTCGAGGAGGTTGCGGTGAACGGGTGGAGTGGGCAGGCGTACGAGCCAAAGGTTGATGGAGCGGGATGGGAGAAGATGGGCGGGTTAGGACTGGGCATGGCGGTTCAGCCAGTCTTACAGCAATAGCACGGCATGCTGTGGACCAACCGACCGCATAACATGCTCGATATCACATCTCCTACCGCGTCTACCACATCGTTGCCGTTCGCCCTCACCGCTCAACCTTCCTGGACACGCACATCCGAATCCACCACCTGGCCTTCTTGTAAACCCCTTCGTCTGTTGTATCACGCCCCTCCCGTCAAAACCCGTCGAACTGAGATCAAAGGGATTATGTACGTTTTGTATCTTTTCTAACAATTCCTTGGACGCGAAAAGACGAAATGAAAGATTAAAGAAGATGAATGTGTTGAATGACTTGATGTGTTGGATGACTCGATATTATACGAGATGCGCAGCTACGGCATCGCCCTGCTGAGAGCTTGGGAGGGCGACGATGTAGCTGAATCTGCTATTGTGCAGCCGCGAAGGAGAGTGGATCGCGCGGTATCTGGGCATCCATTGCACGACGCATGTATCCGCACCGGCAGCAGGCCTCGGACTCCTGCATGAGTCATGTGCGCAGAGTCATGTGCGCAGAGAACTAGTCGACGCTAAAGGGGAAGGGGGAGGGGTAACTCTGAGGCGTGTATGCGCAGATACCCCGCTTGACTACCAGGAGGTTGGCATCAGGGGGTACTGGTCATCCTGCCCTTGCGCAAAGAATACACGGTAGGTATGGAAAGCCCTTAATGCGGCTGATATGGGCAGGGCGGCTGGTGATACTGCCAAACCATGATTGCCCCGGCCTCACTGCAGCACCCCTGAGTACAGACTCCTTGACTCATGAATGCATGTCTTGTATGTACAACCTCTTCGTGGTCGGTTTGGGTAATGGTTCGTGTCATTGTTGTATAATACAGGGGTCCAAGCCAACGAGTGTGCTCGATTGACTGCCTGAGCCTGGTCTTGTCGTGAGTTTCAGGCCGCTTGGGCGTTTTGAGCTTGGATGGCAGTAGCGATGGCTTCGACCTACGCGTGAGCAAGAGAGAAAGCTGCGCATCCCGCAGACACTGACCTTGATGCTGATCTCCCGGATCCTATCGTCCCACCTCTCCGTCCAGCTGACCGGCTCCACATCCTTCTCCTCCCTTTCAACCCCCAACCCGCCTGCTGTGCCCTGAGCATCAGCATCGGTGTCGTGAGCGGGGCGAGATTCAAAGTAAAGAAGGTGCAGCGGCTGGTCAATCCATGCACGCAACCTTGACGTCAGTTACCCTTCTATCCCGCACTCCGAAAGACGTACCGCCCTTGTTCGACCATCTTTCTCGACGTGATTTCGGCCGCTTCTGGTGATAGATTGAGAATGGCGCCGAGTGCTTCGAAACTGATATTATCGTAGACCTTGCTTTAGTACCGCATATTCCCTAGAGCGCAGAATGCCAAACGCACCTTTCCACAAGCTCCGACGTTGTGCTCCCTCACCGCCCGTTCCAGGACCGTTCCGCCACCTTCCACAATAGCCCGTTGATGCTCCTCCAAACCAGCTTCAAACTCTTCCACCTCCTGTGGCCGAACGATGTAGTCCAACAACATCTTTCGAAGCATCGTACTCAGATGAGGAGGGAGCGAGGTGTGGATCCGATCGTCCCGGTTAAGCGTGGCTAGCAGACGGGATCGTTGCGGACCGGCTGGAGCGAGAATCGAAGTAGTTACGGCTGCTTTACTGCGGAGGTCAGATTTAGTTCTCAGTATCATGTCCAATACCCCTGACGGCGTCTCGTCCAGTCTGCACTCACAGCATGCTCATCCGGTCGTCCTCAACAATTGACGTGTCGAAGGACAGCTCATGATACCTTCCTGCGGCTTCGTTGAAACGAGCAGAAAAGTCCATCAAACGGGCCTGCAAATCAGCATTGGGTTCGGAGCCACCTAATACAAGTCCGGCACACCTGGGAGAGACGGTATGCCAACAAGAGCTCTTTGTTCTTCGTGGTATGAATGATCAAGCTGGCTCGAGTGAAGTATGTCTGGGCTTGTCCCCATTCATTGCACTGTCATTAGCGCCGACGACTACCCGCGAGGGTTGATCTACCTCGAGTAGCAGCCTGACGATTTCAATGTAGACTTGCAACTTCTCTTCGTCGGGCACAATCCTGCTGATCAACAAAGTCCAATGCACGACCAGCTGATGCGATGCTCACCGTGATGTTCCTTCCAGTGGGATCTGGCTCAGTGCTCGCGCAGCACCCTGCCAATCTTCTTCTTGGCATAACAGGAAGGACCAAAGCCGTCTTAGCACAATCACCTATTCATCAGCAGATGAGCTACATCTTCCTCATGCGGACTGACCTGCTCATCGCACCATCCTGATCCACCTCCTCTCGACAATAACCCCTCCACAACCGATCTTCTCACTTCCCCTCCCTGTTCTCCGGCGAAAGCCTTCCTCCCTAGGTCCTCCCATTCTGCTTCATCCTCCTCCTTCTCGCTTTGACCAGGTATTGAGCGTTTGTCGAACCCGCTTCCGGAGCAAAGCGCCGCCACATAGTTGTTAAGCACACGGCGGCCAATCACCATTGTCATCGACGAGGAAGATATGAAGTGGGCTCCGAAATTGATGAGATCATCGGGGGAGGTGAGTGGAGGATTGAGAAGTGAGGAGAGAAGGTTGAGGTAAGGTTGTCCCCGATCTTTTTGGGATCTAATCGTCAGCTTGAAGAGGCGACAGAAGTGGATCAAACTCACGTTGTTGAAGCTATAGACTCTAGCTGATCTTGTAGAGACATGGTGATTGTCAAGTTGAGAGTTGAATATATGGTAATAGCCATAGGTGACGGTGTTGCAATGGGTGGGTGATAGTGACGCACGTGACCTGAGTTGATTCCGTCATTTACGCCCTCGACCGGCCCCGTCAGGGCATGTGTATTGCCTATCCATGGTAACCTCTGCAGTTCAATTCTTGCACACCATCTCCAAATCAGTACTTATACCAACAACAAGCAGCTTGGGCACTAATATCCTCTGGTGACAGCTGCAGGTACAAATTCGACCGAAGAGTAAACCCTCAGAAGTCACGTTCAGCACGCCGGGTGAACGGGATCCGACGTCATAGCGCCTCATTATCGTCTCCTGTTGACGAGGTCTCCAACCGCTTCTTCTACCTATCCTCAACCTATCGTGAATCCGCTCCAGGTTCATCGCGCCGTGCTATCAAGATGTCGAGCAATCTTGACAAGATTGTGAAACTGGCATGCAAGCCCAAGAATGCACCGCCTAAAGCTAAAGTGCGTGACTTCAGCCAAATGTCTTCACGGCTCCTTCTCCCCAATGACAACTCCATTCTACTTGATTGGCTCCGCGTGTGATGTATACTGACGAGCAGTACGTAGAGTAAGTTATCGCACAAGGACTCTCGCAATTGGGACTGACATCAGCGTGCTCGTGGCGGCTACATACGCCGAGGATGGATCCTTGAACGATGTCGTCCGGTCTCTCTCGCTCCGCATCCGGGAACCCAATGTAGTGGTGAGTTGGCGAAGATCCCGGTAATCAACCCCAATGTCTGATTTCAGGTTGTGTTTAAAGCTTTGTTGACGCTGCACCAAATGATCCGTTCCGGATCGACTGACCAATTGCTGGAATTGTTGTCTCAAGGTGATAGTTTGCGTCTGGGTGATGTCGGTTCTCAAAGCTGGGAAGGTAAGTCTCTCCGTTTTCACAGTCGAAATGCAATTGATCAAAGGCTACTCTCCGCCATCAAACATGGGCTCGTATGCCCATTATCTCGATGTCAGGATCAAATCATGGCGCGAGATGAAGCACGACGTCTTGAGAATACAGACAGAGTCAAACAGGAGGAGCGATGGACTCGGGGCAGGATGTGAGCTACTGCCTTCTAAGGTAACATAGCTGACAGCTTAGCTAAAGCTCGGCGGTTGCGGCATTTACCGGTCGAAAAAGGTCTGCTGCGCGAAGTCAAGCAGATTCAAAGGGTTCTTGACGCGCTGGTCATGTGTCGAGTAAGCTTTCTCTGTCAGTAGTTCAGACCTCAGCTCATTTCCTAGTTTTACGACGATGATCTACGGGACGAAAATACCGTGTTGGCATTCAGGATGTTGATCAAAGACCTCTTGGTCCTCTTCCAAGCCGGTAATGAAGGCGTTTGCAACATTCTCGGTGAGCTCAACTCCCTGACATTCTACATTCTGGATGAGCTAAAGGTCAGAACATTATTTCGAAATGTCAAAACCGGACGCATCGGAATCTTTCGACATCTACAAATCTTTCATCAAACAGACTGACAAGGTTGTGGACTACCTCGGAGTCGTACGCAAACTGCACAACGTTGTCAACATCCCCGTTCCCAACCTCAAACACGCACCAACGAGTCTTGTCAAGGCGCTGGAGGAGTATCTGAATGATCCAAACTTTGAGGAGAATAGACGGGAATACAAAAAGAGTCTAGGAGTTGTTGAAGGAAAGCCGGGAAGAACGCCCAGTCCAAATCGTGGGTGCTTTTCTTTGCCGACTGCCTTTGCGCTAGCGCTGCCAATGACACTGAAGGCTAACAAACAGCACCAGCTTCTCAAACCGAAGAGCCCAAGCCTGCACCGTCTAGCTCGTTGATTTCCGCCCCGCCTGTCACGAGCTCAAGTCCTGTAAGCGCTCCAGCAGGAGCACCGCAGAAGATTCAAGATTTCTTCGACTCTATCCAAGCCGAGCAGCAGCCCACAATGTTTGGTGGTCCAGCTCAGTCGTGAGTTTATATCCCAAAACATTCGACTAATACAAAGGTTCCCACAACAAGGCCAAATGCAGATGGGCGGACCTGCGTTCAACCCTTTCCGCCAATCTATGATGATGATGCCGCAGCAGACGGGATTCATGCAGCCTCAAATGACTGGCTTCGGCGGATTTCCTCAGCAACAGCCACAAGGATTCATGCAGCCACAAATGACCGGTGCTATGGCGTTCGGGGGTATGGGTGGAGCTGGCGGGTTTGGCGGCCAACAGCCCGCCCCATTCAACCCACAACCGACAGGTGCCTTTGGCCAGCAGAGCGCACCTCAACAGCAGCAGCAACAACAGCAACCTTTCATGCAATCTCAACCCACGGGGTTTAACCCGCAACAGCCGAACTTTGCCCAACCGCAACCGCTTCAGGCTCAAGCGACTGGCTCCAACCCGTTCCGACAGAGCATGATGCCAATAAACACCAACGTGACCGGATTCAACCCCTCAGGCGCGTTGTCTCAACCCGCTTCGCCATTTCACAACCAAAATCCCACTGTTGGCTCGTCCAACGCATTCGGCTCGGGCGGAGGTCAGTCACAGATTCAAAGACCTGGATCGACACCCGCTCTTAGCTTGGACACAAAGCCTCTCGTCGCGCAAGCGACGGGAAGTAAGAACCCCTTTGCTCCACCAGGCGGAGTCCAGAAAGCGCCTCCCATGCCGCAGCAGAAAGGGCCGTCGATGAACGAACTGGTGTGGAACAAGCAACAGTCGCAATTCGTTATGCCACCTCAGCAGACAGGTATGAACGGTGGTGGAAGCTCAGGCCCCACGTCACCTTCACCATGGAACAATGGAGCGAGCATGAACGGCAAACCGGGCGGATCTGGTATCTCCGATATTGCCTCGTCTTTCACTTTCGACAGCAATAAACCCACTTCAAACGGCTCGTCCGACTTTTCGTCGCAATTTGGCGGTCTCTCAACTACCGGTACCGGCGGGGGCACTGCATCTACTTCTCAATTTGGTAGTCTCTCTTCAAACCCTACTGGTCAAATGTCACCGACAAAGACGGGCGGTTCAGCTGGATTCCTTCAGCCCCAAGCAACCGGATACGGAGGTAGCACTGTTAAGCGTTTCCAGCCGACTTCATCTTTCGGAAGCCAACTGATGGAAACTTTGCCGCCAATCCAAGAGCCTGGCACGAACACTCCCGGAGGAGGAGGAATGACATCGCCCTCGAAGCAGCCTCAGGCTGGGCAATCTGCGTTCAGCTTTGACGGAACGGGCGGACAAGGGCAGGGTCAGGTCCAGACCTCTTTGAGCCCACAGGCGACCGGTGCGCCGAACCCCTTCAGGCAAAGCATTCTCGGTGGAGGGATGGGTGCGCAACCCACCGGTCAGGCTCAGGGAGGAGCTGGGCAGAACGCGTTTGGCGGGGCGTTCGGAAGTGGGTCAAATGCGACCAGTGGGGCGTTTGGCGGAGGAGCGGGTGGAGCCGGAGGAATCGGCCAATTTGGTGGTATGGGCAACCCGGGTGGTGCATTCGGTGCTTTGTCGCCTTTTGCAGGACAAAATGCGAGGCCACAACAACAACAGCAACAACAAGGGATGGGTATGTTCGGGCAACAAACTGGGCAGGGACAGGGGCAAGGAGGGAATTTGATATAAACCAGCGTTGGTTGTCGCACGGGTAGTGTCATTCAAGAGGAGTGGATTGAACTGGCGGGCAGAGGGGGACGAGACGATTTGATATTTTCTGTTTTGTTTTTTTGTTAGTTGGTCGGAACCTGAAATGCATAATAATGATCCATCGATTACACGCACCTGTCCGTGGCTGGAGCGAAAGAGAAGGACGAGAGTCATAGATGCATATATGCCATGTGTTATTATTGATATACCCTACACTTCATCCTTCGAGCCAGCCCTGCAAAGTACAATTACCCCGCACAGCGCAGTGTACCGCATGCCCCTCTTCCCTTCTCCTCTCTCGGTCCTCCCCCTCGTCTGATCCTTTTTACCGAACCAAATGACTTTCCAATGTTATCCCTCTCTTACCATCCCCTCAACGAGACTCATTGCGTCTTCTTGTCGTCCATGACCTCCTCTCCGCCTTCGTCCCCACTCGACCCTCTCCTTGCGCTGTTCTCGTCTTCGCCAACAAAGGCCGATTCGAGCAATGCCGATGCGCTTTCTGTTGTTTTGTCGAGGGAATTGAGGAGAGAGGTGTTGGTCGGTGTGACGAGGGAGATGAGGCCTGCAACGGCAAGGGCCAGGACTGGGGTTAGCTTGTGTTTCTGGCGTATTTCTCGCTGATCATATTATGCTGTGCTATACCAAGACAGAACGTGCAATTGCCAGTCAGGTGCGATGAGAGCGATATGACAAGAGCAAGAGAAGGTCAAGGCGAACAGCACTCACTCAAACCGGTAAGCTTCTCTGGTGGGTTATGGAAGTAAACCGCCGTCGCACCCAACATGAACGACCATAGACCGATCAATGCCGTCCCGAACACGGTAGCGTACGCGTTGAACGACCCACCCCTGCCCAATGATCCCGTCGCTTCGTCAATAGGCACCGGTCCGTCCTGTGCTGCCGGCTTGTTTCCTGCCGCCCTGCTCGTCTTTACCGGCACGACCCTTCCTCCTTTGGGTGCCGTACGGGCCTTTGCACCCCCGAAAAGTACCCTCCAACTTGGTGCAAGCTCCTTCGCGAGGATAAGACAACTCAGCGTGAGCAAAAACGTATGACCTGAAATGTCGAATCCCGCGTGAAACCTCGCTTTGCCGACTAACCTCCCCATTTCCCCCTTACCCGCTCCGAGCGAGCCGACACCCTCACCGACTTGGGCAAGAGTCTCAAACAACCCAGGATGGTTCTTTGGCGTGAGATCCAATCCGCCGTAACAGAAACGCTCGGGGACAGGGAGGAAGACGTGATCTCCCCATTTGACCGGTGGTTGCTCGCGCGGGGCGAGGTGGGCCAGTTGTCCGATAGAGATTCGGTCTTTGGGGATAGACACCGCGCATCGTCCGCCGGAGAATGAGATCAAGCGGTGGTTGAGCGAAGGACCGAAGAACCAAGAGGAGAATGCGACCCATGATGCCGTAGCGAGCAAGAAAGCGATTAAGCGTTGTTTACGCGAAGAGCTGGAGGGCGGGGAAGAGACGAAATGAGCGATGAAAGCGAGGGAAGTCCATCCCCAGGATTTCTTGACAAAGAGCTGATTGAGGATATTCTCTTTGCGCGCGAGATAAGCGCTCCGCTGGGGGATGAGGGATGAGACGGAAGTGTCTATGGCTGTGTCGAAAATGAGAGAGTACATGATACCCGTGAGGATTATTGTGGAGACGATCCCCGCGATGAAGATCTGTGGGTGGACAAGAGGGTCCGCGGAGACGGATACATGGGGGATAGGCATCGGCGAGGTGTGTTGGGGAGTGGATGATGATGAGAGGGTTCGACGGTGGGACGGGTCGAGCAGGGGTGCGATGGGCGACGCGATTGATCCGCGTTTCCGGTGTGAAGGTTGGAACAGGGGTGGTGTTGAGGGAGTGGTCGTTATTTCTGGGTTAGGAACTGACATTGTAAGTTGATGCAACGAGGAAGATTCAAGATGCGAGATGCAAGATGCAATTTGAGCCAGGGGATGAGCAGGATGGTTATTATGACGTCGTCTGCGCTGCGAGTAGCCGAGACCGCATCGCTTGGCCGTAGTCACTTATCATATCCATACATTAGTGTAAGCCTTATAGTCGGCCTGCAAGGAGCGGATAGGATATAACGTGTGGCCTTGCACAAGAGTCCTAAGAAGCCATCGCGATATGCATGGCAGTACGCTGGAGGAGACCAACCAGCCTTGCAACCCGCTGCTGCCAGCGTTTTTCCGGTACATTCTGACATCCATCTTCACCTTCTTACATTACGTTGCTCCAGTATACGAGAATTTCTTCTGCTATTCAGAATCTGGACCAGCTGTCCGTCCCATCTCGACCTGACGCAGCGGGATTTCAAGCTCGATCGCGAGCACCCTTGTTGATCTCACTTACGCGCTAGGGCGTTCCCGCTCCGTGACTACGGGGTCATTATTGTGGATGACTGCTCATATCCTCAAACCCAAGGCAAAACGCATAATGACCGTAATCCTTTATGCGTTCAGCCTCTCCTCGAGCTGTAGAAACGTAGAGGATAAGACAATTGAAAGGAGGTGTAAAAGGAACAACTCACAGAGGGGATATGAGCACGGAGCGGTCTTACTGATCGTTAATGAAGGGATGTAGTCCGCTCGTGAGATAGTCTGTCGCAAGTATGGACCTGCACCGGACTCTTCCTCACTCTGATCTTGCTGCTTGACCAGCCATATTCAACTTTGCTTGCTGACAATTACTGTTCATACCCACTCAGTTGATTCTCGGGGACGCTATCTAACTTAGCCAAATTGAAATTGAGATGGGAAGTCGGCCTGGGATGGTTTCAATCAGGCGGTCAATACGACGGACCAGCCGTATACAGCTCATCCCTGTATTATTCGTCGCAGTGCTCGGGATGGGAGTTGCCAAGGCGTGTTATTACCAAGCGCTCAATCTGGAAAATCCAGCGGATTACTACTATCGCTATTGCTACGCTGGGGTGAGTCAATGCTCTGAAATCTCTCTATGCCCCTCTGCCTGCCCTATCCTGGATCTCTGGCTGGTCACAACGCTGACGCCAGTGTACCGCCGTGAAACCCAATCAACCAGATTATACTGCCTGCTGCACCCCTCTTCCAGCCGGAACATCCCCACCTGCGACTTGCGCCAAACTCTCAAAATCCCACGAAGCCGCCGGGACGACCTGTAAATTTGGATCAGTGCCTACGACGGATTTCCCGCAGAATTACAATTACGCACCCACCACCTCAAGCGGGATTCTAGCCCAACCGACTCAGTCGGGCCAAGTGACTGTTTGGGTGACGAGCACCTCTACTACGCCCTGTGCAAGTACCCCTCAGCCAACATATTCCGATGCTGGCCCAATATCGACCTCTTACGCTGCCTCATCGTCGCCTGTACCGAGTTATGCTGCGCCTCCTACATCAAGCAAGTCGATCCCCCCGCCCGAGGAATGTGTGTGTCCCCCAGAGGGAGATACTGGGACTCACCCATACAAACGTACCAATCCGAATGATTGTGTATGCACCTCGTCAGGCATGCTCGCAATGCCTACCTCTTCCTCAAAGGCAGTACCTCCTCCGCCACCTTCTCCACCACCTTCTTCGGTCGGTTCCTCTTCAGCGGGATACCAGCAGAGAAGCACCTCTACCTCTTACTACCAGAACCACACAAGTTCCACCTCGGAATACCAGCAACAACCATCTTACACCCCGGATAACCAGCCCCAGCTACCTTCTTCATCTCCCGCTCCTCAACCACCTCCACCTCCCGCTGCGTCGTCTAGTGTCCCACCAGCATCTAGCTCATACCACGATTATGAACCGCCTTGCGCTACAGATGGCCTGATCTACGGCACCTACGGTCCCGGAGCTAACAATGCTGGGTGAGCAGATATCATTCCTGATATATCCAATGGCTAACTGTAGTGCTGCTGCGCCTTCGGGGCGGACAGGAGACGACAATCATCGTCGAGACACGGCCGGATGTCCTCATGTCGGGTAAGTCTTCACTCCTCGGCTCTCTATATTTCACTTGATCTCCCGAAGACTGATGTGAAGCGCCGCACCGTCCGGTAGTGTCTCCCCAGAGAATGGCCGGCGTGCTCTACCCACCTTCGCCCCCGCTCAGAAACGTGAAAGAACACACGACGTTGTGGTGGGCTTTGAGCCCGTGGGTCGGGCGCTCACTGACGATCTCTCCCGCTTGAACAACGTCCGAGCTCGATCTGAGCGTGCCACTGAAACACTTGAAGCTAGAGAGCGGAAACACGACGCGGTGATCGGGTTTGAGCCTGCTCATCGGGCGCTAACTGATGATATCGGTCATCTGAATAATCTTGCTGGTCGGGACGATATTACTGCGGCCAACAAGCGGGGAGTTGTAATCACCCAAACGAAAACCAAAACCACCACGGGAGCTTTCACATTCTACAGCTGTAAAGACGGTTGGTTCACGGGCACCGGGGTGGCAAACGCACCAATCGTCACAACGTCCAGAGCGCTCGCTATACCCACCTCATCTACATACGCAAGCGGTAATCGCACAGGCCTCGTTCCCACTGTCTCAGGGGGTGCTGGTAGGTCTTTCTGTATCAATTACCAGAGTTATAGCTGATAGTAGGCGCCGCACCCCCCGCACGAAGGGAAGCTCCATCCTATACCTACGTTACAGTGGAAGTGCCTTTCTATCCGACCGCTTCGTGCCCATGGCCCGAAGGACATCCACCAGTTCAAGGGGCTTCCCCCTCTGCCGGTGCGTCTGGCAACTACGGCTCGAACGGTACACAACCTGGTCCTACTCAATTACCCACGGCGAATGGCACGTGTTACTGCTCCACGCCCCAAGGAGGACTTGTCAACCATACTTCGGGCGGAGTGGGCGAAGCTCCGTCCGTAGTCGCCGGTATCAACATGGATGTAGCTCGTCGTGAGATCCATGGCCGGATGGATGTGGCGAATCTTACTGTGTGCCCATGTACAAGTCCGCAGGTCGTCACGGTCATACCTCCGGGACAACCTGCTTCTGCCAGTGTTAGCTCACAAAACGCATTAATCGCCAACAACCATTCAACGGGAGTGGGGTGAGTTTATCTCTGAACCGAACGCTGAGGATAGCAACGCGCCATCGGGGAACGTCAGTTCGAATAACGCCCGAAGAGCCGTCATACCGACTATCACCCCTGCGCCCATTCCACGAGGGTACGTTATCGTAAAAGGGGGATTCGTCAAGCGAGATATCCCCTCTGAAGACTATAACCGTCCCGCCGATAATGCCAAACGCAATGCACCCCCAGTGACCGTCACCTCCACTTCATGGATCACCACGGATGACTGTAAGCCCACACCCGTTCCTCAGCCAGAAGAAGATTGTGAGGATGAGGAGGAGGAAGGAGGGCATGGCCATCCCGGTGATTATTCGTTGAAATACAACTCGGCTACCTCGTCAGGGATGCGGGCTATACCTGCTTCGTCAAGCCAAGCAGGGCTGTATGACGGTAAACCAAATCCATCGGGGAACCACGTTGGTGAGTGAGCCGCACAAATGTACAATGGAGCTGACGGGAAGGGGACGGGTCGGTTCCGAATGGTTTTGTCATTGACGCGCCAGAGAGGAGGCAGGGATAGGGCTTGAACTGTCTTGAAGACGAGTATACATTTGTACTGGCATGTTGTTCTTGCTTCGCGATGCAGAATATTGACCTTGAAACTGAAAATCCAAGTGGGGCATGGTCATCTCCGAATGGGGCAGCTGAACGATACCTGTCATCTTGCCATGCACCCCGCCAAGATATCCTTACTAAACCGGAAAACATGAGACATCCTTGTTCCCTTCAAGAGCATATCACATGGTCCCCCTCGCACAAAACGACCGATCGGTCAAAGTGAGCTGGGCAGAGGTATCCCCGATAGCCTGTTCGAACCGCCCGAAAGAGGTTCGGGCCGGTATCTACCGGTGTATCACTTCTACCGAACCGCATGATTCTGTCTGAGTTTCTGGGTTTGTTTTGTCGAATCGCACAGATACGCAGACTAGCAGATACTTGCGCACTACAGACGTAGAGATGTGCGGATCCTGTCCCCCGCCCAGGTATGCCAAACTGGCAGATAACGTGGATCATCCGTTACTGCCTAAGATCGTAGGTGCCCTCCTCCACCTTCACCCCGGAGTTCGGCAAGAGAGATCCCGGCGAAACACCACAGTCGAGCTCGGCGCGGAGAAGGGTTGGGACTGGTACTGGTACTGACGGTAGACGGATACACGACTTGACCGGTTTTTCTCGGGTCCATATGCTTCTCAGCACCTGGATAGTCTTGTCGATTTGGCGAGATACGATCAGGCCGAATATGTCAAGTTGAGCTACTGGTCCGCTCCGGGCGACTCCAAGCCAGGATTCGATGAGGCTGTTAAGCAGCTCAAGGAGAATGGAAAGACGTTGACAAAGGGCCATCTGTTCGGGTTGAGCTGGACGAACCACTGGGTCAAGGCGGAGATTACGCTTCCAGAGGGGATCAGAGGGGCTGAGCAGGTTATTTGTGAGTGGAATGGTTCTTGCCGGCGCCCAAGCATTCCCATGTGCCGCTGTACTCTATCATCGTTCACGGTCGATGCAGCTGGTGGAGAGCTATAGGCCTGATGACAGTCGAATGGGATCCCTCGTGCGAAGCCCTCATATTTTCCCCGGATGGAACTCCGCTTCATGGTAAGTCACCGCATTGCAGTTCAGGGGTAATCGTAGGAATCACCGGCGGACCAAACACGATGAAAGACGGGAAACCGGGCGAACAGAAAGATCGACGGGTGGAGCATATCGTCCCACCTTCTGCGGTCAGAGCGGGGAAGTACGAAGTGATCATTGAGGTTTCCTGTAACTCAATGTTCGGTCTCGGACCCTATCGCTATCAAACGCCAGACGTGAGTGTCTACTGTCGTCTTCGTCCGCCTGACTTTTTCCCTCGCGCACCATGGACATCGCGCATTGATTAGCGCTGATGACCAGCTCAACCGTACATTTGAGCTCGTGTCCGCCGATATTGTCGTCCCCAATCTCGTCGCTCGAGGCCTCCGCACAGACTTTCTCGTTCTCGCTGAAATCGCCCGTCACCCCGATGGCAGGCTACAGGGTCTTTCCCAACGAGCCCTAAAAGCGTGCGACGACATCATGAACGCCTTCACCCGTTTCGAGGGGGATGAACAAGGTGATCGCTTGGTAGATGACATGATGCAGCGCTGCAGGGAGATGGCTTGGCAAGTGTTAGGCCGGCTGGATGAAGAGAGCCTGAAAAAGGCATGTGCAAGGAGCCCGGAGAAGCGTGAAGCGAGAATGTGGGCGATGGGACATTGGTATGTCTGTCCTTTGAGTGCTTGCTTCTCCCTTGCCAAGCTGAGGATAGCCATATAGATACAGCGTGGCTTTGGCGGTATACCCAAACGCAACAGAAAGTCGGTTTACCACACACGAGGGGAGGTCCGGACTGATATCAGATCGCTCGGAGCTGGTCGACCCAATGCGACCTGATGGACCGCTGGCCAAATCACCAATTCGCCGCGTCTTCAGCGCAGCAATACCTGTGGCTGGAGACACTCTACCCGAAAGCCTTCTCCCGTGTCAAAGAGTACATCGAGAAAGGCAGATTCCACTATGTCGGCGGAGCATGGCTAGAACATGACTGTATGATGCCGTCGGGAGAGAGTTTGGTACGCCAGTATCTCTATGGTCAGAGGTACTTCCGGAAGAAATTCGGGGCGTACTGCCGCGAAGCATTCTTGCCGGATACATTCGGCTATGCGAGTCAACTACCACAAATCTTGAGGTTGGCCGGGTTGAACTATTTCTTGACGCAGAAGGTGGGTCACTGTCCTGAAACTGGGACAGAATACCAGCCCAGACGAGCTAACGGCAGCTCGCGTGGAACAATATCACCTCGTTCCCGTACACCACCTTCAACTGGGCCGGTCTGGACGGCACGCAGGTATTGTCGCACATGCCGTCTGTTGACAATTATAACAGTCAAGTCACTTTGTGAGTGGCCATTGCGACCTGTGTCCTAATACCAGTGACGAGCTCGTCAAGGGTGTCCGAAACAACAAGAATCTGGGGGTAACCGACCAATGTCTGATGCTTTTCGGCAATGGGGATGGAGGTGGCGGACCGACCCCCGCCATGCTGGAGAAAGTAGGTGACGCTCCTTGCGTGAAGAAAACGCAGCTAACGATAGCTCGACCGTCTGAGCTCTTTAGGTCTGAACAATCCCGAAGTCCCCGCGGTGAAGATGGGATCTCCGATCGAGTTCTTTGACGATCTTTGCGAAAGGACAGACTCGGGCAAGAAATTACCCACATGGCATGGAGAGCTTTATCTCGAGCTACATCGCGGAGTGAGTCCAGCTCATCATCCTTTGAGCCAGGCTGATCCGTAGACATACACTACGCAAGCCAAACTGAAGCAAGGGAACCGAAACATGGAGACGCTTCTCCGCGATTTGGAATACTTCGCCACACTCGCCTCGCTACATAACAAGAGCTACAAATACCCCCAGTGAGTACTGCCGCCTCGAGGAAGACCGAACTTACCGTAGAACCGAGATCAATGAAATGTGGCAAGATACCATGTTGACGCAATTCCACGATTGTATTCCGGGGACCACCATTCGAGCGGCGGTGGACGACAATCTCGAGATCTACGCCAAGAGGAGTGTCCAAGCTGCAAAGTTGATTGAAAGCGCCCTCGACGTGCTTAAGTCCAAGCAGCAATCGAGCGGACAAACAATCATCGACCCGCTCAGAGTCAGCCGGGACCATGTCTTCAAACAAGACTCCCAGATCTCATGGCTGTCGACCGACCAGAACGGGTTAGGCCACCTCTCCCGGCCGACTAATCTTACCGCCCCACGAGCGTACAAAGAGGGAGTTAAATGGATCCTCAGCAACGCCAAGTACCGTCTAACAGTCTCGCAAGGCCGAATCACCAGTCTGGTTGATCTCGCCGCTGATCGCGAGATCATCGGTGTAGGACCAGGAGCGACTTCGGCCGGGTTGATCTTGTACGACGATTACCCCTTGACGTATGATGCGTGGGACGCGGAGATTTATCATCTCAAGTGCGGGAAAGATATCTTTTTCGAAGATGTCAAGGCGGAAGAGGGGGAGTTGAGGTCTTGTTTGATAGCGACCGCGAGGTTTGGCAAATCGTCGGCCAGAGTTACAGTGAGTGGACATATCACTTTGGTGCCAAAGCACAAAAAGGGCTGATGGCAGCTATCGCTGGACGCACTGAAGAACAGCACTGACCCCTGTATTGTCCGTGTAGATGTGCATGTCGACTGGAAGGAGAAACATCGGTTCTTGAAATGTAAGTCCTGTCTGGAAGCAGTCAAGGCGGATACGAACACGTGTACACAGTTGTTGATGACAGTCGCGCTCCCCACAGAGGTCCGCTCCCCGTACGCCACCTACGGTACCCAGTTCGGCGTGGTCCAGCGTCCGACCCACCGCAACACTTTGCAAGATCAAGCAAAGTTCGAAGCCTGTGCGCACGGGTTTACCGACTTTTCCGAAGCAAACTACGGCGTGGCGATGATTTCCCGAGACAAGTATGGATCGACTGTCGAGGGGAATACGATGCGTTTGTCACTTTTGCGCGCACCAACGAGTCCTGATCCGGAGACTGACCAGGGCGTGCACGATATCGCTTTTGGGATTTTGCCGCATGCTGGCTCGTTTGGCCAGAGTGGGGTATACCTCGAAGCGATGAAGTTTAACAACACGCCGTATGGTGAGTCGGTCGTAGGATGGGGATCAGTGCTCAGCCGACAATAGTGCTGGACGGCGGTGTGGCTGCTTTACCAACTTTTGAACTGAACCTGCCGGGCCATCACGGTGTCGTGCTGGAGACGATCAAGAGAGGTGAAGATGACGAGGCTGGTCAAGACAAGACTGTCATATTGAGACTGTACGAAGGTATCGGTGGGAAATCGAAGGGAGAATTGGCCGTGTGAGTGAGGTTCATTGACATTATGACATTCTACTGATAGTAGCCACGGTCTCTCTGTCAAAACCGCAGAATGGGTGAACATTCTCGAGCACATCGTTGAAGGCGACGAAGGGAGAGTTGCTTGGACCCAGCAAGCTGGGGTTGTCACTGTGGAGCTAGATTTCCGTGCATTCGAGATCAAAACGCTCAAGCTGACTCTTGTTTGACAATATCCTTTGTATCACCGTCTCAGTGACATACATTTCTACTTTCAGTAGATCTAAGTAGCAACTATGTACCATGAGTTTCGCTGTCAAACCCGTCCTCGCACATTCTCAGACCTTGCTGGCCAGCCAACTCGACGCCCTCACAAGATCTCATACCGTCATACTGTGGGTACTCCATGTCGGATCGACAGCAATCCGTCCCGATTGTCCGGAGGGATGATCTGCGTATACGCGTTTTGTGCGATTTCCGGCCCCGGTTCTGCTGACTTGGCTTGGCGGTATAAGAGACCGGAGGCCCTCTCCGGATATTGCAACTTGATGCACGTTGTCTTGGCACAGCTCTCGCCTTGTAGTCCCACCGTGCATATGGATACATATCGGTGACTTTCCCGGAAGACATCACGTTGCACCGGCGCAAGTACAGTCCGAAGTGATTGACATTGAGCCAGCTGAGTATTCAAGCCTAGGCATCCGGTCTAAAAGGAGACCGAAGAATCTGTCCGGGCCGGGGTACTTGAGGAGAACCCACAGGACGGGCCGCGGGTCTCCAAGACTATGGTGGAAAGGGTGAGAGCAGCAATCAGCAGAATCGAGATAAAGCTTGGCATTTGTGTGCCTCAGAGTTCCCGTGTCACTCCCCTTCAGGGGCCGGAGTGCGACAACCATATGCTCGATTAGCGGGCGCAAATTGTCGCGAGGAACGACTCTACACGGTAACCAACCCAAAAGACGCCTCTGGTTGTCATTGCACCGTGCAATTTGTCTTGGCGATTGGCAGTTCAAGGCTCCTGCCGTTGACCCCTCGGTGTAATCCGGTGTGTTCGGTGCCGGTGTCGGTAGGAAATAATGGTTTTCCGCGGTATCCGTTCATGCGTCCGGATGATCAGGAGCTATCAAAGACTATATAGAGCAGGTGAGGGGAGCACCGGAAAGAAGCCCCACACAATACTCGAGTCGGATCTCACCCTTTCCCCACAGTAATCCAGCTCGACAGTTGCAAACATGTCACACCAGCAACCGTACCTCTACGACGAGAAGAACAACGACTCGACCGGCGATCTCAAGCATCAAGAAGATGCTGTGGACCCCACCTCGGAGGCCGCTCTCATCGAGCAAGCCATGCTTCGTGGTGAAGAAGAGACAAAGCTCGGTTTCAAGGGCGTCTTCAGGATGCACTACAAAGCCGCCATGTGGTCTATGCTTCTTTCGTGAGTTGGGAGAGTCTCTATGGCTCCGTACAAGCGCATAGCCTGACCTGCAGCTTGGCTTTGGTCATGGAAGGTATGGACGTCGGTCTTGTCAACAACTTTTTCGGTCAACAAGCCTACATTAACCGATTCGGAACGGTCGGTGCCAACGGCAAATTGACCATCCCAGCCAATTGGCAAGCGGCCATCAACAATGGTCAACAAGCCGGTCAAATTATCGGTCTGTTGTTCAACGGTTGGGCTCAATCCAAGTACGGATCTCGAAGGATCTACATGGGTGCCATGGTTGCCATGTTCGCGACCAGTGAGTTTGGCGGGTCGTACCATGCAATCCAGCGCTGACGTTCAGTTTTCATCCTGGTCTTTGCCAACTCGCTCGGTATGCTTCTCGCAGGTAACATCGTTTGTGGTCTACCATGGGGTGTCTTCCAGACCTTGACCACCGCCTACGCTGCCGAAATCGCCCCCGTCGCCATGCGAGGTTACCTTACATCTTGGGTCTCCATGTGCTGGGGTACCGGTTCGTTCCTCGCTGCTGGCACTCTCCGTGCTTCGCTCGGTCTCCCAGGCGACTGGGCTTGGCGTGTTCCCTACATGCTGCAATGGATGTAAGTCATTACTTGTCGAGGGGTCGAAACACGCTAACCATCAGCTGGCCCGTTCCTTTGTTCTTTGTCGGCTACTTCGCCCCCGAGTCCCCCTGGTACCTCATCCGAAAGGAGCGATACGCCGAAGCCGAAAAAGCTCTTTACCGTATCGCCCGCCCCGGTTATTACACGCCTGAGCAGATGAAAGCCCAGATTGCTCTCATGAAGTACACCGACGAGAAGGAGAAGCTCGAATCCGCCGGTGCCTCGTACTGGGACTGCTTCAAGGGATCCAATTTGCGCCGAACCGAAGTTGTCTGCATCGCCTTCTTGATCCAAGCCATGTGCGGTCAAGCTATCTGCTCTTACGCCACCGTCTTCCTCCGTGCCGCCGGTATGGCTCAGACCCAAGCGTTCAACTACTCAATGGGTATCCAATCCTCCAACATTGTCGCCACCGGTCTCGCCATCTACCTTATGGGTCGCGTTCACCGACGCACCTTCTACATGTGCGGTATCGGCGCTATCGCGCTTTGTCAGCTTGTCATCGGTATTGTCGGAGTTGTCCCCATGACAGTCGCCGCAGCCGGTATCGCCGTTGCTGTCATGATGATCATCATTAATTTGGCCTTCAAAGTCTCTCTCGGTCCCGCTTGTTACACCATCATCGGTGAAACTCCCGCTTCGCGTGTCAGGGCCCAGTCCGTCGTTCTTGCCCGTACCGTCTACATCATGGGTAACATCACCAATGGTCAAATCATCCCACGTCAATTCAGCACCACCGCTTGGAACTGGGGAGCAAAGGTCGGATGGTACTGGCTCGGTATCGATGCCCTTGCCATTGCCTACACCTACTTCCGTATCCCCGAGACTAAGGACCGAACTTTCCTCGAGCTCGACCACTTGTTCGCCCTCCGTGTCCCCGCCAGGAAGTTCAGGGGCTACCACATCGACTTTGCCGAGATCCGCGAGCAGGACGGACGACAGGTCCCAATCGATGAGAAGCCGTCCGAGGAGAGGATCGAGGAGGTCCGTAGATAATTTGGTAGTTAGACGGTTGTCCATCTTCCGTCATTGGTAGTATATTCATAGGATTTGGATGGGTTTGTGAATGCAAAGCTGTGTACACTTCAAAGGACCAGTGTCATTTCGTGTTTTGAATGGGTTCGCGGTCCGTCTTAGCTGCTGTGCGATGGGGCGGAGCTCTGGGTCTTTTCCAAACCAGATGGGGCGGGGCAGGGGGATTAAGCGGGGCGAAATGATGAGCGACGTGAAAGCAAGTCGGCTGGAGTAGCCGCCATGTCCAGGTCGGGTCGGGTTGGAAGCATGATGAGGTTCAAAGTCAAACTTGTTGGGATCACATCGTGATGGCTACAAAGTACGGGGCATAGGCTCCGAGACATTGGCCCATCGGGGAAGATGTATCTGATGCGCTCACCCTAGGCCACCGACAGTATTCGAACAGGCATCAGAATAGCCTAGATATCGGTTCCAATGTGCCTCCGCCATGATTCTACCCCGAGCAGCGGACGGATCATCTCGTGATGACGTCTCGAACAAGCCTTCTTAACCGAAAACAACCCTCGCAAGATCTTCTGTCCGACGCGGCGACTACTTGTCGAACGGTGCGATGCGTCTATGATTGGTACCTTGCCCAGACGTACCGTGTTCCATTGATATCCTGCACTTGATTACCCTCCTTTTAGCCTAGATCCGGGTCCGATATACTCGACCACATCACCCAGCAGAGAACGCTGTGGAGACTGTGAGTCCAGTGACATTGGATCCCGGCCTCGGACCAAATAGCCTACATCCCATTATTGCCTATTTCATCCTCTCTCCTCGTCGCTCATGCTCGCCCACGGCAAGACAGACGCCGGCCCCAAGGGGACCCGAGGACGTTTGCGACTTTTTCACCAGATGTACTTATACCCTAGACTCCAGGTGATATGGTACCAAGCCCCCAATCGACGCTAGATCTACGTCTTGAAGAGAAAGATGACTTCTCACCAACAACAACTGCATCACCACGATGACATCACGGGCTTTCACCAGCCTCGGTCAATAGACGATCAGCACCACGGTGATATTGCCCCTATCGATAAGGCGGAGATTGAGCATTACGATGCCGAGAACATGCATGGGAAAGGGGACGAAGTTGCGGATGCATGGAGCAAAGGTCAGGTGGCTACGGGTTACGAATCGGTCAGTATCCCGCAAACGATTGTCAAATTCAAAATGGCATGTTTGGTCTGTTTCCTCGCGACCTTTGCCGCCGCGACCGATGGATACCAGAGTGAGTTGGTAGTTCCGCTGATCAAGGAAATGAGCTGATGAGTAGTCGGTATGAACGTGAGTTAACATTGAGTCGTGCTCAATATGGCCCAGCCTGATTATAGGGAAATATCATCGCCAACCCAGGATTCGTAGCCCAGTTCGCAACGACCACCAACGCTAAAGGCGAGCGTATCCTCTCCGCCCCAGTTCTGTCCGCCATCGGAACCATCCAGTCTGTTGGTCAGATTATCGGTATGACCACCCTGCCCTTCTTGGCGACTCGGTATGGACGTAAACCGGCAATGTACGCATTGTGGTTCATCCTCGCTATGAGCGTTGTTTGCGAGTCTGTCGCGACCAAATGGCAGGTCTGGGTGAGTGGACAAATGTGCGCGGGCAAGTAAAGAGCTCATGCAAGTTCGTGGCCAAGCTGTTATCGGGAATGGGAGTCGGTTCGCTTCAGTTCGTCACCCCGGTCTACGTCACAGAAGTCGCCCCGATTCGTGTTCGAGGTTTGCTCCTGATGCTCTACAACTTCTGGTACGTGTTTGACTCCCTTACGAGAGCGATGAAGCATCACCGAGCTAATACCAGGTTCTCCGTCGGTGGTTTCTTCGCTCCCGTCGCACTCCAAGTCATGTCAACCTACGACCCCAACAACTTCCGTACCCCGGTCTACACCCAATGGGGCCACATCGGACTCATGCTCATCATTTACATTATCCTTCCCGAATCCCCGGCCTGGTGCGCATCCAAAGACAAGGCCGATCGTGCAAAGAAGAACATGCGATTCATCTACCGTGGGGTCGAGGGCTTCAATATTGATGAGCAATATGAGGTCTTGGTCAGGACGATCGAGCACGAGCGCGCTGTTGCAGCTGAAATGAGGGATACCAAGTGGTGGAGCATCTTCAAGGGCACCAACGGTTTCAGAACACTGGTCTCGACTTGGGCTTTGACCAGTCAACAGGTGAGTTGCCGGTTTGATTACAATGTGCATTGTGCTGATATCAGGTTCTCGGTTTGACTCTGTTTTGTGAGCTGCTTGAAATCTTTTCGATACCCGTGTAGCTTCTAATGTCCAGACACCTACGCGGCCTACTTCTTCAAGACTGCCGGTCTTGAAGACCCATTCGCCGTTACGTGCATCACCAACGGTATTCAGCTTCTCATTATTCTCATCGTTGCCCTCAGTGTCGACAAGTTTGGAAGACGAAACATCTGTTGTGGAGGTCTCACCACGATGTTAATTGCCGTCACATTGATCGGTATCTTGGGCGTCGTCAAGCAGTCACAAACTACCAACTCTCTTCTTGTCTTCTTCTCCGTCGTCTTCAGTAAGCCCATTCTCCCATCCACAATCGTAACACTAGGGCTGTCGCTGACACGCAGTCGTTGGTCTGCAATGCTCCGGATCCACAGGATGGGGTTTCGTCGGCGAAATCTCGTCCCAACGTCTCCGTCCTTACACCGCCGGTTTCGCTGCGGCAATCTCTTGCGTTGGTGGAGTCATCATGAACGTTCTTGTCCCTTACATGCTGAACGAGAACGAGTGGAACTGGGGTTTGAAGACGGCGTTCTTCTACACTGGACTCGGTGCCCCCTTCGCCATCGCTTCGTGGTTCATCATTCCCGAGCCTGCTGGGTTAGTTTCGTTCTTTCTCCACCAATGAAACATGCTAATGAAAGACTTTCCGCAGGAGAATTGGATGAGCTCTTCGAAGCGAAGGTCAAGCCGTGGAGGTTCCACAAGACCAAGACGGCCCTGCAAAAGTCCATCGAGGCTCAGCGGGCCCGACAGTAAATATCGCGCCTTGGCAGGGTGTAACAGGACAGAAGGAAGCTTTGTGTGCAGACTATAGGGCTTTGAGTGCATGACAGGTGTGGTTGTGCTCAATAATGTTTATAGGTAGCTCGGAATGTACAGTTCATGCATGCGTGAAACGAGTCGCAACGGAACACAAGGAGACGTGTTCGCCATTGACCCAGCTCTAGGTAACGTCCGCCCCACCCTTGGCTGCATGGCTTATCCTTCTCGTCGTCTTGTATGATCACCGTTTTCTGCGACTGCATTGTATGGCAAGATGACTCGCGCGAAACCATGTACCAACGTGATCTGGATCAGATGTCACTTTCTTGACTCTTGGTTCGCTTGGCTCACGCGTGAGCCTACAAACAAGCTGCGCAGATGCTGCGGATCAAGGTCAACTTTGGCCCTGGTTTAATTCTGCTGGTATTGCCGATCTCATCTCATCGAGCTCTTATCTCTTCGTTGTTACAATATATCATACCACTTCAGAGACTTTTCACACACGCTCATCTTCAATGAGCAGGACACAGCGCCCTAAGCTTTGAGTGTAACATTGAATCCTAATTAGCGTTGTGGATATTTGTGAGCGGCATTAGAAACCAGTTTGTAGTGTTCACGTGAAACAATCGTAATCGGTATAAGCTGTGCCGGATCGATGCCGTAAGCCGGATAACGGTGCACCGCCTCGTCACCATCAATCATCCCGCCACGAGTTATCTAGAGTACCGTCTCTTCTCACTCATCGCTCTTCCTGTTCTTCTACACCCACACCAACCTCATTCTACACAATGGGATTCGCAGCTAAGCTCGGTATGTACTTCACCACTTCCCCCTCCGTCCTACCACAATTCTCACCTCGTGACCACATCCTTCTGCGTCCTGGTGTAGTTGCCAACGAGGTGCCATACCGCGAGCAACGAAAACATGCCGCCGCTTCTTATTCCCTTGGATCACCACTGACCCATAGCTCAAGCCAACCAAGTCGCCGGCGCTCTCGGCGTCACTGGGCCCAAACCCGGCGGAGCGGGAGGATACGGTCAACCCCAATCGTACGGCCAGCCCCCATCTCAATACGGGCAACAACAACCGTCATACGGCCAGCCTCAGCAATCCCAATACGGCCAGCCTCAGCAGTCGCAATATGGCCAACCGCAGCAATCGCAGTATGGCCAGCAACCCGGTCAGTCGCAGTACGGTCAGCAATCCGGGCAATCTCAGTACGGCCAACAACCCGGCCAGTCTCAATATGGCCAGTCACAGTACGCTGCCCCACCGGGACCACCCCCTCGACCTGGACAGTCTGGACAGTCGCAGTATGGCCAACAGCCCGGTCAACCGCAGTACGGTCAGCAATCCGGACAATCTCAGTACGGGCAACAGCCCGGCCAATCTCAATACGGGCAACAGAGTCAATACGGCCAGCCAGGTCAGCAGTATGGCCAACAATCCGGTCAGCCCGGACAGGCGTATGCCCAGCAAGGTCAACCGGGCCAGGCGTACGGTCAACAAAGCCAGCCTGGTCAGGCCTATGGTCAACAGGGCGCTTACGGTGCTCCCGCTGGCGCTCCCTCAGGGGGCGGAGGTGTCAACGACAGCTTTGTGCTTGACCTCCTCCAGCACTGTGTTCAGGATGTGAGTTGACCCTTACCCCCTCTTCCCCTCGAAACTTCCACTACCTATATCTTGGCAGACCTGTGCTGATCGTAGCAACACTTGCAAGCGTTCTACCCCTCTCCACAAGCTCTTCAGCCCGTCGCTCAACGAGTGATCCAGAGCGGAGCGCTTCAAACCCTCGCCTCCGCTTGGAAACTCCCTCTCGAGCTGGCCGCCGATCTCGTCAAGATCGCGTTGTTTGACGTCGTGGTGCTTGTCGACGATAGTGGTTCGATGAAGTTTGAGGAGAACGGCGAGCGAATCGAGGATTTGAAAATGTACGTCTAGGCTGCGTCCCTTTGAAAAGCTTTGCTGATCCGCAGGATCCTCGCCAAGGTCGCCTTTGCGTGTTCCCTCTTCGATCACGATGGAATGTAAGTGATTCAAAGTCTAGGGTGAAGGGCGCATAGAGCTGACCGCAGCCAAATCCGATTCCTCAATGGTCAGACTCAGGGAAACAACATCAATTCCGAACAAGCTGCCATGTCGCTCATCCAGCAAGTCAAGTTCAGCGGTACGTCGTGCAGTACAGGGCTCCGGACCTCCTTGGAGCGTGACTGACGTGCAGGCCTGACGCCCCTGGGAACCGCCATGGAGCAGAAGATCCTCCAGCCGCTCCTCCTTGGTCCCGCTCGTTCCAACCAGCTCCAGAAGCCGTTGCTCGTCATTGCTATCACCGACGGAGCGCCCGCTGGCGAGGCTACCAACAAAAGTGAGCTGAGAATGTCCTTTGAAGATCGCAAAGCTGACCGCAGTCTCAACGGTCATTGCTCAGGCCAACCAGGAGCTCCAGCGATCTCGATGTGAGCCACAAATCTGGCGATGCCTGAACAATGCTCATACTAGATGGACCTGATGCCGTGTCCTATCAGTTCGCTCAAGTCGGAAACGATGCTGGAGGTCAGTGCAAAAGCTCGCTTGAGTGGACTATTGCTGATCGTGTAGCTCAGAAGTTCCTCTCCTCGCTCGATGATGACCCGGCGATTGGTCGACTTATCGACCAAACGATGTCGTTTGAGGCGGAAGAGGTTGAGTGAGTGTTGGCTCAATCGTCACTGTTGCATCATGAGGAAGATTGAGCGAGGCTAATAAATAGGATGCAGCGCAAGAGCGGACAAGATCTTTCGCCCGAAATGTGGATCATGAAGCTCCTCCTGGGTCCAATTGATACCTCTTACGACTCGAAAGGTGCGTTGGATCTGGGTTGTTGAGGGTGGACCGTCGCTGACGTCAGATGAGAGCGCTCAGAGGAGGTAATACAGGTTGCCGTCGGGGTATGAGTGGGTAGATTGAAAAAAAAAAAAAACAGGGATAAAGAATGAAGAAATATGCGGGTACAAAGAAGAAGTTTGGTGTGTTGGAATGAATAATCTGTTCTCTGTCCGCATCGCAGATTTAGGAAGAAGCTGATCTGTTATAATTGGGATGAGGGGTGTCTTGTCGTCCACTTTACCGAAGGGATTTTGCAATCAACTTAGCCGAGGGGTGGGCTCAAGAGAGGCTTCAAAAGACATGTATAGCTGAGCTGGGTTCCCCCCACGATCAAATCAGCCGTGAATGAGGTATATGCGACTGAACCACACCAGCACATCAGCCCAAAATATCGACCCTCGCGACTATCAATACAGTGCATTTTCGTTATATTGTTATTGCAAGCTACCCATCAACCACCTAGTGCTTCTTGGCCTCCTCGGACTGCTTCTTAGCCTCGTCCATCTTCCTGAGGATCTCCTCGTCGTCGTCAACGAGCTCCTTGTCCTTCTTGGCACCTCGGCTCGGCTCGTTTCCGTGCGATCGGGCAAGCGCAGTAGGGTCGTGAGCGAGCTCAGCCTTCTTCTCGTCCGCTTTAGCCTCCTTCGCGTCAGTCTTGGCGGCGTCGGCGATGTTGTTGGCGAGGGATCGCTCGTCTTTTGAGTCGAGACGCTTGTGGGAGTCTTCTGGGCCGACTTCGAATCGCTCGCCGGTTTGGGCGTGGCCTGGGGTCAGATCGGGTCGAGGGCAGGAGGAAGGGGTTGAACGATAAAGGGAGCGGAGAACATAGAGAGAAAGGGATGGAACAAGATGATAGAATGGGGAAAGGAAATAAGAGAAAGGAGAGGGAGGTAAGAAGATTCGAAAACCACTCACCAGAAGTACCAGTCTTGGGGTCAATACCACCTCCCTGGGCCTGCGAGGCGTTGATGGCTTCTTGGTCGACGTTGGACATTGTTGATTTGTAAGTTGGTGGTGGTTGGTTCTGCGGTATCAGCGATCTGATCCTGTACGTCCCAAAGCCACGATTCTGCGGAGACCCATGACAGTTTCGTTGATATCGATCGAGAGAGAACCGCCATCGGGACAACACGACCTCGCTGCCCAGACACGCCAACCTCCGGCCCCATGCAAGCCACGGACGCAGTCCACAGACAGCCCAAGAAAAGCACTCACAGAGTTGTAAAACGGGTGAAGTTGAAAGTGGAGAGGATAAACGGGAAAAGGGATTATATATGAGCCAAACTTCGGCCTGAGCACGAGACAAACTGAACGACGACGTCATAGTAACGCCACAATTTGTGCGTTTAGCGGCGGGCGGGATTTGGCTGGTGCAAGCAAGCCCGTGTTCTGGTAGTTTCCAGGGAGAGAGGGGGATATGAGTGCTTTGGCTGGGGGTTTCGCAAGATGCTGAGGTTTCTTCGAGTTGTTTGACAATGGGTGAGGGGTGGTGAGGGAGGATATGAGTGTTTGGGCGGAAGTGGCAGTGCGACACCTCTTCTTTCCGTCTGTTACAGCCCGAGGCGGTATAGATCACTTCCTCATTGTCGACAGACATCTCCTATACATCTGTATACATTGGTACAACTAAAGAGGACCGTTATTACGAACGATTAGATGAACCTCGCTCAGCGAGTAGACATAAGCTTCAGCCAGCCCTGCCACTCTAGACGACCTACTTGAGCACCCGGATGGACGCTCTTGCTTGCTTCCGCTCAATCTTAATATCTCGTCCACCCCAAACAAGCAAAGCTCGCGGCCTAGATCTTGTAACATGTGTCATTTGTGCACGAGGACGCTTGCGCAGATCGTGTGACGTGTTGGATTGGGCGTATCACGTATCGGCGTCGGGATGTTTCGGATGCCCAAGTTGAGCAATGACTTGGACGCCGGCAATCTAGCCCAGATGTCCTCATCTCATGTGCATGTGCGGTACTGGATGGGCTCCGTCTACAACGGCGTCTCGGCCGGACAGCGCCTTGCCAGTCAGTAGTGTCCGTATGAGGTACCATAGAGGTGATTTGCCACACACCACAACTGATTCCGTTCATTGCATCTGGTCCCGGCTCGGTTACATTCCGCAGATACAATGGAAACGACGTAACCGTGACGCAATCGGTCGAAACACCTCTGCAATTCATGAACCCAGAACGATGACGACCCAAACCTAGACCCTTGCCTACCCGTGCACTACATCACTCCCCGACGCGCAGCACTTGCCACAAGTAGTATTTCGATAAGGAATACAACGTCATACCGGTTAAAGGTCAGCAGGTACGCGAACGTTTGATCGTCGTCATAGCCATCATTGACACGACGAGATACCTTCCACGTCCGTGTGAATTGGCATATATATATCTGGACTTGGGTTGCAACGTTTTTCTCAACCACATTTCCATCCACCTCACAACTACTACTACTACTTTACCAACCCCAACCCCAAACAACAAGTTTCGCAACAATGTCTGACATGGGCCGTCAATCTATGGGGTACGTTTGGTCTCTGCTTCTTCCTCTGTCTTCCCTCCCACTCTGCCTCGTTTCTTCCGCTGGAGCTTCTCTTTGAGATAAGCACCTAAATCTCCGTACCTCGAATCAATCTTCCGCTGTGTACACATGCTAATATCAGTGACAAGGCTGGAGCCGCTCTTAAGCCGGGTAAGCTATCCCTTCTCAGATACTCGCCATACGAAAGAGGTCGAGGCGGTTGTGGCGGACACAGTCATTAATCATCCACTCCTGGTCTTCCACATTCTTCTACTTGGATGAGTCTACACTCTATGGGGACCTGCGCAAGTGCGCGAGAAGACGTTTGAGAGACTGTTCGACCGCTTCCACCGTTCCACCGTTCCACCCTTCCTCAACTTAACCCCTCGTCCACTACATCATTCCACCTTATCACTTCCCTTCGTCGAACTCTACTAACGTTTAGACTCCCAGAAGTCTTACTTGGAGCAGGCCAAGGACACTATCGTTGGCAAGAGCGACGTGAGTATTTCTCTTCTACGCTAAGCCGAGCGAAAACGCTGGCGAGAACAATGAATTTCCAATGCTAACCCCAGTCCGCTGCCTCTTCTGCTCAACCCGAGTCCCAGAAGTCTTACACCCAACAAGCCGGTGACATGCTCTCTGGCAACCAGAACGAGAACTCTGGCTCCATGCTCGACTCTGCCAAGTCCGCCCTCGGCATGAACGACAACTCCGTTAACCCGGACAACCGAAAGAACCTTTAAACGGGGGAGTTTATGATGAGAGTCTGAAGAAGCAGGATTATGTCAATGAAGATGTATCGATAACTGTCTGCCGTTACGGACTATTACTCACCGCTAACTGGCCTTGTATACACTAATCATTGTTTATCCGACACAATTTCCCTGCTCTTGCATCTGCTCTCACAGTACTTACAGTACTTACAGCCGTATACTAACCTGGTCAAACATGACGTGGTTCCGTGCGAACGGGACCTCCTTCACCGGGGAGACAATCCGCACCCCGCATACGAGGCGAAAACTTGCCGCTCTACCATCCGCATTGCCGCGCTCGCTGGACACCTGCAAGCGCCCAGAACGTGATATGAAAGCGACTACGATTCACGATACGGCGCATAACTTCGCGTCACAAAGGCCCGCCACATTTCCCTGCTCAAACCTTGAAAGAGCAGGAGAGCAGGATCTTCAATCCTGTTCGTTGCGGCTTTACGACCCATTTGATGTGACATAACCATGCTCGACGGCTTCTCGCAATACCGACGGATCATCCATACCACTCAGCAATTGCAACCGCACAGGGGTGCCCGCTTGACCGACTTGCTGATCCTGCGAGCTTCATATAGTGTCTGGTCAGTCCGCTGCCGACCACTTTTCGCCATCAAAACTGCATGACGGCGACAACTACACGCTCACTCTGCTTTACTCTACCCCAACGTCCTGCTCTTCCCCCTCTTCCGCTTTTGCCCCTCATCCTGAAGTCTTCCCCTCCTCCCTCCCCCTCTCTCCTCGCGATTTCCTATCCCTCTCCCCTCGCCTCCCCTGCAGCCCGGCCGCGCTCTGCGTTTTCGCTTGCAACCCAACCAGGCCCACCCCTCTCAACTCACTTTCGCCCCCGCCCCGCCATATATCCCTTTCGGCACCGCCAAGCTTCTCTGACCTACCACCCTCCTAGCCAATAGACCCACGTTGGCATCTGCCAAAACGGCGTCTGGGGAGATTTCCACTCCAAACGCCATTTCGCACATCGCCACGATCCTTTTCGCTTGTGTTTCGTTCATTATGCTGAAGTCGTCGGGATCGCGGCCGTCATCGTCATTGTCATCCTCGCCGTCTATGTCGGCATCTGCCCCGCCTCCTTGCATGGTGCCTCGGTTGGCATGGCGGTCAAGGTCAAGGTCGAGGTCCAGGGTGTCTAGACCGGGGATTTGGGGAGAGAAGTGCGGCTTGGTCGCGTCCGGCGTGGAAGTTTCCGAGTCATCGCTCGTAGTCTCCGCCGGGGTGCGAGCATGACCTATGTCTTCCGCGCTTGCCGCTGCGAGAGCGGGAAGCGACTTAGCCGAGCGAGGTAGAAGCGTCTTGTCAGAGTCGAGCGAGAGCGTAACGATATCGAGCAGGGTATCGTGTACAGCTTTGAAGCTTCCGTCGGTGGGTTTGCGCACTGATATCAGCCATGTTCTACCTTGCCAGCTGAATACTCACCAAAGATCTCAATGGGGGCAATACGCGACATGACATTGTGCTTCCCATCATGGTGGTACCTCAACTCGTACTTTCCAGGCGCCCACGGCAGTTGGTCACCGCGGAACACAACCTCCCCAGCATCCTCTTGTCGCACATCGCCGGTGGGATCGATATAATCATTGCCTTCCCACTCGTCTTCGTAGATTGGCATCCACTTTCCGACAGAGGACAGACGAGTGACAAGGGCAGAACGGTTCGAACCAAGTCGGTAGATCCCGATCCAATCTTTACGGGAGTGATTAGACGGAGCGGTCCATGAGACTCGAATAGGCTGACCGACGTGGTATTTCGCGGTCGGGCTGGACGATGTCGTCGGCAGGTGAATAGCGTATCGAGAGGAATCATAAGCCGACATGTCGCTCGCAACACGTCTGTTGTTAGCAACGAGGAAAAGTCGTAGAGGTGGACATACGTGATGATCATTCTCTCACGAGACTGTTGCAAAAGAAACTTGGTCTCGTTGACAACGTCGGAGAACATGGGACGGGCGTGATCCAAAAAGTCGCCTACAGCTTCCGTGACCCTATCCTCCACCTTTTCAATGGATCCCTTGACTTCCTGCACCACACGCTTGAGTTCGGGTCGTCGGCCGACTTGGTCCGCAAACGTCTTTCCAGCGACGTTTTTCAACGTCTTGGTCAGACCGCCGTCTTTGCGCAGACGGTCACCGTAGAGACTCTTCATGTGCGGTCTACCGTCAGTTCTCCGCTCCGCCATCCACTTATGATATAGCTTACTGCTCGACGAAGGACAAGAACCACCAGTGGGACAAATGGGAAAACACGGCAAGAGTCAGGACCAGCTTCGAGTTGCTCATCAACCACAGCCCGAAGAATGCCGCCCCGCCCATGCTTCGTTCGGGATTGTTGAGAAATCGGTAAATTCCAGTATAAGCCAATTGCGACGGGATCTGCTCGATAAGGAAGAAATCGGAGTACAACCACCCAAAATCTCCGAGCGCTTCGTAGCTGGAGGTCGCGGCCCAGATATGCAAGGCAATGAGCGACTGCTGTAAGCGGACGTAATGCAATGGAAAAAGCTGCTTACAAGACCGAGCACATGTCGAAGGATGGTCCCACTGACAGTCCAGTCAGACGGCAAATGGTAGGTTTTCCACGCTAGGTTGACAAATGATACTGATATGAGCAAAGTTGCGAGACGTCACTCACCGTAGGTCATGACTAAGCTGATGTTGTAGCCAACCTGCCAGTTCCCAAAGGCCTCTTCGGTCGCGCGCTTCACAACGCTCTCCCTATCCGAGCCCTCCTCGTCACCAGAAGAAGCTTCTCCAGGGTAGTGGTAGTGTTTCAGATAGTGCCTCACCAACCACTTTCCCTTGGATTGTGCTCTCAGCAGCAGTCCAAGACCGTACGAATGGAACACCCTCCATCCGAAAGCGTGCATGAAGTGCGCCGTCAAAGCCAAGGTTGGCGGGAGGGCCGGGACCAAGGTTGAGACCGAGTACATGAGAAGGACTATCAGCGCAAAATCGGTACTGCGGAAGACATCGATGCGGTCGAGCACAATTACGGGCTTGCGGAAGAATCGATTGGTCAGGTCGTGCATCGAGATGCTCTTGGAGCGTTTGGCGAATGGGCGAGATTTAGGTTTGAACGACACAGGGTCGGACGGCGATGTCGAAAATGAAACGTTGCTCAGGAGACTGTCAGAACGAGTGCGGATAGTCGGATCGGATCCGATTTGAGGAAGTTCTGGGAGTTCAGGCTCGGTCTCGGTCTCGCCTGGGATTAGTCTTAAGTAGCCAACAACGACTTGCCTTCGGTGATGCCAGGCGTCTGGGTCTCATCAGCGCCAGCAAACGCATTGCTGGCGACCAAGGGCACGCTGGAGTCGATGTCACTTGCCCTTTGCTCGCCAAAGAAAAGAGGAACTCGGGAAGCAAGAGGTTTCTTCGCGCCGCCATAGGTCCGCTCGATATCTGTTATCAGTTCTTTTCGTCCCTGACTCGGTGTACTCACGAGGGTTCTCGAACCAGAGCAAGAACGCAAATTGTGCCGCATGAGCCGCGAGCGAGGCGAACAAGACGGCGTAGCTTCCAACGACTTTTGTAAGCGAGAGTCGTTTCGGAACTCACCCATGGAAAGACCGTAGTATCCGGCATAACCGACCGAATACATGGGGTGCGGGGCAATCTCGTAAACCCCGTCAAAGACGAGATCATGTTGCATAACCATGAGCCAAAACGCGTCTCCCCAGTACCACGCATAGTCTTTGACAACTCTATGCGCATCCATCTTGACCCAGAGGTTGAAGGCGATGAGCGACCAGCCGAAGACCCAGCGGAAAATGTGCATGATAGTAGAGTGGTTTTCGGGGAAGTGGAGGTTGGACCAAGCGAAACAGGAGTACGATACAAAGTCGCTGTTGTCAGCGTGATCTGAGCAGTATCGACTCACTTGAGAAGAACAAGGTCGACGAGTTGACGGAAAATCAACCAAGAGTTGAACTCTTGCGGAACATTCTCCCATTTGTATCCCTCGCCCATCTTCATTTCGAGCTCGCGTTTCCACCATTTCGCCCATTGTCGACCTCGGTCTCCACCTTGATCGGAATTCGTGTCGAGCCATCCCCATCTGCGGAGCGTACGGACGATCCACTTCTTTTCAGACTGTCGTCGGAGAAGGTAGGCGAATCCCCAGTCGTATGCACCTCGCCAAAAGGCAAAGTAGAGCAAGAAGAAGGTTGAGCGGATCATGGGGTGATCGAGGAGGAGATAGAAGATCAAAGGTTGAGCGAGCAGCGTCGCAACTGTCAGACGGGTGAGTGAGGAGCGGTGTAGCGTTGTGAGCATGGTGTGAAGGAACGAGTGGGTCTGGGGGACTCGGAAGACTATGATGAGCCTATGCGACACTGCGTCGAGAAATGAGCTCACCTTGACCCGAAGCAGTCTTTCCCCAAGTCGTCTCCGCGTCTTTCTGCTCATCCTTCGCATCGTCAGTCGAAATGCCCACATCCGCCATAGTCCCTTGAGCCAATGTTCCAGTCGGGTGAGCTTTACGTTGGCGTAATGTCGCCTCGGGGACGATTTTATCTTTCCCTATCATCTCTTCCGGCGCTATAGACGCCATAATACCAAGTGAACGACCTTGCTATAGGTTGTTTTGTTAAGGTATCGAAGAAAGGAGAAAGTTGTGAGTGGGAGGAAGATAGGCCGATAACGTATCAGACCGGATATGCCTGAGCGCGTTCGACGCCACGTCACGCGGATGTATTCTTATCCTTCTTATCAGTGTGCTCACTCGGATCCATCATCGTATGCATATATAAAGTACATTGTGCTTGAAACATCCGTGTGATGGAGGAGTAACGATGCATGTCAGATCAGTTGAAGAGAAGATGAAGACGAGGGTCATGTCAGTCCAAGCGAGATGCCGAACCTCCACCGATGGCCTCCACCAAGCGATCTATCCATCTGCGCTATCCACCTCTGTTCATACTTTACACTCACCATGTCGCTGATCGTGCTGCCTACCAGTACTGACGCCTTTTCAGAGTACAAGCCTTCTCAAAATGCACACACAGACTTTCTAGGACCGTCAACTTTGGGCAAGAGGAAGGAAGGAGAGAAGGGCGGCGCAAGAGTGATCAAGCTGGAAAGGCGTAAGTGATATATGTGGCCCTACTATACAGATTGATCTGATCTCAGCTCCGACCATACGGCCCCAAGAGGCCGCATCTGACCCCCGTTCGGATCTGACAGCTGCCATTGTAGCTATCTTGAATGGCAAGCCATGTCCTACATCGTATCACCACCTTTCGGCGACACTTCATCGACTTCTCCTCCAATCTCAATCCCGTCTGTCCTCTACAGCTGTATCGCGCGTCAAGTCACAGCCGGCTCCAGCTGTAGCGGAGGAGATTTATCGCAAAATGGAGGAGGAAATGAAAAAGACTATTGCTGGTTTCGCCCGCGAATGGAGGGGAACTATTATGAGCCGGGAAGAAGGATGGTTGAAGCGTCTGGTAGCGGGATGGAAAGTCTGGGAAAGCCGGGTTGTGAGTCGAGAGATACTATGGCCGAGGATGTGCTCACGTCAGAATCTGCTTGGAGCGGTGTTCGTCTATCTAGACCGTCTCTACGCTGCTTCGACTCCGAACGTGTTTACCATCAAGTCAGAACCATCTCAGGCTACCTTGTACTAGCTGACAAACAGGGAAATGTCAAACAACGCTTTCTTGGAAGGGATATTCGAAAATGACATTCTTCAAACCAAAACAAGGGACGACGTGCTGAACTGGGCGGCCGCTGAGCGATCATCTTTACAGTGCGTCTGTTCATTCACTGTGGAATCTCGCTGACGTTCAGACCGGACACGGCCCTGCGCCCAACAATCACTTCGTTGCTAGGCCTGCTCAGGGTTTTGGGAATCTTCTCCCTCATTTCCGATCCGTATATCGAAGCATTGATCGAACATTACGACACGACTGCCGCTTCGAATGTCGAAAGCGTCGAGAGTGGAACCATGTCGGCTGGAAGATATGTCCAGTGGGTTAGAGAGAAAGTACTGGAAGAAAAGGACAGGGCCGAAGAGTGTTTCGGAACCGACAGAGGAGTAGCCGAGCAGGCAGTGGCATCGGTGCGAGAATACGCTGGGGCCAAGCAGCAAGAACGCTTTATGCGTCGAGGTGAGCGCCTCCCGTAACTCTGAGACCGCGACTTATATCCTCAGCTCTTGACGAGGCGATGGTTTTATCGGACGAGGCCGCGTTGGGCGAGCTGTACAAACTCGCTGTTGACTGCAGCATTTTCCCTCGCTTCAAGATTGCCCTACAAGCTAATATCGACGTAAGCCACCCTAAGCCTTACTGCACCCAGCTGACATTCAGCAACGTCTTCGCAAGCTTATCTCGGATCCTGCCAACGATCCTCAAATGATTGAGGGAACCCTCAATCTTAAGCGCTTCGCCGACAAGGCCGTTAGCGGTCTGCTTGCCAAAGGAGACGTCCAGGTGGCGGAGGACGAACTTGAAGTCCCTCTACAGTCTTTGACGGTCCAAGAACAAGACAGGCAAATCGAGCTGGAAGATGCCGTCCGAAGCGGTCTCAAGCAAGGTCTCGGAAGTCGTCAGAACGCTCCTGCAGAATGGATCGGTCAGTCGTTTTTCCGCACTCCAACTAGCCTCCACTGACGACCAGCTAAACACCTTGATGTGGTCATGCGACGGGGTCAGGGCCAAGGTACCGAAGCCGAATTCAATGCACTTCTCGACGAAATCATCGCTCTGATCGGGTTCACTCCGGATAAGGATGTGTTCAAGGCGTTCTACTCGACACAGCTTGCCAAGCGACTCCTATTGAACAAGAGTGCGAGTGACGACATGGAGCGGAACATGATCCTGAAACTGCAAAATGAAATGGGAGAAGAGTTTACCAGTGGAGACATCATGATGAAGGATTTAGCACTGTCGGAAACGTGAGTCGAGCTTACAACACAACAAATCCGGAGACTCATGTTAGACTGGTCAAATCGTACCAATCAGCACAGTCAAAGAACCCGGAACAATTCCGCGATCCAGGCAACTTTACCGCAAACGTTCTGACGGAATCCGCGTGGCCGGCTTACCCGATGCTCAAGGACGGGTGGAATTTTACGCTTACTCCGGAACTGCAAACGTCGATTGAGCAGTTTACGACTTGGTACTCGACCCAACACAAGAACAGGCAACTGTCTTGGAGATGGCAGCTTGCAACGGTGTCGTTGACGGCCCGATTCCCTTCTGGACGATACGAGATTGGTCTGAGCTTGTTCCAAGCGGTCGTGCTTCTTCAATACAATCAAGAAGAGTCGTTCACTTTTACCGAGCTGAAAGAGCGCACTGGTATCGGTCAGTCGTGCCTAATCTATGTGACCCTCGGCGCTAAATGCAGAACAATCCGAGCTCGTCCGCTGTGTTCAAAGTCTTTCGATGGGCCGTAAAGGTACCCGAGTGCTTGTCAAACGTCCTGCAGGAAAAGAGGTCGCACCTACCGACAATTTCATCTGGAACAAGCAGTTCACATCTGACCGCATCAAGTTCCGGATCAACCAGATCCAACAGGACATGTCGGCCGAAGAGTCCAAAAAGACAAACGAGCAGGTAGCTGTGGATCGAGTCTCAGTGTTGGAAGCGACGATTGTGCGGATTATGAAGGCGAGAAAGAAGATGACGATGCAACTGCTGGTCGATGGGGTGGTGGTGGATGTGAGCAAACGATTCCCGCCGGATGTGAAGGAGATCAAGAAACGGATGGAGAGTTTGATCGAGCGCGAGGTGAGTTGTGTTCCGGTCGTACCGGGCGAGGTGGTCGGCTGACGTCAGTTCCTCATGCGGGACGAGGATGATCGTAATCTGCTTCACTATCTTGCTTGAACGGGCTGTTGCGGATGTTGTGGATGTGTTGCGAAGCAGCTGTATGCAGTAACTATATCAAGACTGTCCGCCCGTATTGATTTGGACATGGATGTATATATCCTATCTAGGCGCGAAACGTTCTAAATTCAGGATACCCAAAATGACAAGATGTCCAAAATGTACTAAATGCCCCAGACACCCACACGGCAGCCGAGCTATCATCGCGATTCGACCTGATCGTACAATCTCTGCGCTTCCTACGTATCGATCGCCCCCCCTATTTCCACCTATTTATTCGACGCTCCGCTCGGGTTCAACCAAGTTCCGCCTCAATTCGGACGTACCTCGTTTCTCCTTGATCTCTCCCGATCGACCCTTTTATCCCCCAGCCGCCTGACAAGTGGACTATGCAAACTCCCGTCGCTTAGCCTCATTGCCCCGGATCTCGGCGTATCCTCCATATTCTGGGAGCAAAAATTGAGGTCTGACGGGAAAGACCCTGAAGTATCGGCGTCATACGTAGGAGATGACCGCGCTGCTTCAAGAACTGTGTACACGTTGGGGAGTGGGAAGCGGGAGTGTGGCGGTCCTGGTGCCGGTGACTGAGGCGGGGGGGAGGGTGGGTCCGCGCGTAGTACGACTTTGAGAGCTTCACAGAGATAAGGGTCTACGAGGATAGTCGGCTGGCATCACGATCTTTGCAATGTGGCCAGGATGTGCACAGTAGGTTACGATAAAAAACTTGACAGTGGCAAAATCATTGCCCCCTTTCCTCCTACATTCTCTATTCTTTTGCTTCTCGTGCATGCATTGCTTCTTTAATCGCTTCTAAACTTTGTTAAATAGTTTCCTCAGCATATAGTCACAAGCGAGTAGGAAAAATCAAAGCTTTTATCTGGTTTCACGGCCTCAGCACGACGAGGCAGCCCGAATCAGTCAGTCTGTTGACCGCGGCTACTGGAATCGAGTCCTAGCCTTGCTGCGTTGCCTCCCATACCTCGTCCTCAGATGAAGATAATCTTGACCTGATATTATTGAGATTAGTCGGGAAAACAACTTCGCACCCAACTCTTGTTTCGTCATGTTCGCTCCACACATGCCACAAAGATTCAATCAAGCAATGTGGGTCGCAAAGCTACCTCTCTGCAATCGCTCATGACTGCTTCGAAATCAGTTACATTGCCCCCGCTATCAAGTAAAGGTTGTCACTACGCGGACGGTTGCATGGTAATCGTATCGTCTCCCTCGCCTATATGAGTCAAGTGGCCGATCAAGCGGTCGATGTGAAGATTGACGCCGACGGAGGGGACGATCTCGATTGTGGCACACCTGGATCAACCGACGCTAAGTCCGGGGCGGAGATCAACTTCCACTACCCTCATCGGCATCTACCTCAGCAAAAGGCCAAGCTGTACTGCCTGCTGAAGACCAAACAACGCCAGTTCGCGTCCACATAGGCTCGCGGACACCAGCAGACCACAGCCAGACGCGCGATACGACGCAAAGCATAGAGGGTCTAGTTCATCCGATAGCGTCTACTCAATCAGCAATTCGCAAGCTTCGCACGAAACCCATTGGGTGTGATTGACGAGACTTCTTCTTCAGCATTCAGTAGCGGGACAGTCGCGCTATTATCATGCAGAGCATACTCCATCTCTCTTGTGATGTGCGGTAGACCGTCGGAAGAACACCAACCATGCTGCATGCCCTCTTACAGACTCATGAGAGATGTGCCTGGCGATGAATTCTGTGCACACGGTCACAGACGGACTAGTATCGACTTGAATTACGCCATTGACCCGGTCCTTTCGAACCCTGTCAGTTCAGCCAGTGAAAACTCCTCAAGCCGCTCGCAGTAAGGGCGGTCACGCTGAACCCCACCACCTGCACATCAGCTATCACCGCTAGTCAGGCGATGGCGGATACGCATATGTTCCACAGCCTGTTTGCACCGCTTCAAACCCCTCGTGACTATGCACGTGTGCGCAATAACCGCCGGTGCAACCGCCTGCTGCTCAACATCACTGCCAATTTAGACCGATGCATCTCACAATCATACAAAACCCGTTCCATTTCCCTTCCGTGTGCGTCTTCGAGTACCCTGTAAGGTTCATTAGACGGCACTGCCGAACACCGAGAACCGTCTGACGAGCGAAGGTCCGTATTCCTCGTAATCGACCCGACTGTGCGAGACATTGTAGAATTCAGGCTGCTGTCAGTTCTGTTCTCCATTGCTCATTTCCGCATCGAGACGCGACAAACTCACCGTAGATGCCATCAAACTACCTCCGTACCAAACGGCATACCTTTGTCGCTTGTGTGAAATGACATTGACGTCTACTCCGCTCGACTGTAGGTCAGCGTGACCCCCCTTGGAATCGGCAAAGCAAAGCCGAACGTACCTTCATGAGACTACCACTCTTCTGCTCGCTGCCCGCGATTCTGCCATCGACAATCGCCTTGACGTCCCTCTGCAGTCTCTTTCCAAAGTCCTTAAACATGGTCGATCCACCTGACAAGACAATGTTCTTGTATAAACCTCGACGCACATCAATGGGAGACGTTTGGATGACAGTGTCAACGACTTCGGGGAGGGGAGTGAGGAAGTCGGAAGAGTAGATTTCGGGGTTGAAGAAGATTTCGGGGGCAAGGAAACGCTCGTAACCGACGTCTAGGTCGTATTTCTGCGAGTCAGCGGATGATGACACGGAATGTGCGGAAAGGGAGATGCCGCAGAAAACACTGATCATGTGTCTCGCTGTCTGGATCACAACTCACTCGTCCTGTCACACTGTGCTCGCCGGCGAAACGAGCAAAGTACTTGTAAGGGTCGGAGTCGTACTTCTTGAATTCCTTGACGATATCTTGGCACACATAAGTGTAATCCTCCTTAATCTTCTCGGCGCTGGGGTCAGTGGATGCTTTGTCTAGCTGCGTTTGTAAGGTTTCCACATTCATCCGCTCCAATCACTTCGTATCCCCTCCTGAGATAACCCCGAAATCTACCACGTCTTTTGGTAGAAAGGTTCCGAGCTGAACACGTTGGGACAGAAAGCAACTCACACCCTAAGCTGGTCCTCTGGCGGGATTTGCGCACTCTCTCCTCGATCACGCAAAAGCTGTTGCACAAAGTAAGTGATATCTCGACCTGCAATAGGAATGTGCTTGATGGATGATCCAATGACATATCCCTCAGCGACGGGGATGGTGTCTGACCGTCAGCTTGTCCCAGGGGAAGAGAGTGTGGGACTTACGGG
Organism: Papiliotrema fonsecae; assembly: GCA_035773095.1. Lineage (NCBI taxonomy): Eukaryota > Fungi > Basidiomycota > Tremellomycetes > Tremellales > Rhynchogastremaceae > Papiliotrema > Papiliotrema fonsecae. The sequence goes on from JAHRBW010000011.1 coordinate 1,009,727, forward strand.
TAACACCATCTCCCGAATCGATGACTACACCAGTGAGCGTTCTCTCATTCACTTTGGAGGACGTCCACGACGCGGCGAGGGCGAGAACAGCTTGGACAGCGATGTACCTGAACATTAGCACATGCGTACATAGTAAACAGCCACGTATGGTCTGGGAGGAACGAAGGGACGCACAAGCCTTGGACGTTGAAGGACTCGAACATGATTTCCGCGGTGTTCTCCCTGTTCTCGGGTGGGTTCAAAGGCGGTTCAGTCTAGGATTAGAGCCTCTCTTCGTTACTGACAGACGCAGATACAGAAATGAAAGACGAAGAAATAAACCACGACTCACCAGACAGACATAGTGGTCCTCTGGCTCGGCCCGGAGATACTTGAAGATACTCTGTTCCCAAAACCGCTCCATGTGATCCCAATTCTCAATCATACCATGACGAATGGGGTAGTGGAGAGAATAGGTTCTGAAATCAGCGCGCTTCTACCTGCATGTCCCACGAAAGTCGGGAAAGAGGGCTCACTTTGAGTTCGCAATGGCTTCGTCTCCGATATAGAAATCCAAATCCTCGATCCCGCGCTTACTCGCCAAGTGGGACGGTTTACCAGCTACAGGCGGAGGAGCTCTTCCTGAGCCGGAAGACGAGTTGGTGCTCGCGGAAGCGGTTTGATGGGTCGCAATCACGGTAGGGAAGACGAATGAGGGCTCGGAATTACCGGCGAAGCTGTAAGTCAGTATGAACTCCACTTGATGCATGATACGAGCTCACCCCATCTTGGTGTATCCCGTACCATTGTCGATGACTAAGGGAGGTTGACGAGCCATTGTTGTGAGGAAGTCTATGTATCAGGGGATAAGTGAGATAGACGGTTGTCAATGTGAGGTCGAGGCGATGAGTGACGTCGCAGAGGGTCAGCCTGATATGGCTGTAACCGGGTGTTGAATTGTGAGTCTGACACTTCCGGGTGGAGGTTGTCCGCACAGACTCTTCTTGCCAGGTACGAGTACCACCATCACTACACATCAACGTTGAAGCATGAACTACATGATGCATCCATACTCTCATCCACCAAGCAGCAGATAGAGATGGTAAATAAAAACAAAACATACAAAGTCGTGATTGTTGGTGGTGGACTGTGAGTAGTCTCATCACCACCTTGTACGTCCCTCTATCGTGATGCGCATTTTCGCGCATACAAATGCAACCCGGCGTGTGGTGCTAGGGTCTTAACCCATGATGCACCATTGAAATGTCCATTTACCTCACAGGAGCGGTCTAGCTGTGGCTTACGCCGTCGAACGAGCCAAAAAGGAAGGCCGAGTGAAAAACGTTCAAGTGGTTGTCTTTGAGCGACGAACTGGTCAGTCGACCAAGCTGGAACATTCCTTTAGGCTAAAGAGCAGAAGAGTTTGGGTACTCCAGATACCCGATACGGGTCTCTCCGGTACGCTCCTCATCTCACTCAGGCAGTCAGCTGACGACGCAGGAAGGAAGAGAAGCGCTTCAATCTCTTCTTACGCCGGAAGACTACAACACTCTCTTGCACAAGACAGCTCATGGTATTACCGAAGGAGGATATACAATCTTTACCGAGAAGCTGAAACCTCTGTTTAAGCTTGTCAAACATATTGGCCAGACACCCCAATTTGCTCATCGATGGGTTATTGGGCAGTTGTTGACACGGGGAGTGGACATCCGACGGGGCAAAAGGGTGGTCCGGATCCGGGAAGTCGGTGAGGGAAGGGAAAAGATTGATGTGGTGTTTGACGATGGGACTGATGAGAAGGCCGACCTCGTTATTGGTGAATTGTAACTCAAAGAACGCAGGGAGCCAGCTAACAGCCCCAGCTGCTGATGGAGTGGGCTCAACAATCCGAGCACAGCTTCACCCTACTCACGCCAAAGTGCCAGCTCTACCATACATTGGTATCCAGCTCAAACTTCTCACTCCTATCACCCGCCTTCCTCGGCTTGCACCGAGCACGATCAACGTTATCTCCGGTACACAGCCGTATTCGCTTATTCTCACTCCGTTTCACGGCACACCGGTCCCTCCTCTCGGATCGACCGAGATGAACCCATTCACCGATCCGTCCGATTATGAGCCAACAGTCAAGGCTCTGGACGAGCCTTGCCCAGAGTACATCTTCACTGCATTCTGTATGAAGGCGTTTCAAGGATGGGAAGATATGACCAGTCAAGCTTGGATTGGCAAAATCGCCAAAATTCTCCGGAATGACGGGGCGGATGAAAATCTTGCCAAAGCTATCGAGGAAGGCGCGGTGCCTCAAACTGTGGGCGCGTGGCAGTTGGTCAGTATGAACCCGGACGATCTGGTCAAGTGGAAAGAAGGGAGAGTTATCTTGATTGGCGATTCGGCGCACACCATGCTTCCTCAAGGGTGAGCTATGCCATCCTCCGTGTATTTGAGCTGATGTACAGGGGCGTGGGCGCGTCCATCGCGCTCAAAGACGCAGATCACCTCGTCAAGGTTCTTCTTTCGTCGACCGAGCTCGGGGGTCAAGGTCAGCTAACACTCATCGTTGGTTCTGGAGCTGATGTGGAGATGGGCCACTCGACACTCTCCTTCCGATATTTCACGACGAGATGATGGCCCGCGCCTCTGGTCTCATGCGCGATGCAAAGAGGAGGCTTTACTGGAGCCATCCGGAGGGTGTCCAGGTGTACCTCACTCGAGCCCTGTTATGGACGATGAACCTCTTCTGGCCGTTGGCAAACTGGGTCAGCTCCATATTCTTTATAGGCGCAGCTGACGATTAGGTCCTTTATCGGTTAGCTCCCACGTCTTATGAGGTCTGAGCTAATGTATAGCGGACGAGGCGGTATCGACCGAAACGCTGCACAAAGCAGAAAGCTCGCGTAGACTCATCGCTGCGTCGACCTTCCTGTTTCGCGCTGCTCATGCTGGTCATGTCGGCGGTCGCGACTCAGGCATATGAATTTCTATTGTAGATGGCGACTCATACACGATGCATACAATGTTCATAGGGTGAGTGTGGTTTGGACTGTATGGCGTGTGTAAGATGTTTGATTTTGCCACCCGGGATCAAATCAGGCACAGCCTCTGTTTCAGCCCGCCCAAGTCAATCGACGTGAAAAGTAAAGATCCCAATCATTACACGCATCGTCAATACCTCATTCACGTCTATTGGTATCTGGCGGGATTACGCGTATATAGGATAACGAACAACAACCGAGAGTCTACGATAACGCATCTCTGGGGTCGCATCACGAAACAGAGAGGAGACGATACGACTTTTAGCCGTTAGCCGCTGCTACGCCTGGACTATCGTGAGAATTGGGGAACCGGTATCACCTCGTCAGCAGTATTGCGCGTAAATCTGTTCTGGAATTATTCCTCGGGGATACAAAGCTGTAATACACGTAGAATCGCGTGGGCTACCTCATTTGGCCATATCGACGCCTCAGCCTAAAGTCCCTTTGACCGTCTTCGCTCTCTAGTCCGCCATTCGCGTCGCTTTCGCATATACGAAACCAGCCCACACTCCCACCTTAACACCAACATGTCTTCCGCCTCCGCCGCTGCCTCTGCCTCTGGATCAGCCTCCGCCGCCCGGGCATCAAATACCACCTCAATCTCCATCCCCGCCACGGCCGCTGCTGGCGGGGTGACCATCCTCCAGCCGGCGAATACGGCTTCGGCGAGTTTCTACAAGATTGCCGAGAATGAATTCATCACGTTCAAGTGGAATCTGACTTCGCTATAGTGGGTTTTGTTTCGGGATATTTAGCTTTGCCCTATTCCCTTCTCTCCCATATGGCTTATGCTTCGTTTTCGGGGTTTCTACCATGAACACTCTGCATCATCACCTCAACCTCCCCCCCCTCCACCCCGTAACACATACTGACCCCAGCGTCCAACCCACCTCACTGACCCTCGTCGCCTCGTGCTCCGCCAACGGCAACACATACCCCATCGGCCCTACCGGTTCCTCCTCCAACACCCTCCCTGCAAACGCCACCCAAGTCATCTGGAACCCATGGCAGTGGGAACAGATTCCCGGTCAAGTCCCATTCGCCGAGGCGACGTATGTTTTACAGATTTACGACGAACGTGGGCCTGGGGTTGGCATCAAGGGGGGTTATTTGAGCCCGTACTCGGGAACGCAGTTTAGCATGTATCGGCCGGCAAAATATCAGAGCATCGCTGGTGAGTCTTAATTCTCCGGTGTGGGGGTTTGATGGGCGGACGGATCGAGTCGGTGGACCCGTCGGTCCAGTGTGTCAAAGAGGACTGGCGGAGGTGGCAGATTAGACTGGGAGGCCAGCGCACATCGGGCAGATTGCAGAAATGGCAAACTGAGGAGAGTCAAGCAGGGTCGAGCGGAAGAGGGTGAAGAGGCATCCTGCGGACAAACCACATCCCAAGGATACCCGGCTGATCACAGACGGCTGGAAATGCACAACCTGCAACGCCGCCCTTACGCGAATGGGCGAGCCCGCCTCTCTAGGCTTTATGCTGTCTTTCGCATTGATCTTCATCTCCGCTTGGAACTTTATTCGGCGATAAGCGTGTCTGTTCGGCCCAGGCATCAAGCATTGAGATTGGGCGGACAACGGCGCGAGCGAGAGAAGGGGAAAGAGGGGAGGGCGTTCGCACGCATCACGAGCATTTGACGGACTTTTCTCTTCTGATTGAGATACTTTACCTTACGTTTGTGATTATGAATCAACGACCTGTTTACACTTTTCCCGTGAGGACCGCGCTGGCAATGCCGCGAAGCTACCCTACCATTCACTGTGGGAGATGAGCAGCGGGACCAAATAGATTTCTCGCCACCGTGTGAAACCCGGACCTCCCGCTCTTGGTTGATTATTTCTCAACTTTTTGCTACACCCCTCTTCTACACTCTTTCGTCCACACAACATGGTCAAGAGTTATCTCAAACATGGGCCGACTCAGGCCTTTGGGATAATCACCTCTCCTACCGCCAATACGGTGTTTGATGGGAAGTATGCGTTTTGTCCGGGATGGGAGGATGTGTTGGTTTGGGATGTGAAGAGGGGGGAGATGGTACGTTGGATTCCCTCTTGCTATCGCATTTGACCATGATATACAATGACCACGCGGGCCAGTCCAACAGCTGGACTACGACGACCGAACTCCCGCTAACGACCAGATCTCCATGTGGCATTCCACCGGTGTCACCTCGCCTATCACTTACCTCCTCCCGGCGCCTGCGCCTTCTTCGTCCACTTCCACCTCCCCCCAGACATTTGCCGTGGCGTACACGGACGGATCAATTCGCATCTGGTCTTTCGACGCTGCGACCCCGTCCGACCCCACCGAAGTGGTCACCTTCAACGGGCACAAGAAATCAATAACCACGCTCACGTTCGATCTCGACGGGAGCCGACTCGCATCGGGCGGGACGGAAGGTGAAATCGTCTTATGGGACAGAATCGCCGAAGTCGGGTTGTTCCGGCTAAAAGGCCATCGTGCGCCAGTGACGGGGCTCAACTTCGTTCCTCACCCAGAACTACCCACCACGAGCCATCCCGGTTTTCTCGTCAGTACAGCGAGAGATAATTATCTCAAATTGTGGGATCTGTCCACGCAGCATTGCGTGCAGACAGTTGTAGTGGGCAGAGGGGAGGTTTGGAGTTTGGCGGTGATGGAGGAGGAAGGAGAAGGAGATGAGGGGGAAGGGGCGGGAGGGAGGTGGGTGTTGTTGTCGGGGAGTGGGGATGGAGAAGCCAAGGCGTGGTCGATTGAGAAAAGCGATTTGAGCAAGGGTATGGCCGAGAATGAAAAAGGAGAGGTGAGTTTTCATTCTCTATTCATTCTCGTCCACGGCGGAGCATTGGGAAGCAGGAGTTACATGTACTGATAGCAGCTGCCAACGCTCGTCCACCCCATCTGCACACTCCCCCTCCCAAACTCCTCATCACCCATCTCGCAAATCGCTTTCCACCCCACTCAACCCCTCATCCTCCTACAAACGTCTGACCGAGCGACGACGGTACTCCGCCTGCGTACGGAAGAAGAGGTTGCGGCGAAACGAGCGAGGAGGAAGAAGCGTGATAGGGAGAAGGGCAGGAAAAAGGGAGACGATAACGCAGAGGCAGAAGTCGATGGAGCGGATGGAGAGGGTGTGAAATGGGAAGAAAGGGTCCAAGCTTGGTGCATAGTCAGAGCCAACGCCAAGGTCAAGTCGTTCTCCCTCGGCCCGGAGGAAGTGGGCACAAAAGGCGGTATTCCGGTACGTCGCAGATGACAGTTCCAAGAGTGTGACCACTGACGTTCAGCTCTTGCTTGCTCAAGCGAACAACTCGCTCGAGGCATACACCATCCCCTCGCCGTCCCTCACGCGCAAGTCCAAGCTGCCGGACGGGACGACTCCCGAACCCACCAAAACACACTCGCTCGAACTACCAGGGCACCGACAAGATATCCGAACGCTTTGCATCTCGTCTGACGATCAAGTTATCGCTTCTGCCGCCAGTGGTACTCTCAAAATTTGGAATGCCCGCACCACAGCATGCCTGCGCACGATGGAATGCGGTTATGCGATATGCTCAACGTTCCTCCCTGGCGACAGGCACGTCGTGGTTGGAACTAAAACGGGCGAGCTTATCTTGTACGATATCGCCGCTTCCTCCATGCTTTCGACGTACAAAGCGCACAATGGCCCGGTGTGGGGTATCAATGTGCGTCCGGACGGACGGGGGTTGGTCAGCGGTAGCGCGGACAAGGATGTCAAGTTCTGGGACTTTGAAATGCGAGAAGAAGGCGAGGGGGAAAAGGTCGTCAGTCGTCTCGGTGTCGAGACTATTGTGAGTGACTTGTCCTCGACATGGTTGGTGTATGGACGCTGACACCTAGCACAAAAGCAAGCAGCTCGCCCTTGTCCACGTGAAAACGCTCAAAATGACCGACGACGTTCTCGCGGTCAAGTACAGCCCGGACGGCCGATTCCTAGCCGTCTCGCTACTCGACTCGACCGTCAAGATCTTCTTCCAAGATACGCTCAAATTCTTCCTCTCGCTATACGGCCACAAACTGCCTGTGTTGTCTCTCGACATTTCGTCCGACTCCAAACTGATTGTAACTTGCTCTGCGGATAAGAACGTCAAAATCTGGGGAATGGACTTTGGTGATTGTCACCGATCGATCTTTGCGCATGACGATTCGATTATGCAGGTTGCGTTCGAAAAAGACAGCCATTATTTCTGGACGGTGGGCAAAGACCGCTTGCTCAAGTACTGGGACGGTGATAAGGTGAGCTCATGGCCGGGGTAGCGATGAGGGTCATTGGCTGATAGCAGTTTGAGCTCATTCAGAAGCTTGAAGGTCATCATGGTGAGATCTGGGCCTTGGCAGTTTCGCAACGAGGAGAATACGTCGTCACTGGTTCCCACGACAAGTCTATCCGAATCTGGGAAAAGACCGAGGAGCCATTGTTCCTCGAAGAAGAGCGTGAAAAGGAGTTGGAAGAGATGTACAACAACGATCTCCCCGATTCGAAGCCCTCTGGTGAGGATGACGACGAGGCGGAAGCAGTGTCTAAGGCTACGAGCGAGAGCATGATGGCTGGTGAGAAGATCATGGAGGCGATTGAACTCGCCGATGCCGAGCGCGAGACATTGAAGACGTATGAGGAGGAGATGGAGAGGTTGGGCCCGGAGAAGGGTGCGGCGTTACCGAAACCCACCCGATCGGCCGAGTTGCAGGCAAGGGGTGATCTAAGCGGGGAAGAGTATGTCTGGAAGACAATTAAAAGTGTGCCCGCGGCGGGAATGGAGGATGCGTTGTTGGTTTTGCCTTTTAGGCAAGTGATCAGCTTATTGGCATATCTCGACCAATGGGCCAGGAACGTGAGTGGTCGTCTGTTTCATGGTGCGCCAAGGCTAACGATAAGAACCGCGATATCATCCTCGCCTCGAGAATCCTTTCGTTCTTGCTGCGAACGCACTCTTCCCAACTTATCGCGAACCGAACCCTCCGGCCTCAGCTGCTGGATCTGCGAAGTCATCTGCGGAAAGCACTCGATGGGGAGCGAGAGGTTTTAGGATACAATCTCGCCGCGCTCAAGTATATGAAAGGCAGGGTGGAGATGGAGAGTAATGTGGGCATTTGGGATGAGGATGGCGTTCGAGAGAAGATGGGGAAAAAGGGCAAGAGCAAGCGTAAGAGGATAGAGGTGAGGGCGTAGTGGTCGTCGTGATATTGCTTGTCCATACTGCTGCTCCATCTATGCCATGTTATTATACTGTCACTGACAGCGCCATCGTCGCCAAGCATTGTACGCCGCCGTCAAGGATCGGGGCGATGTGGGTATGTGTGCGGGATGCCGAAAATTTCTCAAAATGGGAATTTCTGTTTTTGTCCGTCATCGCCAATTGAGTCGCATCTCTACTTTCACTCTATCTCCCTTTGAACGCATCCTTCATCCATCCTCATCTCGTTTATCCTTGTATAGTACAACCTACTCGCTTCGCCTCGTCGCTGGTGTCGACGCATCCGATCACTTTTCAACCCACCGGTTTTCCCACAAACGTGATGACACCCACATCGTGACCATTCGACCCCACGTTTTGCATCTCCTTGTAAATCCGGCTTCATCGTCTTTTCGCAAAAATGATCATTCCCCCCGACCCAGAGAAGGACCCAAACATCTTCTCAGCGACATCTTCTACACCGTCTCTCTTTGAGTCCACGGAGTCTCATGCGTCGGAGGATGTTGTAGATGGCGGAGAGGATAGGGATTCGCGCGCGCGTAGGAGCAACACTACCAATACCGCCTTTGGATATCCGTACATACTCTCCGATGATCTAGGGGTGGGGTACGGTGGGGAGGCGTTACCGCCTTATCGGCGTGCAAGCGTCGATTCGGGTTCTAGCAATGTGTTTGCCGATCCTCGAACGCCTGTCGGCGGTATACATGTCTCTCCCTCCCCGCCTCCGCCGGCTGTGCCTCCAATGCGAGAAAGGAACCAGAGAACAATTACCGTCCCGGGTATCACCATCCCTGCTCCTGCTCGTGCTACTCGTGCGTCCACCGGCACCGATGACGACGTGACGCCAACCGCTACGAGTAATGCGGGTTTACCGTTCACCGCTGAACAATCGTCCTTGACCGCTGCGTCTTCGTCGAAATCCTGGGAAGGGTCGCGTACCGACCAAAAACGATGGCGCTCATTACCAACCATGGCGCCAGGGTGGAAGAGGCGGTGGAAGAAGTATCGTAAATGGATTTATATCTGTATTGCCTTGTTGCTAGCAGGAATGGGGGTGATGGTTGGTCTATTGGTCGGATTGAAGGCTGGGTCGGATGAGAGCGCTCTCGCGATGGGCGTGCCGTGGAAAGATCTATCGGGGGATAAAAGACAGACTTGGGTCTCGACGGGTGAATCGTTGAACGTGACATATAACCCTCAACGTGTGAGTATAGCTGTTATGGATCACGATACGTAGACTCGCGCTGATGGCAGGACGGACCGTATGCTTCCGACGGCAATATCACCAATTGTCCTTCGCTCCGCCCCGTAAACGCTTCGGCACCTAGCTTGCTCTTGTCCCGTCCTTTCCCCGCTGCCCGCGTATCCGTCGCTCAGTTTGAATACCCACTATGGAAAAACGGAACGGCACTGCAAATGTTGCCCGAATTCACATTCATCGCTCGCGGTCTCGGATCAAGCGGAACGGTCGAGATTGTCGGTACAGATGCGCCACCAGAAGTCTTGGCCGATGGGAAAGAAGGGGTGATGCGCGTAGAGGTGATAGCGACATATAGCGGCCAACAGGATTTAGAGGATATCGTCAGGGTGTGCCAGCTCAGTCGTGGGAACAAAGGCGTAGGATTGGGTGTTTTTGTAAGTTGCGAAATAGATCGCTCGCTTGTGACCAGGCCAGTAAACTAACGACAGACACCGCAAGAAACCGATGGAAGGGTGAACACCGCATACATGCTCAACCCCGCATCGCTCCCTTCCTTCCATATCATTGTACACCTCCCTCCATCTTCCGTCACAGCTCCCACTCGTCCTACTGTCGGCATACCCTCGCTCGGTTTCGACCTCGACAGAATGGCTGTGCGTTTCGGAAACTTGGAAAATGTCGTTCAATTCGGCAACATCAACGTCACGTCGACTCGCGGTGGCGTCGACGCAATCTATGTCGGTGCGGAGCGAGTGGATATTCGGACCGGCGAGAATGTCGTTCGTGGTCGATGGAACATTACCGAATCGCTCATCGTCAACAATACAGACGGAGCGATTGTCGCTGAAGTTATTGTGCACGATAAAAACTCTACCGACAAGAACCCGGCTCTCGACTCGCCATTCAGCCGACGGTGGCAGTCGTATAATAGCAGTGACGCGTACGAGATCGAGAAGACCTCTGCCACCGACCTCAGCGGCAACGCGACCTACACCAGCGATGACGACGATGATAGCCTAATTACCGACCTGGAAAACATCGAACCGGCACCAAAACGAGTGGTCAATACGTGGTTCATGACAACAGCAGGGGTACTTGCCGTCGCGTACATATACCAAGCGCCTACAGTGTCGCTTTCCGGTCTGTTCCAGAATGGTCAAGGTGATACATCCGTCTCGATCCATCCGAACTATATCGGCCCTTTCGTCGTTAAAGACATTTGGGGCCAAGTCCGCGTTCCCCCACCTGCCCCGATCAATGCCATGGATCCGCTGGCCGAATGGCGCTCTCGATCCGTCACGTTTGGTCAGGTTGATATTCGTGAAAATGGGATTTACACCGATAACGGGCTGAACAGTACTGTATTGGAAAACAGCGCTGTGGCGCTTAGTGGAGCGGCATACTGGAGAGGAGACACTGTGGGGAACAGGGCAAATGGGACAATGATGGCGGCAACGGGGATGTTGACGCCGCAGGAAGTACAGAAGCTGGAGGAGAGCGATGATCAGATTTTGGTTTTGGGCGCGTGGGGGAATGTCCAAGTGACGTTTGACGGCAGATGACCGGGATGAGGTGATGAGGTGATGGAGAGGACAACGTGAGTTCGGAAGCTCAATGGAGGGGAGGACATGTGTATGACTAGGACGGGTAGGATGAAGAGAGGCTAGTCAGTGACGCCCTACTGCAACAAAGCGGAGTGCGTAGCAGGACTGCGAGCAGCACTGTGGTCTGTCAGAGTGTGGTACACAAAGTGGAGGGAGGCGTACGGGCTCTTTGGTATATTATCTATTTAATTGTATTTACACGCGAGATGGTGCTATGGAACCGATATCGACACGTCTGAGTGGTGTGTGTATTGCCTAGTTGCTAAATCTTTGTTGTGGGTCAACAATCCAGCGGTAAGTACTAAGTACAGAAAGAGAGCCCTTATGCAGTGAACAGGCAAACAGGCACCATCGTTTCTTCCGAGCGTGTCCCATCTTGTGCCTGTACAGCATCGTCACAGGCTACCCCGAATCTCGTAGCCGCATGAATAGGCGGGTCATGGTAAGAACGCAAAAGAAATAGAAGGAAAGCAAAGATCGATGACGTTTCCCGATCGTGATTGCAACTCTGACAAACCGCTCTCTCCACTTCATCTTCATCATCTTCTTCTTCTTCTTCTTCGTCTCCTCCCCCAACAATTAAACCTCAAACCGCACTCACCCTCGCGATAACACTATCGCTCGCCTTGTACTTATCCTCCGATCAGACGTTTATGTCCTTTTTGCGTAATATCCTCGGCGCCAGACCTGCTCACACAATGGTGAAGAAGACTCCACCTAGACCGACCGTTCCTTCAGCGATCAAAAGCGCAGAAAACCTCGTACCGGGCGATGGCGGTGAGTGAAATTTATACTTCTATCTGCATGACCCCGTTTACCGAGATCGCCTCTGGGCAAGAACGAGCATCAAGGGGGAAAGAGCTGATCGGTAGTCGAGCACGCAACCTTTGCCGCCGGGTGCTTTGTGAGTGGTTTACAAAGCGTAGTCGAGAGCAAGCACTGATGATAGTGGGGCGTCGAACACCTTTTCAACCAACACTACTCGCATCTGCCTAAATGGAAGTGTGTCAGTGGATACACTGGCGGCGATTCGACCAACCCTTGTAAGTGGATGCCTTCTTTTCGCTCCCAAACGATCGAAGAAGAGTAGGGCAGCGACTTGGACGAATGCTCTAAACGGATCACAGTCGATCATAGTACAGCTCAACGAACACCCGCTGACGCTAGCTTACCGCGAAGTATGCAGTGGAACGACCGGCCACGCCGAGGCGGTCCAGCTTACATACCAAAAAGGCTCGGTCGGGTATGGCGAGCTCGTAGAGTTCTTCTATAGGACACACGATCCGACTACTTTGAACAGGCAGGGACCGGACAGGGGTACTCGTGAGTCTAACTTCTTTGCTGTTCGTCCTCCATTCGCGGATCTTATGAATGGAGCACAAGGGTGAAGTGGGGTTCAAGCACAGTTCACATAAAGACATTCCGCATGAAAAGATTTGGAAGTGAACGACACTGACAGTAGAATACCGAAGTGGTATCTTCACCCATTCCGCCGAGCAAGAGGAAGTCGCCAAGGCCGTTACCGCTGAAGTCCAGGACAAATAGTGAGTGCCATTCCTCATCTCTGGGTTTTCACTCCTGTTGGCAAGCCCTTGGCCTTCCTAGATTCCCACCAGCATGCGGCTTCTAATTGACAAACGTGATGACCCCTTGACCCCACGTTATTCCGGATGGGAGCTAACAACAGTCTAAAAGGCAAACCCATCGCCACAGCCATCATCGCCGCGGGCAAGTGGTACGATGGAGAGGACTACCACCAAGAGTACCGTGAGTGCCCTCACGCTTCCACTAGACGAGCACTAGCTGACACATAGTCGACAAGAACCCGGGCGGATACGAGTGCCCCACGCACCGTTTCTACTGGTAGATGCACGTGTGACCTGATGTAACAAACCATGTACATTCTCGGACTTCTGATTCGCAACACACAACGCATGTCGCGCAAACCTGACACGCATGCCTTGCAAACTCAAAGCAAAACAAGGTGGCACGTTGCGCTCAGGCATGGTGGATTCCAGCCCATTATGCTTGATCTAATCCATGACTTATTGACCTCTTTCACGCCTCGCACTGACGAGTTCGATCGGGAACCGAATCGAGGCCAAATGGTTTTTATATATCGTCTCAGTTGGCGCAGGCGGGATGTCCAGCATGGGTGATATGTCTGATCGAAGGACAGGTACTCACAGACGCCCGCCTTCTTCAAGCTGCTCTAGATCCTCAAAGTGTCACTTCCGCGGGAGTCGGGGGACTTGTGCGATTGGCGGAAACGCTCGTTCGTGCAGCAAACGATTGAAGGTGGTAGCATATCCATCAAGACCGGGGGGTTGGACCAGTGGACCCCAATCTTCCAGCTCCAAATGCCTCCGGTCGTCGTGATCCTATTGAATTCTTACGACGGCATGTCGAATACGATGTGCGAAGCCACGGAGCGGTAAACGCAGGCTACCTCAACACCAAGTCATCAGATCGACGGATCTCTCGCAGCGGGGAGAGGTGGGGGCCGACACTGGTCGCAAATCACGGAGAAGGCGGTGCCCAGGACGGGCTGGGAGATCTGTCAGCGCAGACAGGTTGAATAAGCTTTGTCGTTCTTCATAGCAAAGGATGACGCCGATGATGTCCCGCTCTATAACGATCTCCGGCTCCGCTACACGGGAGTCGAACGTGTTAGTCACCGAGGACACGTTCCAACTGCTGATCTATCTTTAGATTCCGCTGGGCGGTGCCATTCGTTAGCATTCGTAAGTGCAAAGAGGTCATCCGCACATCCAGGCCGGGGACATGTGCTGGAAGTTGTAATCCATGCGATCGCTCGTCCAATGGGGATCTTGCGGTGGTCCATGTTGAAAGACTGCATGATTCCTCCTTCGCTCTGGCTCGCTGCCGGGGAAAGGGACATACATTACGTTCAGTCCCACCTCGGTCGTGTTCGGACGGGTTGACGAGCTTACCGTAACTCATCCAACGTGCACACCCACGTATACTACCGGGAGCGTTCGTCCGCACCTCGGGCTATGAATGAGGTACAATTGCGAAGTTATACCTGACAGTCGTCGAACAGCCGATGAGACGTAGGAATGCATCCGATGGGATCCCAGGTCCCAATGTGCCCAATGTCGGGCGCTTCGCTGCCGTCATCTCGTACGGTATGATCAACCAACGGCAATGCCCTACAGCATGCGTGATTTGTGCCTTTCGTCCAGATGGACCTCTTCCTCTTCTCTTTCGGCCGGGAAGACCGGAAAATGTTCAAGTGAACACTGAGTACTGTCCCAGTTACTGCTGGAACGCTCGCCTTGGGATATCCGGTTCCTGGCAATGTCTCGCTTCGTGCCTGCACATCCAGTCGAAACGCCACTTTCCGACGGGACGAGGAGGCTTATCCCTTGTCGTGGTGAGCCCGCGGATCTGTCCCGTCCTTGACGCCTGCTTGCATAATGTCACCCTCGTTTCTGCTGCGCTGTAAGGTACCGCGCACAATGGGTGAGATGGTTCAGCGGACAATGAGGGAGTATAATCTGCAATGACCAGACGTCGCAAGCCGTCAGATGTGCCATGTCGGGAGACCCCGCGACTTTCGCCCGCGCATTTGCTGGCATCTTTAGTGGCGTTTCAAACTCTTACCTCCCGAGACTGCGATATTTCGAACGCCAAATCTCTTCCGACCAGGACGGATCTGATGGACCTGAACCGAAGAGGAAATGCAGGGGTCGTCTCGGATCAATGCGTCAGGTCCCTGCATGTGATGTAGTCGGGCCGAGTAACAATTATGCGGATGGACAACGTTAGGCACGTGTGAATCGCGCCCGTCTCTCATCATTGATCGTCGTATACCGAATGGGCGATCTTGAGTTGAAGGCGGGTAGACGCCACGATACGGGTGAGTGAGTGCCTTTGGGCGGGAAGATGACATTGGGGAGGCTGTCGGGCATCACTGTCCGCTCAGGTGTCGAGGAGAAAAAAAAAAGAGTTGGTCTACTCGGTCAAATCAATTCCGGTCTGAGGTGTATATATAGCGCTCTGTGACCACCATTCTCTTCTTCACCCCAACAACTTCCAACACTCTAACTACCAAACTATCAAACCCAGCCCGATCCAACCCAACCCAAAACCAAACCTTTCACAATGAAGTTCGCTGCCGCTATCATCGCCGCTGTCTCCCTCCTGGCCTCCGCCTCGGCCCTCACTACCCCTTCCTCCACTTGCAACCGTGACAACTGTTACCGTGATGTCCTCGGTACCTCGGGTGTCAACGCCGAGGAGAGGCTTATGGCTCGAAGGGGTGACTGTTCCGCCATTCTGGGCTGCACTTCGACCCCCGCCGCCGCTGTCGAGACCACCGTGACCACCATTCTCGCGGGTACCACCACTCTCACCCTCGAGAAATCCACCGCCCAGCCCACCAACATCCCGGGCCCCGTCTCCACCTGTGGTGGCAACATGCCCCCAGCTTACGCCCCTTGCGGTGGTTCGTTCGAGAGGTACTCTTCTGCCTGCTCATGTGGTGGCATCACCGCTACCACCTCGGTTGCTCCTGTCCCAACTGTCTTGGCGACCATCACCGCCACCCAGCCCGCCGTCACCGTTTACGTTTAAAGGGATAGACTCGAATGAGTATGAGGCATGGGGAAGATACGTCAGGGCGGCGCCGAGGATGGGAATAGTGCCGATACATTCCGGATTTTATAGTTGATTACGCTTCACGCTCTTTTTGATTGGGTTTTATGGATGCAATATTGTTCTTGCCATGTGCCATACTGAGCGACGTCAATCCGCTTCAGTGCAGCACAAGCCAATTGATACGTACTAAACGCCTTGTAAGATCTCGCTGCAATGATTCGAAACGTTCGTTCCGGCACGTACGTCTCCCGCAAAGTGCGTGATCTCCGACTAGTACTCCTACCTAGATCTCAGTCTTCATCAGGATCTGGTCAGTGGAATCAACGTTCAGTCTCTGATGTCAGGTCGCGGTAGGCCTTGTTGTGGGTCTTCTGAGCAGCTACGACCCCGCTAGATCCGTGATGAGCCAAATGTCACGACAGTACCTCGTCAATTCTATCTGGGCAGCAGCTAGGGTGAGGGTGCGTAGTGCGAGCAAGTACACATGCGTTCCGACGCATCATGTGTCATTAATGTCGGACCACGTGTCGAGAGAGTGAGATAGTTCAGTCTTCCGTTCAAAAGGGTCATGATATCACCATGACCACACACATCGTTGCGTCGGGCATCGCTTCGCCCCCGAAACCTATTGTGACGAAACACCGCCTTTGCCTGCCTATTCCTCATCCGAAAGGTGACTGAAGTAGAAGCGATTTAGCGTCCGTTTTGGGACACATTCTCATCTCATCAACAAAGAGTGTCGTGAACAAACGTCATCATTGCAATCTCGTAATCTATCCAGGTGTCCCGTCATGAGTCACCTCGATTGCTCGCGAGCCACGACTTTCAAACATACAAGTGAGATTTACGTCCTATATGATAACACCAAGGTGTTTGTCATGGTGTCCTGACACATTCCGAAACTCCAATTGCCTCCGCACAGCGAGCGTCAATGGTCAGGAATTCAAGCTCAGAATGACGCGTAGCGGTGCAAGCCGGCCCCAGTGCGGAATGTCCTGCTAACGAGCTTGTCCATCTCACAAACGTTGGGCAGCCCTTTCCAAGCGTTCCGTTTCATCCCAGAGTTATTTGACCTCCTGCTTTTCGGTCAACACGCTAACGGTATCCTCGGCGTCATCATGAAATCCATTGGGCGCTTGCCATGCCTCTCGCTTGGCCTCAGGAACATGGGCACCTCGATACTCCACTCCGAGTGGGTGAATGCGTTCCCGCTCTAAGATCGAGTTGAACGCTTAATGACGATTTTGGGTGTTGCCCGATGCACGCATGCGCAGATGCCAATGACATTGGGGATCGTTTGTCGGCAGGAGCACGAGATTGCCTCTTTGGACCAGAATGGAGGTGGTAAGCTCCTGAAATTCCCTCGGCTTCCCTTGAGACATTTTGGAATCAGGCGCAACGGCCGGAGAAAAATCTCAAATCTGCTTACTCTCCTATATTGCTTCCACCGCCTCGTCCCTGGGAGGCGTCTCACATGAAGACACTTCCCGCTTTTCTCCATCGAGATCGTTGCCTGCACACGATAAATTTGCCCTCGTCAAGTCCCCGTCCCCCTGACATTCATTTCCAACCGCTTCACATTTCGTTACCGAGGGTCCTTGCCATTTGCTCACTTGCCGTCTGCTGCCCTTGCCATTTGCCACCTGTTTCCCAGTCAGATCACCCAGCCGAACTTGTTTTCGAATAGTCAGAACTGCCTCATCGCCTCGTGTGACCAACTAGGGCAAAGGCACCTCTTTGGCAGGTTTCGTTATTCAAATCCCAATCCAAGAACAGACGTGTCATATGTAATTTTATGTCGTACTTCCCCTCACACCCCCTCTACCCCTTCGCCCCCCATTTCTCGGTCCCCTAAACTCTCGGCAGACCCTTCTACATTGGGTTTCGAATCTGTCTGTGCTCTCCCGATTGGCCGCTCGTCCTCCGGCGTCGGACCAAAGAGCGGCACTATTGGTGCACCCAGCTTTGCTAGTTCAGCGTTTCGAAAAAGACCGTACCTGTTCTGTTCCAAACTATCCTCTTCCTCATCAAAACATTCACCTCATCACTGGGCAAGGCTGTAACAACTAGATCCGAGGTTGCGGTGCGACTCTCCCTTCCCACGAAACTCCTCGACGAGACGAGGACAGGCCCCTCAAACGCTCGCCCATCTGAGGCTACAGTCTGACAACCAACCTTTCGCTCAACGATACCTACCCATATCGCGATCGGTAATAAATCTTTCGCCATGTTTGCCAGAAATCATTAACCAGATCCGTTCTTCCGCCCTAGGCGTCAACGACCCCAATCACCACTCCACACATTGACGACAAGCTATAACAATAATATCACAGCATTTTCCCGACATACCATCATGGCGACCTATACCTCTCTTCAACAGTCAAACGGCAACGCCGACGCTCGATCGAGATCGATGAGGGTCTTCACCGACATCCCTTCCTTCACCTGTCCGTTTACCGCCTCGCCTTCGGTTTGTACGCCGAATGAAGCATCCTCTTCCACCTCGCCTTCCAAATTCATGTCGTTCCCAAAACAACACGTCCCCGCTTCTTCCTATTCGACCGATTCCGAGCTTCTCTCCGACATTGAAAGTCGTCTGTGCTCTCCTTCCCTGCTCACTTCGCTCTTCCTGCGCAACCCTTCTTCTTCTTGCTCGACGTCGACATCTGATCAAACGACCCCTCTCACTCCAACTGGCTCCAGACCTATCCTTCGACGTCCAGAATGTACCTCGGCAAGCACGAGCGCAAGTGAAGATGGTGGGCGTCTCGCGTGTGACAAGATCGGTCTGGGTCTGAGCAGTGTCCGACCGGAAGGCGTCTTAGCAAGGAAACGGTCCACCCTCACTTTTGCGGTGAAATGCCCGGTAACATCCGATTCCACGCATTCCCCTCCTTCCTCGTTCTGCCGTCCAACCCGAAACCTCGCTCGATCGCCTGCGCGTTTACCCGTTTGGAATGTGAACGAGGACGAGGAGGATGAAGAGGAAGATGATGAAGATGATGACGAGGACGAATACCGCGAATACAGCTCGCCCCTCTTCGACGAAGGCAGTGAATCCGATGATGAAGGATATCAAGAGGATTCCGAGGGCGGGTTCACCGACGACGAGGATCTTATCGGCACGTTCACGGGCCTTCCTCAATCCCAATGGGTACCTTCCGCTCGATGGACCGCCACGCAGTCTTCCGCGCCAAGACGACGAGTCACCCAAGATACTTCTTTGCCGACGTCAGACGACGGTAGCGTGATTTATCAGCCCCGTGGACGCAAAATATCCATTGCGACTACGAAGCCTGATCGATGTTCAAGGCACGTCTCCCCCCCACCGAGCCGCGCTCCTACCCCTCCTACGCCTTGCCCACCGGCAGCACGTTCTCCATCTGCGATCGGACTCTGCCGCCGCAGACAAACTACCGAAGTGCCCATGGTTGCGTCGAAAGGGATGGAAAGGAGACTAGGAGAGCCATCTTCCATGCACCTCGCACCCCCAGGTCGATCCGCTTCCATGTTAAAAACAGGCACACCTCAGGCGAAATTCTCCTGCCCACCCACTTCCATTTTGCGCAACGTCTCGTCCAAGGTCTGCCGCCGTATCCCCGAAAAGGCAGATCTCAAATTGCAACGCCGCGTGTCCGCCCCAGCATGCTCGAATGTCGTCGCTGCGCGATCGACCGCTGAGCAGGACATCGGGCGTGGGGCGAAAGAAGGGTTGGAGGCGTTTCTGCGAAGGGGATCAGAGTGTCGGCCAATACAGCAACATACAGCATAGAATTCTCCCAGAGATTGACGTGTAAGGACCGCAGAGCAGCAGTACATTATATTCTTGGTTGTAGTTGTATAACCCATAATTTGCATGACATTACACATTGGCCTCAATCTGTGTTCTGTGCACGCAATCGAAACTCATGTGTACATGATCACGATGCGGAAAACATTATGATTGACCTCGGGGAGAACTTGTCAAGCTACGCGGCGGTTAGACGAGCAAGCGAGGATACTTGAGCTTATCAGATAAACAGCCTCTCAGTTAAACAGCCTCTCAGTCCTCACTCCTCCCTTTGTGTCCGCTCCCTTACAGACAGCCTCTCAGTCCTCATTCCGTTGCTTTGTGTTCGCTCTCCTATAAGACACCTGAACACATCTCGCGAAATCGTTATCATCTCGTTCGAGCGGTCCATCTTTAACCATCTGCCATGGCTATAGAAACATCCTCCCTTTCGTCCAAGGCGAAAGCCACGGTTGTTCTTGAACAAGTCACTCCCGAGACTCTGTAAGTCCAGCACAACCCGCTGTAACCCACCACCCGGGCGAAAAACCCTTCTGACCCCAGTCACACGTATGCTCCGCGTCTCGGCGCCATACTCTCCGCGCAAGTGCTCAACGGCACCTCCAACAACTTCCTCCTTCCCTTTTCCGCGACTGAAGCTACCACAGTCTTCTCCCGCGTCCTACCCTCCCTACAGATTGCCAATGGACCCGGAGGAGTTCTGATGTGGGTCGCGCGCCTACCTCCTGGCGAGACGCCGCTTCCGTCCACCGATATAGATGGGAATGCGACGGGTGCCGACAATGTCATTGGGAGTGTACAGCTCGCTTTCCACATGGCTCCGAATGGACGGTTCAGAAGCGAAGTGAGGAAGCTGCTGGTGGATGAACGATACCAACGGAGAGGTATCGGAAGACAGTTGATGCTGCAGCTGGAGGAAGCTGCCAGAGCGGAAGGAAGCACATTATGCGTGAGTTTGATTTTCGTGTCCCCCTGTTTTTGGCTACTTTTTCTCCACCATCCCTCCTCATCATATTCCAAGGCATGCTTCACCGTCGCTCATTACGAAATGAAGGAACATACCAGATTCAGGAGGACTCAGCTAAGAGGCAGCTTCTCGATACCGAGCAAGGAGGACCTGGAGAAGCCCTCTACAAGTCGATGGGCTGGCAAACAGCCGGTATTGTCCCAAACTACGCTCTAGTGCCCAATGGGGAAAAGAAAAACGGGGCAGTGTTCATGTACAAGGAGTTTTAAGGATTAAGGCGGGGAAGATCGCCCCCTGGGCACATATGCTACGGCCTGGATGAAGTGACCAGCAGTTGTTCTTTGACGTTGGGCTGCTGCTTATTTTACTGCGGCGCTACTTATCACATTCCAGCTCATAGCTATATTGAGCTCTTCGCCGAGGTTGTTGTCTCAACCACACCGTAAAAGATCGCCTGGGCGAATTTCTGGTGCACTTCTGGATCAAGTTTATCCTCACCGCCTCTCTCAACGGAGAGCTTGAGAAATCGCCGAAAGAGCACGTCTGCCGTTGGACCCACTGATATGAAAGTCGATGTCGCTTCACTCAAGAGATTCACCATTACGATTTAGCTTATACTAAAGACACAGCTCAGCAGACACATGGCGGGGAGCTTATTCTACCTGGAGCATTCACTAGAGGATCCGAACCTTGGTCGTTTACGCCATTCCAGTCCTTCTCAAGGTTATTGTCTTTATACTCAGTCCCTTGTCAGCCTTATGTTCTTTTTCGGCGGGATTGATTGATGTAACACGCAGGCGATGGGCCACCAAGGCGGCTCCCACACCTTGTCAGCTGATGTCTGATGGCGGCACGCTTCCAGTCAACAAGGTCAGTTTACACAGAACAGCAAACGGAAGGACTTCTGTTCCTCAGTTACTGACAACGGCTAAGATACCAAGAGCGCTGCTGCTTGTTCCAGAAATTCCTGGAGGGATCAAGGGCCTGCTGAGATCAAATTCATCCCCGTTGCCATCCTGTCGAGACCGTGGCATATCGAGAATACGCCGGATTCCCGGAAAATGCAACTAAGGTCCCATGACGTGTCTGCAACGGTGTTACACCAGTGAATCTGGCATAGCGGAGTCGAGGGAATTGAAGGGGCAGGGGACAACATGGGCCCATGTCTTGCAACACAAACTTTGCCACAGGTGCCCTCTAGAGCATACGCTTGTTGTGCCAACACATACATCAGATTCTCAGGTATCTTCGTACGAATGAGCAGATGGCATGGTATAGGATATGCATATATCTGCTCATTCAACAGCTGGCCCGTCGAGAGCGTGTTCCTCCATGAAAATCCTGCCGAGCTCGTTCGACCCTCGTCTCCCGAAGCCAGTCCACTGGGCTTGTAAAGTCAATGCTTGATATGTAAGCCTGGTACATTGCCTCGAAATCTGCCTCTTCGCCTTCAATCCTAAAAATCGATGAATGACTGCTGCCTCCTTGGAAACTGTGACCGCGCCTTGAGCAGTCTATGGCCTCTTCAGTGAAGACGCCGGATGAGGGGCTGTGGCCTTGGGCGTTCGAGCTGTCGAAACTCAACCCGTCATTTGCACCTGGTGATGCGACCGAGATGGACTAGGTATGTATGGACACTGGACTGCTGGTGAAGGCAACATTGGAAACCATCCGCTGGACGTCATACTTTGGCAAGTGCTTGAGCGAAGCGCTGGCTTGCCTGATTTGGCTATGTCTGCCTGGCCGTTGGGCTAGATCGGATGACCGCCCTTTTGGTAGGGTTCGTGACGGGTTTGATTGAGAAAAGCCAGGGGGGCTGAAGCCGTTGCTCATCGACCCTGGAAAAGGTAATGGCGTGCTTGTACAATTCGGGGATGCGATAAGAGCGTGAGTGTTGTTGACTCTCTTCATAGCTACACTCATTCCCCTCATGAATGCTCGCCCAAGCTCTTGTGCATTGAAACGTTTCTCCTCGTCCTCCCGGATGTGCAGACCAAATCCAGACTCTCTACCGGAGCTCGCTGATGATCCATTCTCACAGGTTCCGCATTGCGAAGCTTTCTCTGCCAGCAGATCAGGCATTACAACTTCGGAAGTGACCTGTGCAGAGTTCGGGATTTGTCCGCCAGTCTTCACCCGGCTAGGCGTTTGAGCTGGCTCAAGTTCAGGCAAAACACATCGCGGTATTGTAGCCTCTGTCGACTCGCTTGGGGCATTGTGAGGTCCTCTCACATCGAGAAGAGTGTCCGCACATATCTCTTGGGACAGTGAGTCAGGGAAATACGAGCACGGAGATGGGATTACTTCAGGTCTGGTGGGCACGAACTGAGTCATGCCGTTTTCATCGTCTACCGTGGGTTCATGACTGGCTTCACGTCCGTGACACTGGTAGCCGGCGACGTCTTGATCTTCCTCTTTGATCAGCTCTTCCTCCCTATCCCTTGTGGAACACTGTTCCGCTGGCGTGCTCTCGTTGCTCATCATTTGAGCCCAGGTTGAGGGCCGGTCACTCGTCTTCATGACTTTGGATGTAGCAGGGTTGTCCAAAGATACTGGAGTAGCTCTAAAGTTCGAGGGGGCACAAGGTTTTGGTGCACGCGCAAATGGTGTAAAGGCGGAAGAGGAACGGTTTGGAGTTTTGCCCTTGCGATTCGGTAGGACTCGTCGTCTTGGTCTTTCTCTTCCGGAAGTGACCTTAGTCCAGCCTCTAGATGAGAAGCCGTGGTCATCTTGGCAAGCATGCCAGTTTCGGGTTCCAGTTTGAGCTGGTAGCGTCTTCATGTCAAAATCGTGTGTACACTCCCCGGAGTGGCGATTCAGTGTTTCGGCGTCCCTAACCACCTGTTCTGCCACCCTCGACATTTCGGAGTTTTTGGCGTTCATCAAGCTCCTTCCATGATGCACCACAGATATCAGATCATCGAAGTCGCCTGGTAGGTTTTTGCTGGGATAGCTCTGTAGTTTCTCTTTGAACTGTTCAATCATGATTTGCACTTCTCGCAATGTTGATAGAATCCTCTCCTCGTGGACCAGCGGATTGTCTTCGATTGCAGTGTCCAGTGTATCCCCCTTCCAAGCGATTTCCTTGAGGCTCATGGATTTCCATAGTGCTGGGTCTTGCTTGCGTTTGACAATAGCCACCCACGCCTGCAATATCTCCACGTCGTCTTGATTGAGCTCTAGGTCTTGCCGTGCGTCCTTGATCTTGTTGTCGACTGTCTTCACCTCCTCTTCCCATTGGCGCTCGAGGAGTGACCAGGGCTCTTCCAGAACCGATGCAAGATGATGATTTACTACTGCCCAACGTTGTAGTCCGGTAGCCGTATTCTGTAGCGATTCCTCCGTTTCTGGGTTGAGCTTTTCCTTGCCCACGGCGATCAGATCGATCCTGTTATCGTATTTACTCTCGACCACTCCGTGAGCAGCTTTCAGTAAGTCAGTAAATCTCTTCAGCTCAGCAGCCAATTTGGAAGCGGAGGATTTGTGTTCCCAGACCATTTGATTCGGGACCCATCCTCGGTCTGCCTCAGCTGTATCGGCAGGTATGGATCGACAGCACTTCGTAAGGCCCTGCACCGAGGGGTACATTGGCTTTGGCCACGTCTTGGCTGACCATTCATATTTGAAGCTATCCACCCGTACTGTGTGCGTTTTGCGGTCCCGTAGAGTAGTGAGCTTGCAGCGGTCGATGGGTAACATCGACAGCTCTCGGGACGTCTCCTTCGTTCTTGCAGGACCCGGTCCCTGGATATCTGTCTGGCTGACCAGGGCTTGTCTTGTGTGATACAAGTCAATCGAGTGTTTCAAGCCAATCGCATGCTCCCGATGATACGCCGCCGCATTCAGCTCGTTAACTAGCCCCCAAGCTTTATCCTGCCATTCATCTCGGACCTTTTCGCCATTACCACTTTCAACAAAAGTCGAGCCTTGTTTGGACACATCTGGCAGAAGATTGAGTTGACATGCCAGATACTTTTGACGCGCCATCTATAAATGATAATCCACATGAGCCGTCGCTGATATCCACCCGGCTTCAGCTTGTTCCAGCTCGGAAACAGCATTTGTTGCTTGAGCCGGTTGTGCAGCTTCACTCTTAGCTTTCAGCAGCACTGGGAGGACGCTTCGCTCCAGCAGATGGCTGAGGTCGCTGAGCGAGGAAGCATACTGCTCAAAGCTCTTCAATTCGCGAAAGATATGCTCTTTTGTCTGATCATGAGGCTGCATCGAGCTGTCTGCCGCAGATAACTTCCCGAGCTCGACGAGCTTTTTTCGCTTTTTCTTGTATTGCGCGTTTGTCCATTCCGCTTCCTTTTGGACCAAGTTTTGCCATTCCCGATCATAAGTGGATGCCGTATTTTCAGGCAAAGTGCTGATATCCAATGATAGCGATACACCATTCTCCCCCAGTCTGGCTCGACTGCTCAATACTTGAGGAAAGGAAAGAGAGTCACCGTCAGGTGACGTTATTTCAGACGCAACCACAAAGACCCCGTTCTTGGTAGCAAAGCTAGATTTGATTCCAATGTTTGCGCGTTCCGGTCCTTCCAGACTCTCTGGAAGGACGGAAGGCTGACGCGACTTTGATTCACTCTTCTTCGCCACGTTGTTCTTGAGAAGAGGTTGGTTGTATGTCGGTCAGATCAACGCCGCTGTTTTCGAATGCTGAGGATTTGAATGTCAAGGACGCTGTAGATATGAACAGTTCTGGGCACTTTGTAGACAGCTTTACAGCAAAGCACAGTGTGCCAGTGTGTGTCTCCTTTGATCAAAACCGGCCATCGGCCTGGAGCCCTCTGCCCATGCCATAACACGTTGTCGAATCTTCATCCTTTGTGCCTCTCACCCTCGAGACAGAGTCGGACATCAACGCTCGTTGTCTCGCGACGGCCTCCTTTAGCGGCCTAGCCGAAACGTAAACAACCTTCGGACAAATGGCGAACTTGGAGGTGTTGCACGATCGAAAAGGATCCTTACGATTGGCATGAACATTTCGATCGTATCTCATGAGACGTTACTTGATCACTTCTTTCCCTTCCTCTTCGCCTTTCCGCCTGGCACCACGACCAAGTCACCACCCTGTCCTGATTCACCCCCTGCCTCTTTCACCTTCAATCCAGCCTCCAGACTGAACATCAGATCCCTCACAGTGTCCTCGAGCCCCTTCACTTCTTCTTCTCGATCTCGCTTTCCCTTCTCCGCTTGGTCCACTTGTTCTCTCAGTTTGTTGATTCTCGCACTCAGTCCCTCTGCCATAGCTCGCTCGGCACTGAGAGAAGCTTGAAGTGAGCGGGCCAAATCAGCCGCTTTCTCCGCGCGCTTTTCCGCCTTGATCCGCGCGGCTTCAGCTTCCGCTTTGGCTCGCTCGGCAGCTTCCGCTCTTTCTTTCACAGCGTTGATCTCGTCCAGGCGGGAGGATTGCGAGAGGGTTTGAGACTCATAGTGCTGACGCATCGCCTCGAGTTGCGAAGATAGAAGGTAAGAATATTCTAGGGTAATAGCTTCGATGGTCGACATTTTCTCCTGGTCGTCGCTCGAAGGTCCTGCGTCGTCCTGGCGCCCATTGGCGTCGGGCAAAGGCAGAGGAGACGGCGAATGGGAAAGTTGTCCGCGTTGTGCAGCGGCTGTAGATGATGATGAAGAGATCCGAGGCGCATAAGACGTGACGAGGGACGACGCGGAAGGCAGCTCGACAAGCTTTCCGTCTGTCCGAGTCTGTATCAGGCGATGAACATAACTTGTATCAGCAGCCGACAAGGGAGATACTTACTTGTCCCCATTGTAGTCCCACACTCGTTGAGTATCCAACTCCATCGCTAGCACATGGCCACTTTCTTCCCAATGCCGCCTCGCATGCGCCTTGCCCGGTTCGTACCTTCCACAACCGACGACCCCGCAGATGACACAAATCCAATTGTTCGAGGTGAGGCCACACGTCCCGCATTTGCTTAATCGAGTGATCTCATCTCTTTCCGAGTGATGCAACGGACTGGGGGAAGCGAGCAGTAGGTGCGAGACTCGACAGACCGGACATCTTGAATCGCCCCATTTCCGCAGGCAGTCGCAATCGAACGTGTGGGCGCATGGAAGGGTCACTAGACCAGTGACCGTCGAATCGAGGCGCTCCAGGCAGACAGGACAGGATGGTAGCTCGAAAATCGAGCCGTCTGGCACGCCCTTTAACAACGAGGTAAGGACTTTGGCGCGAGAGGAATAGATAGAAGGGGGAAAAGCAGGGACAGCACTCGGCGGGGAAGAGAACGGTTCGGCGCGATGAAGTACGAGGTGGTGTATGCGAATGGGATGACACGTTTCTCTAGCATCCAGAGTTGAGAACGGCCGACCAGTAAAGATGACGAGAAAGTCGCTTGCTTGTAATGGGTCACGGAATTTGAGGAGAACGATTGAGCGGTTGGGCGTAGTTGCTTCTCTGAAATGTCAGCGATCGAAATACAAGCACGAAATGTCGATAACGGTATAGCATCACTTGCAATGATGCGCCGTCCAGACTCACCTGATCATTCTGACTCCTTCCAGACAAGTCGCCCATCCTCCTATGAACTCTAGAAAGTCCGCTGGTCTCATCCATGCAGGCACAGCCAGTATAGCTACTAGACTCCCATCTTCTCCCTCTGCTTTGTCCCCTGCCCATTCGCTTTCTTTTCCGCCTGAACTCGACGATTCTCCAACGGGATGAGCGTCTAGCGAGGCGATCAGAGTCGGTGGGGGCGCGTGTCGAAAGAGATGAACTATGCCTCGACCGACAGAGCTTATGCCAGAGGCAGATGTGTTTCCTAATGGGTTAGGCCCGGGAAAGTGACCGAGTAGCGGTTGAAGCGACAGATCGTCAGGAGTCATCCCGTTTGCGATAGTCTGGGAGTCTCGATTGGGTGCACCCGTAGCTAAATACTTAGACGGAACCGAAGATCCGGGCACGGCCTTGTGCGGTACATGCTTCTTCCGAGGGGTAGTCGGCATGATATTCCGAGACGGAGTGGAGGGATAATCAATACTCTTCTCGCGAGAGAAGTCGACCCAATCGACAGTGGTATCTCCTGCTCTTGGTAGACTATAATCGAGAGTTGCTTCAGGGTGCACAGAGATGATTATAGAGTAGAAGGGACGAATAAGCGGATTACTCATGTTACATAGTATATGGTTGAGTGTAAGAGAAGAGTAGAGCCGGCGGTGGCAAGAGCGTATTCTAAACCATGACGTGGTGTCAGTGATAAAGGCAACAGCATTCGATGCGACAGCTGTATGCATCTCAATATATGCATTTCACTGCCCACTAGTGCGAACCGTTCCTTTGTTCTATTGTCTCCAGTCGTACCCCTTATCGATGCGCTCCTTGGCTCCTTGATGTACCCAAGTAAAATAGGCAACGATGCTCGTCCTTCTTCATTGACCTCGTAGTTGTGGTTAATCACGGTGGACCATGGCTTCAGGCCAACCTATGGGGAATGAGTTCGCAGCCTGTTCAATGCGCAGCTGAGAGACACAGCCTTGTTGCAGCTTGTGCCCGATCGCTCAAGGGGGCAGTACGGAGTGATGTTGCACAAAAGCGCCGGGGAATCGCCGGCAGAGGCTCGGCTTTCCCATATCCCGTCTATATAAGGTATAGAGCGAGTGAATGGTGTTAAGATAGACTTGGCATCCACCAATCTAACCAATTCTCAAATGACAGACTCTGGTTACAGCAACGAAAGAGCGACCTGGGCAGAGCCATGGAGAACCCAAGCGGAAACGGAGGGGTATTCCCAGAATCATGTGCCCTCTACCGCACAAACAATGTATGCGATCGACGATTCTTCCCGCTCGCCCAGCGAATCCATGGTACCAATATATACGGGAAACCCTGTGATGCCAGTGTCGCATCTGGTTCCACCTCCCATCCCCTCCCGATCATCATCGGGTCTCAGCCGACCGAGCTCGAGTCGCGGCTCAAGTTTCGGTGAGTAGGTGGGACGGGAACGAGATCCAGCTAAAGACACAGATGAATCCATCCCAGGGTATAGTGAAGAAGGGACCGATACACCACTCGACGCCAAGGAAGAGGATCTATACAAACCCCTTTCTCCTGAAGCGGAGAAGGCTGCTCGCAGACTGACAATGAAAGATGCGACGGGTCCTGGTAACAAGACAAACGAGCAAGACCCCTCCGGAGTGACCGCGATCGACACGGCAGGCAAAATCGAGTTGTCGCTGAACATCACAAAAGCTCTCCCCAATCTTCCGGTCGCGCCTGATACGCATCATTCATCAGCCGATCTGATGTCATTATCTTCGCCAGAGGATTGTCCTCCGCTCAACATCGTCATTTTCATTGTTGGCTCCAGAGGTATGACCTTTCGGAATGGTCCGCACGAGTTGAGGCTGATTTTGTAGGTGATGTTCAACCCTACATCGCCCTCGCGCTAGGCTTGATACGGGCGAAAGGTCACCGGGTGCGACTAGCGACACATGGCGAATTCGAAGCATTCGTCCTGGAGGCAAATCAACATCTACGTGGCGAGGTAGACTCCTCTGGCCGGCCTCTGGAAGGGAAGTTGGAGTTTTTTGATGCCGGGGGAGATCCAAGGGAGCTCATGAGTTATATGGTGAAAAGTATGTCTTCTCGCATGAATCTTTACGAAGCAACTGACCAAAGATCCCGGCCTCATGCCCGGCATAGGGTCCATGATCAACGGCGATATCAAGTCTAAACGACAAATGACTGCTGCGTATCTGAAAGGCTTCTACAACTCGACGTTTTTTCCCGACAGGCGTAATGGTCCCTTTGCTGCCGATGCCATCATCTCGAACCCTCCAGCTTTTGCTCATATCCATGTAGCCGAAGCGTTAGGTATACCACTGCACATGTCTTTCAGTGAGTTTTTAGCGCTAACAGAAAGAGCGAGATCTAAAATTAGCGATGCCATGGACACCGACCACGCATTTCCAGCATCCTTTGGTGACAATTAAAGACTCCAATGCAGAACCAGGAATTGCGAATCACATCTCCTTTACAATGGCAGAAGTGCTGTGAGTACTTGAATCTGACCAAAGTGCTCGACCTGCGGGAGGGATAGCGGGTCTTTTGCTGCTCCGATCCTGACATGCAGCATGTGGCAAGGTCTGGGCGACCTCATAAACAAACTCCGGTCATCCATGCTCGGTCTCAACAAACTGTCACTCAGAGAAGGACCGTCCTTGCTCAATCGGCAGATCATCCCTTGGACTTATTGCTGGTCACAAAGTCTGATTCCTAAACCGAAGGATTGGAAGAAACAAGTCGATATTGCGGGCTTCTACTTTTTACCCGGGTCCAGCACTTTCAAACCTGACGAGGAATTGGTCGAGTTCTTGAAGAACGGAGCCGCGCCCATGTACATAGGGTAAGACAGTCTCATCTATCATGGTAGAGGATCTACGCTGATCTGGCAGATTTGGCTCTGTACCAGTCAAAGATCCTGCTGCTATGACGAGTAAGCCCAAGTCAATGACATCGAACGACCGCTTACCTTCAGAAACGATATTTGAAGCGGTGAAAATGTCGGGGGTGAGAGCACTAGTCAGTGCTGGCTGGGGAGGCTTAGGAGGGGTTGAGACCCCACCGGAGGTGTTCATACTGACCGGTCAGTCTTGAAGGCGTAGAGCGTGCTGACGAGCAGGGTCCATTCCGCACGATTGGCTATTCGCGGATGGTCGGGTTTCAGCAGTATGCCACCACGGAGGTACGTTGCCTTTTTCTGCTCAAAGCACCGAACCTCACACAAAGGAGCCGGAACTACCGCTATCGGTCTTCAGAACGGTCTGCCTACGATAGTCGTACCCTTCTTCGGAGATCAGCAGTGAGTTGAAGCTATCGCGAGTGACCCGCTGATTCAAGATTCTGGGGAGACATGATCGCCAATGCCGGAGCCGGACCGAGACCGATCCCGCCGAAGGAGCTCGACGCGTCTACTCTGGCTCAGGCGATCGGATTCGCCTACTCTCGCGAAGCTCAGGTTGCTGCCCAGGACATGGGTAGAACGATCAGAGCCGAGGACGGAGTCGGTTCTGGGGTGAACAGCTTTCATAGACATCTGCCTTTGGATAACATGCGGTGAGTATCTCTCAGTTGCATTTCGGCTTACCGGCAGATGTCAAGTTGACCCCACACGAGCTGCTATATGGTGGTCCAAGCAATACCACCTTCGTCTATCCGGAGCCGCAGCGGGAATGTTACATCGAGAAGGAGAATTGGACATTGAGCAGCTGATCCTGCATCGTAGGATCTCTTCCTATCCGTCGCAAAGTGACTTGCTGAGTACAGGGTCCAAGGAGTACGACTTTACGCGACACGACGCAGACCCTGCTACGGGAGTGATCCAAGGAGTAGCACATGTGGTGACTACCTCCTTCGAAGGAGTTGCCGAGCTTTTCTACTCACCCGTAAGCATTGATTCAGAGAGTAGGTTCTGATCCCAGGCTCAAGGCGTACTCAAATTGACATGGGGAATCTACCATGGTAGGTCAGCGATTGCTGCTACTGGTGCCTGACTGACATGCCAGCAATGTTCAGCATCGTCTATGACGTGTGGGAGGGAATCGACAATCTACCTGGGATGATGGGATCGGATGTCCGGGAGAAGGGTAAAATCACAGGGTTTGCTTCGGGCTGCAAAGAAGCTGGCCTCGGTTTAGGCTACGGCATATGGGACGGAATCACTGGATTGGTTACAGAACCAATGATGGGGGCAAAACGCGACGGGATTAAAGGAGCCTTCCGAGGTGCTGGTAAATCCAGTGAGCTATTCTACTTTTCCTGACCTTCTCAACTGACATCAGTCGTAAATCTCGTTTCACGTCCAGCATCTGGTGCCCTCGGTCTGGCTGTCATGCCCTTTCAAGGAGCCACCGCAAGCGTCAAGAAGGTGTTCCGTCGCACTCCGGAAGCCGTATACCGGACTCCTCGCCAACACCTGTCGTTTGTTCAAGCCGACATCATGACGGCTGTGGACAAAGAGCAGATGATGAGAGCCTGGCGTGAGCTTACTGAGCCGCAATCTATCAAACAGCGGAAACACGACATGAGAATGAGGCGGCACAGACTCTTTTTGAGAGGGGAATTGGTGGATCCACGACGACTACGCGTTGATCCAACTACTGCCGAAAGTTGGTCAGGATCTCCGGCACCACCTATGGAGAACACATCCGTTGTCGTCGATAGGCAGATCAGAGAAGAAGAAATCAATGTCCCGCCGCCACAATACGGGCGGGGCAAGGATGAAGTGTAACGAATTGAAAAGTGTAGCGGCGCGAACCGGCGTGAAGGCGGCCATCAGAATCCGAAAGAATTTGTAGGTATAGACTTGTGACGAAAGGATTGTAGCTTGATTGGTGAACATGTACATTGATGTGATACGAGGTCCAAGCAAAATCATACGCAAAGGTATTGCGGCTGCGGCGCGGACAAGCCGGTCGACCGCCTATTGCTTCTAGGCTGGTTTCTGCACTCATTCGCATATGGGGACAACTGCATCAAAAAAAAGCAGACCCGCTGCTTTCTAGATAGGGCGCTGTTTTTTACCACGAGCCTCAAAATCGCTGGACAATCCCATACTGCTTGCTTCCTTCGCGCCTGTCGACCTATCCTCCGCTAACCAGCGTGGGACGAGCGGAAACTGATAGAACATCTCCGTGAGTTTTTGCCACTGTAGAACTTTCAGCAGCAATACCAAATCGTGGAGTGCGGGCCAACGTTGTTGCTGGCGATCACGCATGGGTAAAGGAGGTGAACAACCTCGAACAATATCGATATTACGAGCTTGATTGACAATGGAGAAGGCTGGAGTCAAAACGAAACCGCTCCATCTGCCGGATCGGTTAAGCTGGAGTCTCGAGAAGTGACCTCATCTGGTCCTACCTCTGCGCTTCTCTGCCGCCTGTGACAAGTCTTCAGCCGAATCGGAATCCGTCCAGCCGATCTGCCCGATTAGCCGGTCCACTCTCGGTGCGCATACGACCTTCGGCTGTGATACCACGCTAAGATGACCTCTTTGTAGCACCGCCAAGAAGATCGAGCGTGCTGACGTGAGAGTAACCGAGAACGAATAGACCTCTGCGGCCGATGAGAAACGATGCGAAGAGGTGCACCACAGCTGGACGTGACGGGTTTCCTCGAGCAACTACCTGGCCAAATGTGAATCCTTCTGGTTGAATACTCTCGCCTTGTTCGCATGGAGTCCGAAGATATCTATATCTACTGTCAGTTTCACCTTCCTAAGGATGCTCCCATATGCCCTGGGCATGGCTGAGATATGGTGTCCGAAGACATCGGCCGACGTTGACCACCGAAGGGATCCAATAAATTGCCGAGAACACACAATATGAGATTTTGCCACTGAATCAAGTTCGTTCCTGCTGCGGCCGAAATTATCTAGCGGCTCTTGGCAGGACCGTTCTTATCTGATACGATAGCGTGCTTTCGCTAAACCCATGTGGTACTAACCCGGAAAGCTCTCTGCCGACCTATTCACGGCTTGCATCTCACCGCTACAATCGGCCGGCATCGACGTGGTCCACATGCCTACGTAGACCCAGGCGTGCTTCGAATCGCCAAGATGTACGGGACATGAACGAGAAACGAGCGATTCCAATTCGAAGATATGTCGAGGTCCGGAGGCCAAGCACATCTGGACGACTCGGCATTGCAATCTGTCGGCCGCAGGAGACACATTTGGGACGTCCGGCAGAAAGCTTTCGATATAAAAGGTGACTGAAGCACTCGTGCAGTAAATCATCACCCAGTTCCAGTTGATCGCTTCAATCGGTCTTTCAGTCTATAAGCCTGCTTTCAAAATGCTCTTTGCTACCGCCGCTGTTGCTCTTCTCGCCGCTGGGCCCGCATTTGGCCAGGCTGTCCGTCGAACAGACGACGATGGCAAGCCATCAGGTGAGTCACGAGATCAGCCCGTAGTGCAACTAACGCGTAGCTTCCACCTTCTTCCCGCCCAACCGAGGCTCCAACGCCCTCGTATCTAAGATCAGCCCCTGTCAAGGCTACGAGCAGGGATCTCGTGTCGACTACCCGTTGACCGGCGGTGTCATCTCCTGGGGTGCGATCAGGGATATCCACAACATCACCATCCGTTACTCCACCGACGGCAACCCGACTAGCCAAGATCAATTTCAGGATGCTTTGACCAACGTTGACATCACCGGTTACACTGGCGAAGTCTGTATGCCGGGTCCCAACTGGTCGTCTCTCGGTCTCTCTGCCGGTGACGTGATCACCATGCAGTTCTCGTACACTGCCGGACCCCAGCGTACCGAGCAGTTCGAGGTGAGACTTATGATAATCAATAAGTCTTGAGCTCACGCCAGTGTTCCGATCTTACCCTCGTTACTCCGACCGAATTCGAGGCGGGTAACTGGGACACCCAGTGCATCAACCGCATCAGCTCAACGCAAACTAAGCGAGTCTCCGCTTCCAACCCCAACCTCTTCTCCCTTCAAAAGGCCGCTGCTGCCGAGGCCGAGGCGTCTGCTAGCGCTGCTATGGGCGGCTCTAGTCTCAACGTCACCGAGGCTGGTGTCATCGGTGCCATGGTCACCCTTGGTGCTGTGCTTCTGACTTTGTTCGCTGCCTACTTTGCTGGGGTTGTTTCTTTCGGCAAAAACAAGAAGCAGATCAAGCACACCTACCACGACTCTTCGGTAAGCTCCTAAGGCGGTGGGAGTTTACGGCTAACGGTTAGGACGCAAAGACTGTTTCCTCGGTCTAAACTTTACGGACGAGTCGGAGACGTGGGGATGTTTTTCATAATCGGCTTCCAGTAGGAAACATATTCGATGCATACACTCTCTTCAGGCTCTTTTCCAACTCTTTGACCGTTTGACCGACGCTCTTTTAACAAGACTATAATCATACACATCTGAACCGAACGACCGTCAAAACCATCATGCGACCCATTCATTCGGTCGCACAGGAGCAAAGTGAGGCTCGTACACCTTGGGAGGGAAGGGCGGCTGCTGGAAAGGTACCGAATAAGAGTGTGAACCGCTACCGATGGATTTGGTCAGACCGGGTAACACCACTTCGGCGGTACAGTTTGGTGGTACGCTAACATCCACCTTCAATTCTCCACCTTCTACGCGCCATTCGCACGATACCCGACCATAAGGGCTGACGTGGGATGTTTTGGCGGAAGTGACTGTTCCACCTGGCTGAGGCTTGATCAAGACGCGTTTCCATCCAGGTTCCAAGGAGGACAAACCGCCAATGTACTCGTGCATGAAGTTTGCGACACTTCCAAGAGCGTAATGGTTGAACGAAGTCATCTCGCCGGGATTGATAGTTCCATCCACAAGCATACTGTCCCATCGTTCCCAGATCGTGGTCGCTCCAAGTAAGACACATGCGAGCCATGAAGGACAGTTTTTCGACTGCAACATGCGGTAAGCATGGTCGATGTTGCCAGTCGCCGCGAGGGTCTGCAGAACGATAGGCGTACCGGCGAAACCAGTGTCGACTTGCCAGTTTGCGCGGCGAACCAACTCGACGAGACGGTTGGCAAAGATCTTTCGGTAGTCTGCCGACGAACCTTTGACCGATCCATTTTTGGGCTGAGGGAAAATATCGTAGTGCAACATAAGACAGAGAGCGGTCTGCGTATCCGAAACCACCCTGCCCGACGGAGTGACGTATTCGCGGTAAAACATCGTCGTCAAATGCTCTGCCTCTTGCTCTCTGCGGGTCGCGTCTTCCTCTTTACCAAGAGCTCGCGCAATCTTAGCAGCCGTCTTCGTCGAATGGATGAGCCAGGCATCGGCGACAAGCATGTTGTCGCTAGGTCCCATGTTTGGCGTTTCGGGCGATGCTCGCGGTGCCAACCAGTCGGCAAGCTGGTCCTGTTGCTTGCTCCAGAGACCGGTCGAGGTGTCGCGTTGTATACCTTGATTGAGCCACGATGTAATCGATTCATATTGGGTTTCAAGGATAGCCGCATCTCCCGAGGCTTGGAACAGGTCATATGGGGTGAGTACCGAAGCGTCACCCCAGATTGCCTCCGGGTAAGAGTGATCTGTTCCGGTATCAGGGACAAAGATCGGTACGACACCATTGAGACGCTTCTGATCGTGCGCTAGGTCTTTGAGCCACTCGCCAAGGAAGCCCGCAGTGTCGAACATGTAAGACATGGTAGGAGAAAAGACACAGATATCACCAGTCCATCCGAGACGTTCGTCACGTTGTGGGCAATCGGTGGGGACGCTGATAGTGTTGGCGATGGTCGACCAGATACAGTTCTGGTACAAGCGGTCGATTGTCTTGTGCGAGCACGAAAAGTCCCCGCTCCTTTCCATTGACGACTGGAAGACCACCCCCTCGAGGTCTTCCAGCTTGATTCCGGGCCAGCCGGTCACTTCAGCGTATCGGAACCCGTGAGAAGTGAACTTTGGAGTGTAGCCCTTGACTGATCGACCGCTCAGAGTCAGCCTGTCGGTAGCTTTGGCGTAACGAAGAGGCCGTGTGCCGAGTTCACCGTGTTCGAGGACCTCGGCATGACGGATGACGAGCTCTTTTGACTCCGCGGGCGGATCGGAAAGGATCCGAACTGTTCCTGCAAAGTTTTGGCCAAAGTCGATGATCGTCTGACCAGATGGAGTGGTTATGAGCTCGATTGGCTTCACGGTATCTACGATCCGGACGGGAGGTGATTGAGTGGAAAATAGTGAGATGGATGGAAGAGGAAGGGTCTCGATAGGCGACCATTGTCCATCTTTAAAGTCGGTGTCGGGCAGGGTCGTATCGTATGTCTCACCGTTGTAGATCTCCGAAGTAACAATCGCGCCGTGTGACCATTCCCAGCTCGCATCGGTGGAGACGATCGCCTTCCCATCTACCTCGAGTTGGGCGATCAAAGCTGTCCTCTCTCCGTAAATGTTTCGTGTGCCTCCTCCATAGCCCAAGACTCCTGCATACCATCCTTCTCCCACCCACGCAGAGAGCACGTTTTCCCCTTCATGTAGCATGTCTGTCACGTCGTATGTTTGGTATGCCAGCCGAGCATAATAACTGGTCCAGCCCGGCGTGAAGAGATCTTGCCCAATTCGCTTGCCGTTAAGGTATGCTTCGTACATTCCGAAAGCCGTGATATAAAGACGAGCGTGGGTAGTGGACGACACTGTAAAGCTCCTTCGAACGCGGTAAGGGCGTTTGACACTGTCCGTAGGCGTCGCAGGGTTGCTAATGGGTACCGCAGTCCAGTCGGACCGGGCGAGAAGACCTGCTTCCACGTAGAGCGACTTCCAAGACGACCATTCGTCATCTCCGCCCTGCACTCTAACGGAGACATCTGCACCTTTTCGAGAAGCAAGGGGCGACGATGGCCAGTCCACTAGAACGCTGTTGTCGCTGACAACGGAATACTTTTCAGGTTCCTGCCCATTTCGCTGGGGTCAGTGATTACTTTTTGTCAAGTTGCAGCTGGTGCATACCTTGACAGTGATTTCGTATCTTTTTTGAACCCAATCCTTCGCTCCTACCGCAATCGTCCAGGACAACCTGGGCGCTGGCGTCTCAATACCGATAGGATTGTCATAATGCTCCGCTTTGAGTTGAGCGATTTCGATAGTCATGGTGATGGACGTGGTGAGGATAGTTTAGCAATGAACCCGGCGTATAAGACGACATTGTACGGTCCGGACCAAGTTTAAGCCGCATGACGGAGTGATGGGCGAAAGAGGAGGAAGAGGGATGAGCTACACGGTGTAGGCTATTCTATCCGTCCGTCGGCTATTCATTTCTCATCTCTTTCCACCCTCTCTCAGTTAGCCTACATCGTTTTGGCTAGCGATGGCCTCGAAAGCCAGCAAATCCGACGCAGTATCCTTGGCTTCATACGAAGAAGAGGCCGAGCAGAAGCCTTCTCGCTCAAGAAGTGGATGTTTAATATGCCGAAAGACTAGGGCGCGTTATTTCTACGCGGGAATGTGACACCGATTGATCTCAGGTGAAATGCGATGAGCAGCACCCAACATGCGGCCGATGCTTGGAGCGGTCAGAACTCTGCGAATGGCCTTCAAGCACGGGTGTCGGTCCTCGAAGACAACGGAATCCACGTCCTGTGTCCAGCTGTGAA
The DNA here is from genome assembly GCA_035773095.1 of Papiliotrema fonsecae. Classification (NCBI taxonomy): domain Eukaryota; kingdom Fungi; phylum Basidiomycota; class Tremellomycetes; order Tremellales; family Rhynchogastremaceae; genus Papiliotrema; species Papiliotrema fonsecae. Next base: position 1,047,233 of record JAHRBW010000011.1, read on the forward strand.
CCTTGCCGACAACGAAAGGTGAATCATCGTCGAGACAACGTTGACTTTTAGACGAAGTGTGATGGACGCAGAGGTGATATCTGCCGCCCTTGTCAAGCCCGAAACATACCATGCGAATGGTCGACAAAGACAAGGAACTCCAGCCTCGGTCGATCGGCATCGCCCTCGTTTGCGAGCCTTTTGCCAGAATACCCAACCAGCTCCACGCGCTCGGGTATGATGAATCCTGATGTCTTTGCAATGATGCCCCCTGCGGCACTCGACACGGGCACGTTACCTGTCACTCGGCCTTCGTTGTTGGGCAACACAAACATCAAGGACTCGTTGAGGCTATATTTTGCGACTGTGCATAGTGAGCTAACCCGTCGGCAGTATTTACAGCAGATTTTGGCTTTCTATCGTTTATACACGAGGGCGATTTCTGGGACCGTTACGAACAGGGCAGGGTACCCGAGACCTTGTGCCGGCTAATGGCTGCCAGCGCTCTGAGGTAGGTGAACCCAAGGTCAAGCTCATAATAGATTTGGCGGTCAGCCGACTACCCCAGAGATTTTAGCCCAGGCTGATCAGTGGGCCTCTGACGCGGGAGATCGGGTTCTGGCTTTGGTCTTTCGGGAGTTCGGAGCAGTGGAGCTGATGGTGAGCAATGCTTACAGTGCTTAGCTCATGGTAGGAGCTGGTATTGTGCCACCATTACGACTTTTTAGCCGGAAGATACTCTAGAGGATGGCTTATGGCGGGGATGGCAGTGAGGTGAGCCCAGACCGGAACTCCCTGACGACAGAATGATGACGTTTCTTCGCCTTCATATACTTGACGAAACACCACATCCCGTTTTCAAACCGCTTCTTGGGGGCGAGAGCCTACGTCGCCTTGCTTGGAGCGTGTGGTATCTCGATGCGACGATTGACGGGGGTAATTTTGGCTTCTCTGCCATTCGAGAGGGCGGCTTGACGATACAACTTCCATGTGATGAACGGCCTTTCCTCTTGCACCAAAACGCCATCACCGAGCCTCTCACTCCATTGCAGCCTGCCCTATCGCCCGCCTTGGGGCTTGGAGCTCACCTCATACGTTCCATGCAGGTCAGGCAGATTCTGGCCGATGCCCATACCCGGATCTCGCGCCGACTGGTAGCGACACATACAATACCTGAGATCGTATTGCAGGCGGAACAACGAGCCCAATCCTTACTCGATACCCTGCCCCGGGAGATGGCCTACAATCGGGTACAATACCATGCTTACAAGGACCAGCTTCCGATGTTGGTTCATCTTCATGCCATGCGGAATACCTGTTCCCGGCAAATCGCCTTGCTGCGGATACTCGCGAGCCCACACATGCCCGCCATTGATGTGCAGAAGCAGAGGGAAATTCTCATCCACGACGCCCAGAAGCTTAGCGAGATGTTTTCAGATGCCATGAGCTATCAAGTCGCGCTGGACCCGCAATTGGCCATGCATGCGTATAATGGGATTGAAGGTGAGGGGAACCGTCGGTTTGGCTGATCTCAGTCATTCTGTTCCAGCCCGTTCGGCAATCGTTGGAGCGGTCGGAACCAACAATATCCCGCCAGGACGCCGCGAAGAGCCTCAAAATACTGCTCGAGTTTGTTCGCAACCTCTCTCGTGTCAGCGAGCTTGTTGCGTTGGTCGTGAGTTGATGCCAATCTCAACCGCTGACAGCAGCATCCTGAAGCTGTAAACCGCATGATTCGTCTTGGTTACGTGGACGACTTGACCAATGACGATATCATGGCAGTCCTCAGGTGGGTCGAGAGTTGCGTATCGGCTGACCGCAGAAAGGTGCATTCTATCGCCAATGTTGATTCAGAATTCGACTTTAACGAGTCGTTCTGGCGCTACGAACTGTCGCTGGCTCGCCCGACCGACCCCATCATACAATCTCCGAACGATCGTCTCCTCGAGACGAACTCTGACGTATCTCCCCAGGGTCTCGACTTTCCTCAGGACACGCTTGATCAAGATCCCGTCACGCGTTTGCAGACGTTCCTCGCGACCAGCTCTAGGCGAAATTCGTTCACGTTTCCTAGCGTGGACCAGGGAGATCAGAGCGACCTGAATTCTATCCCACTGGATATACAAGCAATGTTGGGGCTGGGGTCTGCGTCCGAGAATACGATGTTTGCACCATGGTTGTATGGTGATAATCTAGGGAATGTATAGTGTACATTGATCTCAGCAATCGTTCTTGGCGGCGAGTACCAGAGGCGCCGGGATCATGGCTTCGAGGATATATTCTAGTACACTTGTTGTGTATTCCTAACCAGCGTGTACCCCTGACATGTTTCAACTGTGGGAAACACTGTACACATCGTCATGTCGTTGATACAATCTTCTTACCTGCACATGCACTTGATCCACCACCATCATCCATGAAAGCGGTAAACTGTTTATCCATCGTCGTCATCGTTCTCCCCCTCGTCACCACCCCATTGATCTACCTAGATATAGACTTTGCCTTTTCCCCTCAGGGTATCCTCTATTCGCATGAGATCTTTCCCCTTCTACTCGCACCGTTCGCACCTGCGCGAAAAGCGACTGAAATCGTTTCTCGCGTGATTCAATCTGCGCTTCTCTCGCAGATACCCCCATCAACACTCCCCTTCCTGTACGCCTTTCACATCGCGCTCGCACTATTTCGGACTTTGGTCGGTTTCGTCCTCACTCGGTCCGTGGGATGGGCTTTCCCATCACTGTTTAGTCATTGGGCTCTGTACGAGTCAATGGCCGGATTCGGACCCTTGATCGTCGCGTACTTGACCGTAGAGCCGATATCGTCATACGCTTTACCTCAAATTATGGCCGGGCTGTGCTGGCTTGAAGGTAGACCTTGGACATATGGGCTAAGCCTGGTTCTAGCGTCTGTGGTGCGTCTCGTTCACCATTCCTATCGACAGTTCGCCTTGCCATCGTTGTCGAACAAGACGCGCTCGACATCTCCCTGGACGGTAATGCTTTCGCTCTGCGCTGTTCTTCCATACACGCTTCTTCCTTCCTCCCGACTGCCGTTTCCAGATGGAGCGTCTTTGGATATTGTCGTCTTGTCGTACCCCCGCCCGGTCGATGTCGAGCTCTCGGCGTACATGCTGAACACTACCATCCTGAGCTACCTTCCGTACGTTTCCCCATCAGCAACGCTGTCAGTCTTCACACATGCGCCCCAACACCAAGCATTCGAGCTTGTTCGACAAGACCACCCTTCACTCGTCTTTTACGTAGACCTTGACACCCATCCTAACGACGATAACGGGCACTATCTGCACCTCGCCGAAGCGTTTCGATGGATGGGGAACAAGCAAGCCGAATGGATCATGCTGGTGGAGGATGATTTCCCCCTTTGTCCTGGCGGCTGGGAAGTCTTGTCGACTGTCATCCATCTCCTGGACAAGGCTAAAAGTCGAGACGAGATCAATGCCGGGTTTATTGGCACAGGAGGGAGGTAAGTTGATCCTGCAGGCACCGCTGACGGTACAGTGGGATGATCATTCACCGGTCCTATCTCCGGCTCATCTCCATGCTTTTGCGTATACATTCATCAAGCGATAACCTGTTACCCTCGATGGTACATAGGCGTGCCCCGGATCAGATTGTACAGGATTGCATCCTCGGCCGACCCGGAAGCCTATGCGAGAGGGAACACGGCCGATGTATCATCTCCAGCCGTCTCGTGCTGGATCATATTGGCGGTATGGCGACGACAACCGAGGGCAAAGCGCCGAACAGTGACAAGTGGAGGTGCGGCTGGAGACATGCTTTCCACGGGGATGGACAGGTGGATGTGGTTGTGGTCTGAAGCAGGAGTTTTGCGTTGTCTACAAGAACGGATTTTCAGCTTGCGGCATAATAAGCGCGCCGTGACGGAAGCTGCCCCTAGCAGGGTCGTAGTCTCCAATTGCGCTATGCGCGGTCACTCGATCTGGCTTTAGCTTGCTCGTAGGGCCATACACTGTCCCAAAGAACGACCGTATGAGGCTTCCACGCACAACACCGAGTTGCAACCTCAAAGCCCTTGTTCACGCATCAGTCAAGGAGGTCGCGATACATCATACATTGCCGCCCCACACGCGCTAGTCATGTATACACGACACCGAATCCATGCATGCTCATCGGTGTGGGTCCCAGTGGGTTTTGCCAGTCAGTACAAAACTTTCATACGGCACTCCGCGGTCTTCAATGGAAGGGGTGAATCGCTGGACCTCGGCATAGGCTCGAAGGGTGTATCGGTAGTAGCACTCACTACAAGTCAGCACCGCTCGGTCGGGGTATGGCTTTCGCTCACTTTGCAGCCGGGCTAATATACCCCTCTCGGAGCATCTTCCACCCATTATTGAGTATCCGTTGGACTTTTGGTGCGCTCTCCTCCGAAAGCAAATCCTCCATCACTCCCGGTAGATGCTTTTCAAATGGCATTTTCACCTCAACGATGTTCTGATCAGGATCTCCGTCGACCGAGTTCAACAAATGGTGGTAATGCTGAATAAATTGCAAGGGATGAGTGACAACGATGGATCGGCACTGCTGGAGATATCTACGCATCAGCTCAATCATCCCCGCGGCTCACTTTAAGCGCCCGCTATACGCCCAGCCCTCGACGTGTGCTAAAAAGGCGTATTGGCAGTGCTCTGCAGGGGTTTTGATATCCCCATTATGAGCCTTTTTTCCTTCGCTGTCCTCGTTCACCGCGCCCCAGTTGAGCTCCTGCACGTCCGACCACGGTTGATCACGACTTGCGCGTAGCAAATCCTGCCATCAGCTCATATTTATACTTCAACCCACCTGTCGGACATCAACCATTGGCACCCCCCTCCACATGAGCTTTGGGGTTTTGGCTCCCCAACTGTCAACCAGCACCGAGTCGTCCGTGCTGTTAAGTACAAGGCCGAGTTCGTGTTCGTATGCGAGTGTCTTCCTGCGTACCTCCGAGTACGCTCCGACACCAGGCTCGGGCCACGAGAAGAAGCCGAAATCTATCGTTAAAAGAATCTCGACATGAACTCACCAGGCATAAGCCACAAATTCTCCTGATCTGCTTTGCGGTCGAGGACGAAATGGGGATGTGCTCCGTCCCCTCCGTCGCTGGTCTGAATCACAAAGCTGCTATCAGTTAGGTCGCAACGTGCACTCACTCTACATCCGGCATAGGCTCGGGACTGGTCAACAGCATGGCGTATACTGTCGCTATTGACGCCTGGGTGCGCGAATTGATGCCGCCGTTGAAACCCTTTACATACAGCTGGTCTCAGCAATGTCACTGCCCGCGGCATACCCGGTTATCTATGATCGCCATTCGCGCGTTACCTCCCTCCTTCTCTGCCAGGTCCACCGCTTCGGCAGTAATTCCTCCACGAGAGGCGTACCATGCTTTCGCTCTGTCCGCCTCGAGGTAGAGATCGGGGTACCGTCGGACACATTCGTCCGCCGTCAACAGTCGATTTTCGCTCTCACGTGTGTCAGCCGGACGGATCGTCGCAGGGCCAGGGATGAGGAAGCTAATCGATTGCGAAGGACCGAACGAGACAAACGACACGGTGATCACCACGATACCTGCTATTATTGGAAGCCATATCGTCTTCCGTAGTGCAGTCATATCTGCGTTTGAGAAGCATATTCTTCAAGTAGCGGAAGGACTTCGCAACAACCGAGCCGTTTGTGCCGATTCTTACTCAGGGAAGCTTTGGGTTCAGGTTGGAGCGGCTGAGTTCCCGCGGAAGTTTGATTCCATATTTTCGCTTTGGCAGAGTTGACATATAAATCTTGTTTTAAAGGCGCAAGCTGCACAGAGACCGTAAACCTGCATGTTGCGACTGGTTCTCTGCACACGGTTTGAGCTTTATAAGTTTTCGGTGCTTTAGAATCCACGTCGCGACCCGCTGGAATGATTGCGTGCTTGTTCACGCTACAGTAGTGTATAATTGGCATATGAAGCACAGGCACGTCAGGAGCAGCTGGCAATTGCAGGCAGTTATAAGCGGATAGATAAGGAGGCTAAGCACATATCGCAACGAAGACGTCTATTATCGACAACAGTCGAACAGCTCAATGAGCTTCCTCCGCTTGTTCCGCACTCGACTTTGCCAAAATCTCTTCACTTTGATCACCCTGCGCAACGGATTCCACTGCGCCTGCGTTTTACTTGGACACAAGGGAACAATTTATACGTACACCAAGGATAGCCGCCGTCCACTGCGTGTCGAGTAACGCGGTTTGTGAGTATGTATCATCTGGACGGTGAGGGTGTTTTGGGGGTCCTTTAAGTAGAGTAGAGGAGCGAATGCGACCTTCGGCCGATCCCGTAGACATTCAGCAATTCTACTAGCTGGCATAGAGCGCTGTTCGTAAGTTGCACTCAGTTAGAAGTGAAGCCAGCCCTTTGTACGTCCTCGCATAGGTTATGTCTGTACATCCTCTCGTCGAGCTCTTTGAACATCAGTAGCCGACTAATTGTTGGCAGGAAAGGCCAGCCTCACTACTTTTGTCCCCGTAGTGCGCACCTAAACAAGTCGGTAGCTTCATCTTGGTCTCATCATTCTCAAGAACGAGGATTGTCCAAGGCGTCTGCGAATCTGGAGGGCCAGTTCGTCCGTTATCGTTAACTCAACGCCCCAACCTTGACGGCGCTTCTACACCGGCACCTTTTCCGGTTTACGTGATTGGGCAGGAAATCCGGACAACGCAACCGTAAAACGACGTTACGTTAGGCCTGGAGCCCAGTGTGATGACTCTCATAACGACTCATCTTAGTCCTTCCCGTTACTTTTAGGATTGGTACTATGTTCGTCCGCTATGTCAAAGGGTTCAAGACCTGATCTCACCACATCTAACAAGGACAGCTTTTTTCGTGAGGTCCATGCCATCCTTTCGGGCGGATCGACTCTGGCAGATTCGGCGGAGCGCTTATATGCCGCACTTACCGTTCAAGAGCGGCTCTCGCTTTTGCACGGGGATCAGAGTCTAACTGGATTCTTCTACGACATGTTATCCGGAGGGTTCTGCGCCAAACCACATCCAGCAGGCGTGATCGCGCGGCTGGGTGTGCCTGGCATCCTGTTCACAGATGGCCCTCGAGGTCCGATCTTAGGCACGGCGTTTCCAACAGCCTCGACTAGGGCTTGCAGCTTCGACCCCGTTCTCGAGGAGCTAATTGTGGGTGTACGAGTCTACTCACGTTAACAATATAGGGAGAGGCGATGGGTACCGAAGCTCGCGCATTGGGCTGCAACTACACCAGCAACGTGTGCGTCAATCTAGCTCCAAACCCACGCTGGGGTCGCTTGCAAGAATCTTGGGGCGAGGACCCCCTTCTGATCGGTACCATGGGCGCGGCAACAGCACGAGGAACGGGACGTCACGTCATGTCATGTGTCAAACACTTCGCCCTGAATTCGATGGAGAATCGACGGTTCAACGTCAACGTCGAAGTGCCCGAGGACGTCCTGCACGAGTGCTACTTGCCACATTTTCGTCAATGCCTCGCAGAAAGCGATGGAGGAGCCTCATCGCTCATGACCGCCTATAATTCGGTCAACGGCGAGTGGTGCGGGGACAATGCATCGCTTCTCGGTATCGTCCGCGACACTTGGGGTTATGAAGACGTACTCATGACATCCGATTGGCTTGCAGGCACACGCAGTGCGGCGAAAGGCGTGAAAGCAGGTCTCGATGTGGAGATGCCTAGCCCAAATGTACGCAAGCAGATCCACAAGGCCCTAGAACACGGTCAGGTGGGCTGGCCTGATATCGATCGCATCGGCAAGCGGTTCCTGCGGTCTCTTCTGGCCTACTACGCAAAGATCGATGCTGTACTCATGCCGTCCGCCGCCGAGGTCGTGCGTTCCTCTGCACACCGCCAGCTTGCCAGGACGAGCGCATCGAGGAGCATGGTACTGCTCAAGAATGACGGGATATTACCCTTCTCCCGTACTACTAGCCGTCTCTTGGTTATAGGAACCCTCGCCAAATCAACCCAGACTGGAGACGACATGTCTTCGGCTGTCCGGGATCCCGATGTGATTTCCCCATTCGTCGGACTCACAAGTGAGCCAGACATCGACGTTACCTATCTCGACGGGAAAGATCTCGTCGCTGTCCAGCGCGCTGCCGTAGATGCCGACGCGGTCTTCGCTCTCGTCGGGTTCACAGGAAAGGATGAGGGCGAAGGCGGTCTTCCCGGCCTCGACGCTTCAACTATGCATGCAATCATGCCGGCTTTGTTCCCATACCTAAGCGTCGCGTCCTTTGTCCGGCGCGCGGTCGTCTCGGTCGGGAAATTCGTAATGTCGCTAGGCTTGGTGCCGATGGGCTCGGATGGTGGCGGAGATCGCAAATCTCTTCGACTCCGGGCAGACGACGAACAGCTCATCAGCATGCTCGCAGAATATTACCCGAAAAAATTCGTTCTCGGCGTCGAAGCGAGTGGACCGGTTCTTCTCCCTTTATCTGTTCGAGAGCGGGCGGCAGCGATCCTCGCGACGGGTTACGCTGGATGTCAGTTTGGTCCCGCGCTACGCGATGTACTCTTTGGCCGCGCTGAACCAGCTGGTCGACTTGCGTATGGCATGCCAGCGTCTGATTTACACATTCCCGATCTCGACATGGATAATGCGAAGAGCGTTGTGTACGGCCGCTGGTGGGGATATCGTCTAGCTCAGCAGATCAACGTTCGGCCCACGTATCCGTTTGGCTTTGGCTTAGGCTACAGTACCTTTCGATTTCACGAAGCGTCTCTCGACGTTCCAGCAGATCTGGGAGACCGCTTTTTCCGCATCAATCTCGAAGTGGAAAACACTGGCACACACTCCTCATTCCCATGTATCCAGGTGTACGCGGGTAAAGCAAGTCATAGAGGTGAGAACGACTACGAACGAGTACTGGTCGGTTTTGCCAGGACGAACAGTCCTCTCGCCCCTGGAGCCAGGAAAGAAATCGAGGTATCTTGCAGGTTCGATCCTGTGGCGCATTGGGACGCTACTGCGAGGACATTTGTCTTGGCCCAGGGGCGGTACAGGATCTGGGTGTCGAGGTTCGAAGGGGATGAAGAGGGTCTCGAACTTTTGCGTGATATCGAGCGGGTAGTATGGGGAGTGAAGGCAGGTCGGGAAGGTGTTGCATAACTTTTGGCGATGGTATAAGATGACAAACTAGGTCTCACAGTGCAGAACGAAGTGTAATGCAAATCTCCACGAGGGCGCCGACTAAGTCCGGCAGGCCTCAACAGGGATCCGAGGCTCGATACGGTTGTCACATACGGTAATTCGTATTGGCGATAGAAAGATTCTCTGCTGCACCATCGCCCATGAACGGCCGAAGCCATTCAACGCGTCCCTGGAACCTCGCTGTAGTCTGGACGGTCGCTTCTAAATCACTACGTCGGACTCACGGAGCTTCGAGTAGTGTATGCACTTGCATTCGTTGCGAAGGGCGGGGAAGCGAATCCAGTGGCAAGCTGCGTCGTGGCTGATTGCTCATCGTGCTACAGATATAACAGAAGTGGCTGGGAAGAAAAGCTACGATCTCATTCAAGGTGGAACGGGTTGTCGACTAGTGCGAAATATACTCGCTACACTGGGAGTCCGCTCGAAAAACCGACGTAGGCCAACAAGGGTCTTTTGTCAAGCTCACCGATTTTGAAAGCGTTCGGGACGAGCTTCAAAAGGCATGATCTCAACGAGTCAGACCGAGTAATTCGGCTTGCTCTGAGCGTCCACAAGTCCATCGGACCATTCTCGACTTCTGGCTATAACGAAGAGAAGAGTAGACGAACAACTGCGGTCGAACCGGGGCGAATAGTGCCATACCTTTCTAGACTAACCCCGGAGAGCAAGATGCAAGGCGCACAATCTCACTCAGGGTTGGAGAGACGCCTTGCCTGATCATCTGACACTGACTGCTCCGATTTCCGTGAAGGTCTCGAACCACCTCGCAAGGTTTCAACGATCAAAGTTGTTACGTGATCGACCGATCCCTCCCCGCACGTCGTCTCCTTCCGTCGACATTGTTCAAGGGGTAAACTCTTCATCGTTACCATTACGCAAGGAATGTCATACTTCTATGCACGTTTTAAGAATGGAGGCCTGTGGACATATGCAAGAATTACCCGCGGTGCACGACAAGGTCTTACGGTCGAAAAATGTTTCAAACTTACCTCACATCAGTTAACAGACGGGCACCTATGAGGTCTCTGTACCTGCCAAGATATGATGACTCCGCACCACTAAAGAAATGTTGTAATGCGGAGATGGGAAGCAGCGGCCTGTTGCCACGTAGATCGGGGTGTCTAAACCCATCCTGATGGCACGTTTGTCGCCATTAAGCAGTGGCGTCGAATGTGCCCGCATTCTACGTTAGACGGGAAGCTGAGGCGCAAGTCGGCTTGTGTCTTGAGAGCCGATGTGCGCTTGATATGCACAGCCTTGACAAGCATCAGCCCATCGAATACAATGCCAGTAGATTGTGCGACCTCAAACATGCGTTCATGCCAACACAAATATCGTCTCCGTCCCCACCCCGGTTCCTTAATTCGAAGTCATGTGGTGTCTAGCCAATGACGAATCTCTTAGAAGCGGACACGAGTAAGCATCTTGTCCTACGCGGGCAACTACGTATGTACATGAGGATACCGAAAGATCTGCTAGGTTCGGATTGTGTGCTTGATATTTTGGTGGAAGATGGGCGCGTGCGTAACAGGAAGATCATCGTACAATGCCGGGTTTTCACGAAGGCGCGGCGCCTAGAATGGACAGACCCGGCGCAGAAACGGACGATAGAGTTCGACAGCTAAACAATCGCGGAAAAACAAATCTCACAATGTCTCGGGTGGTGCCTGTACATCCCGCATGCTGCGGATGATTTCTCATGTCATGCATTGCGGAAGGAATAAGAGAGATATGAGAAATAGGCCTTCTTGCCATTTACGGACGCGGGACAATCTGCTGGATCCCGGCTGTCCTTGCGGCAAGTCCGCACGCGCCTCTCTCGTCATGCTACTGCCTAGAGTCCTTGCGGTGTCGTGCGTGTACATTGACGATAAACAAGGTTTCCTGGTCACGCCGGCCATGTGTGTAAACCTTGGTGACTCCTAGATAATCATTCGGAGTGTAGTAAGTTTTTGGCCCTACCCGATAGGGCAGCTGATCGTCCTTTGTTCAACAAAGCTCAAATGACTGGCCCCGGACGAGGTGGACTGTCTTGCAGGACGATACGTCGCAAGTCCTCGGGTAGGACTACCCACGATTTGACGGAGCAATGGGCAACTTTCCCGCTGTCACCAAATGTCTCCGTGGCGTTTCAAGTGCGTCCAACTTACGACTTGCGGACTGCCAAGTATTTTCCGGCTGCACGGACGGCCAACGTGCTGACAGAGAAGAACGTCATACAGAGGAAGAGTCATCGCTAAGTTCGAACCTGGTATAGTCATGGGACTCTCTGGCTGTCCACACATGGATGTTCGTATCCGAACAGGCATACCTGTTCGAGCACGAGACGACGACCAGGAACAGTCCCATTGAGCGGGACCCAGATAGGGGTGTGGTCCGTGAAGGATGCCCTATTCTTCAAAGGCTCAAAATCTTATAAAGGATGGGGTTTGAAAGTCTTCCATCCCCATCCCAAACTTCCCAGTTACCCTCAGCTCTCAACGCCCAACTACAACTCCAAAGTAAACACACCTCCCAACCATGAAAGTTTCCACTGCTATCATCGCCGTCATCTCCCTCTTGGGTCTGGCCATGGCTACCGACAGCCACGACGGCGGCAAAGGGGACAAATGCAACCGAGACAACTGTTACCGAGACGTTCTTGGTACCAACGCTGCGTTGGCACCCCTCGCTGCTCGCCGAGGTGATTGTTCGAAACTCCTCGGCTGTACCAAGGTCCCGGCTGCGCACGTCGAGACCAAGACCGTTACCTACACTCACGGCGTCGTGACCGTCCACGTTGCGAAGATCACCGACAAGCCCGACCACATTCCGGGTCCTACCAGCTCTTGCTACAAAGGCCCTCCACCCAAGTACGCCCCATGCGGTGGTAAGGAGAACGCATTTGAAAGGTACTCTTCCGCTTGTTCATGTGGTGGCATCACTGCGACCACCAAGGAAGGACCTGCTCCCACCGTTTACGCTACCGTCAAGGTGGTCAGGCCCTCCATCGTGTACGAGTACTAAGGGAAGACCGACGGAGAAGACCAATGTCAGAAAGGACGGGCGGAGATTGCTGGACCGATCGACGGATAGCTTCAAGGGCGCAGGGAATCGAATGGATGTTCAGTACAAGGCTCGCAAATTATAGTTGACCACACTCTTTTAATTTGAGGTTTGAAATGTACATTTTTGGTATCGTTGCCTGCTTGGCTTTTTGTGGCGTAGATCCGTCGAAGAAGGGACGACTAACATAAAGCATCTCCCAACCGGAAACCATCCAATGAGTATCTTACACTTGATATATACCGCGCGGTTTGATGCACGTTCCTTTAGCTTTGCGCAATTGGTCTAGAAACGTTTACTGCGAACTGTAACACTTGCGCGGTCACTACCGGGATCCATGCGAATCAAGTACCCATCGTGTATAAAGATCCGCCCCATTGACGCAGATATCACTCTTTGAACAAGCAGCCCTTCCGTAACTTACCGACTCACTTACCACACACGTTGTCCCATTGGCCCCCGGGGACGCACTGTAGTTTGATGTTGTGTGTCTGCGCAATAATGGTTTGGGTATCCCACATCGATGCTAGCGGGTGTCAGGGATGACCGTCAGCTCGAATATATCCATTCATCATCACGAGCGACGTGCGTGCAGGATATGGCTCATGAGCAAGAGCCTTTGCCACTCGGTCAATCCGTGCAAGATGCATATCGCCATCATCACCGAATGTACTACATCACTCCGCCACTTGTGAACTCTGAAGACTTCAGATCACCGCTTTCTCAGACTGTGCACGAAAATCCCTCCCACTGATCCTGGCTCATACCAAACCTATATGGCGACAATAAGCAGAGTGAATTAATCGTGCGATGGATACTGCTTTGGTGACTATGGTTTTTCAAGCTGGTTTTCAAACGGTTCGGCTACGGTGAGAAGTCATCACTCAGAGAGCTGAAAGCCTAATTTATGGTGAACGCGTGACAGTAAGCACGCTTTGTCTCGAAACCTGGAGCCAGACTGTGTCAGTCGAAGCTGTTATTCAACACATAACTCCTCCAATCCCCCATATCAAGATCCGGCACGTCACGGACGTTACCCTCACGAACGCCCTCCAGGTCATCGGGAAAGGCTGGTCGCGCCTAAGTATCTCGTTGCGAAGTGATCGCAGGTAGGGTTGGCGTCCTCGTCAGGTGCAGCGCTTCTTTCAACTAGGCACGATACTATACGACATAGTGTGAGGCTCGGGAGCGGATCCGTTAGCGTCTTCATTGTAAAGGCGGGTTGCCGCGATGTTCCTCTTCTGGGATATTCTGCTAGACAACAGCCACCTTTGAGTTCTGGATAGGACCAGCGCCTTGAATGGCATACAGCCGAGCACTCGTCTTGGTGCGTACCTGATTCTTTTGCTCAAGGGTTGCTCGCGGTCACGAAACTCATGACCGAGTGTACGCGGGCTCCCCGCTGAGAGATGTCGCTGCGGATTGTGGCGCAACCTGGATGCACCCGCTATCTTTCGACGTTTCGACCTCGGGCGAATTGTGCGGCGATGGCCCACGCGGCTTGCGTCTCGGCTGCCAAGAAAGCCGAGAGCTGCTTCAAGCGGGCTTCCATACAGGCTATGTCATCACACGAGCGGCTTGCCTTCACTGCAAGACGAAACCGTCTCAACAGCTGGAATAGCGGCGGGAGAACTTTAAGAAGTCGCTGGGGACTGGCGATGAAGGTCCGATTGTACCCGCAAATACTCAAATACGCCGGCCAAGCAGATACATCATGTAGATCACCCTCTCGAGCCGATACGAACAATCGCTACAATATCAGTGTGGTTCCAATCCGGTCCCATAATCAGACCATGTCCGTACTCCCGCCGCCCACCCGGGTCAGATGACTATCCCGTCTACCCTGTTCCACATCTACCTCGATCTCCGATGATTTCTTTGCTTCCCACCTCCTCGAAGGAATATAATTCCACCTTTGATCATGCACACTCATAAACACCGCTCGATAACCGAGAAGTGCCGTGACAATGCCTATGAGCGTCCCGAAGATGACATCGTAGCCGTTGTGGTGGTACCCCAGCACTAGGGTGCTCGTCAAGTACGTAGCGAGGAGGATCGGAGCGAGAGTAAACATTATTTTCCAATGAGAAGGTCGCCTCGATCGTGATTGTATGCGCAGATGCGTGAACAGGTAGATAGCAAGGTATCCGAGTCCGGACCAAGCGATTTGACTGTGACCCGATGGGAATGATTCGAGTGCGTTGTTGATCTTATCGATATCGCCCGTGCAGACCTGTGCGACCGTGAACATGATGTTTTGGAACCCGCTTCCTGACACGCCTTGCGGGATAACCGGTTCGCAGACGCTTAGAAAGTGGGGTCGAAGTCCTCCTATCGTTTTTTTCAGCACGACCTGGAAGAGACATCCCGCTGACATTGAGTATGCGAGTCCGAGAATGGCATTTCCAGCGTCGAAGACCGATCTGTACCACAGTTGAGCTATGAGGATACAAGCGAGGGGGACCAACCCGGCAATCAACCCGGCTCCGGCAGGGGAAAAGATGGGGGTGACATAGGGATAGGAGAATTGCGGATAAACAATTGTGCCATCCACAAATGTAATGGGGAAAAGGCGGTCAAAGGTGTGAGGTGCAACCCAGACCTGCGGTTAGGATTTCCCGGAGTGTCAACAGTGCACAGGAACAAGACTCACTCCTCCGGCGCAGGCGATAATGATGATAATGGTCACAATATCCAACCAGCAGTCGATGAGAAACACCCTCAAATTGCGTAAGAATCGCTTGCCCGCTGTGAGTTCCCCTTTAACACCGGCCAAGCGCTGGCGGTGTAATCGGAATCGGGATCGTTGTGTCTCAGGAACGCGTTCATCGACGAGGCTGCGGCGAGTAGCTAGCTTCTCCATGACCGAGTCTCCTTGCGATGTTGCAGAGTGGGCAGGAAGAAATCGAAGCAAGATCATGTTGTCCTCGGGATTAGACGTCGCTTGATCGCCTTTCACCGGATCGAGGGGGAATGACGTCAGTCGAATCTGCCAAGACGGTTTCATTGAACTTCACGCTGAACTCCATTACGGAACTTGGAATTGAATGCATGCGCAACTGGGCTCTGCATGCAGGGCATACGCCTGCCTTACATCACCGCTGTCGCGACCGAGAGGTCCAACGCTTTGTTTTGAGACGTACATTTGCTCTGGCGGCTGCACGACGGTAGCAGTATTGTACAGCGGACGCCCCGTCTTGACCCTTCCGCTACGGCACTTTCTGCCAGGCTCGAGTCAACGACTAATGTCATTTGTTGCTCATGTTGCGTGCATATCATGCACGACATATCATGCACGACATATCATGCACAACGCATCGTCTGCTTCTGGTTTCTAGCGCTTCCCCTACTAGGTCCTGCCTGATCGCCCTAGCAGTATTTGAGGCCGGACGAGCCCCATCGGTAGAGCTCCGCGTACGGTTTGCCTCGAGGGTCTTACAGTATCGGACCCGTGCGAGACCGGGTCTCGCCATCTGAGCAGGATCGTAATCGATTCCGGTATCCTGGTGCATTTCCCAATGCATTTCTGTATTGTGTCGCAGAATATGACAGGTGAGACACGTACACAGCCAGCGAGGGTTTGGGGTTACATCCACAGTCCGATTTCCGGGTGAAGGGGATCGTTTTTATCGGGATAGTCAGGTATTCTTCATCTGGTGACTCTGCCCGGGGGTGATCCACGCTGTTGGAATCGGGCCCAGCGTTCTCGAGCCGCTTGCGATCGACGCCATCTTATGCAAGATTCCACGGAACACAGGCTTGTACTGCTCATGAGCTTGAATCAGACGCGATGGATCTGTAAGACAAATGAGGCGGCTACAGGGAATCATGGCAGGACAATCAGCCGAACGTCGTTGCATATGACTTGGGCAGGAGCGTTAATTCGAAATCGCTTATGCACTCATCACTTATCGAAGAACCCCTTTCGGAAGAATGGCAGCAAGTTTAGCTCACAAGTGCATGATGCGAGTGTGCGAGTGGACATCTTGATCAGGCTTACAAGGGAAGTTGAGTTCAGTCGAGGTTCCACACGAGAAAGTTCGCCTGCAGGAAGTTTTCTTTGAAGGCTTGGTTCTTTCGTTTTATCGCATGATCAGTTATCTTGCGTGATTAGAGTCGAGTTATGGAGAGTGCGAACGACGATGAAGCGAAGGTGCAATTGTCTCACCCCGTCGAATCCCAGGATGTCTCGACCGGAGTACGGATGATATCCCCGATGGCGCGTATAGAGAGGATACGATAGTCGAAAGCCGGTATTAGATTTTGTTTTGACAAAACTCTTGCGCGGTGAAGTTGCCAAGGTACCTCATGTCTCTCGAGCGTGTTGTATAGCAGCATTTTCCCTGCAGGTTTACATTTGCCACGCAAGAGCTGATACTCTGACGACAAAAGCTCCAATTCCGTTATGGTTCAGCTTGCCGCTGTCCCAACTCGAATGGATGAGGATTCGGGCACGAAAACCAAAAAACCGCGTGTTCGCTGGAGTCGACAATCAATCCCTGAAACCCGTATTTCCCCCATTCGTACCCCGAGTTACTCCACTAACTCGCTCCTCTGTCTTCAACTTCAAACACCTCACACCTATATGACCTGACATCGTTGGTTTTGAAACGCGCGGGCCCATTCTCGATCATGCTGGGATCGTCACCGACGGACGCCCAAAGCCTGCAGGCATGGATGACATTTCTGAATGCTTACGCCCATGGGAACTGGCTGTCGCCTCTGGAATCGCGTAATCCCCCGCCTATCCCTACGGACATGATGGTCTTTTCCTCATCGGACGGCGAGATCCCTAGCACTGGAAATGTAGAAGACGACCCGGACATAATGAGTAATACACCAGACGGCACCGGAACATTACAATCGGAATCTGGAGCGAATCCAAGCTTTGAGGAAATAATTTACGACTTCGACAATCCCGTGTACTCGTCCGTGGAGATCACCCCTGCAGTCGCCTCTCGTGTGCGGGCTTTCTATTCCAGATACCGCTTTCTTCCGCCGCCTCGAGCTCCACTAGAGTTTCTGCGGGAACAATGCATACAAGAATACGATCTATACTCCGACACTCAAACCCAAAATATTCAAGCGGCAACCGATCTTGTGCAAGCCTTTTTCGGTGGTGTCGTCACCTTCACGTTGTTCAAGTATTCTCAGCAGGAGCTTGTCGCTACTGCAGGTGATGCCGGAGATATCGCGGCGATGGGTTTGTACCCTGGTAAACGACTGCTTCCTGAGACAAGCATGTGTGGGCATACACTGCTGGCGAAAGAGACGGTTTATGTCGCTGACTTGAGACTCGATTGGCGACATCAAGGGAATCCATACGCAGGAGGACTGAAGTCGTATTTTGGGACAGTTGTTTCGCTCAGTGTGGACCCTACGTCAGCTGCTGAAGCGCGAGTAGTGCCTGTCGGCGTGATCAATCTGATGTATGTCAACGAAGCTCGTCCGCCATTACGGCCGGATCAGCAAAAAGTACTCGATCATATATCGCGAATGCTTGAAACACACTTGAGAGCGACATGGGAGGGCCACAAGCGGACAAGAGAGGAGCGGGCCCGTCGAGTCATTTCGAATTTCATCGAAAAAGCCCTCGTTCAACCGGCCGGAGCAGGATTTGATCATGCGGCTGTTCCCGCACCACCACCTGTGACCTCGAATGTGCTGTCCTCGAAGAGCAATCCAGCTGACGTGGACGAAGACAACATTGTCGATTCGCTCGCAATGCACGCCACATCCGCCATGAGGCAAATACGCGCAGTGCTGGACGAAGTGGACACGGCGGCCGTGATTGACGTACGATCTCTTCGACCAATAGTACGTCTCAATATTCTAAATCAACGATACTGACAGAGCAGCAAGATTCGAGTGGAGAGACAAAGCATGCTCTCATTGACAATGAACCCTACCCGTTCGATTTTCTCGCGTGGGACAGCTCGGTGGATAACGCTAGACCGCCCAGTCTTGCAAAAGAAACGATCGTTGCTACCAGCAACTTCCTCCGTCAGTACGGCACCCGACGAATCGCCGTCTATGATCCAGATACTACAGGTTCATCAGGTTTTGAGCCATACCTGCCAGCAACAGCAACATCCCACCTCTGCATCCCGTTCTACGGCGGAAGCCAGCCATTGTTTATCGTCATCGCCGCCACTTCACGCCCATTCTACTCATTCCGAGCATCGGAGATCAACTTTATCCGAACAATGGGTGTCATACTGCGTGCACGGTTACTTCAAGCACGGGTTATAGAAGCGGATGCTGCGAAGACAACATTTTTATCATCAATTAGCCACGAGCTACGGACACCGATGCACGGTGTACTGTCAGGTCTACAATTGATGCGGGATGCAGGGAAGTGGGGGCCGGAGTCCGAAATGGAGCGATTATTATCTTTGACGGAATCGAGTGGACAGGTTCTGGAATCGATTTTGAACGATGTTTTAGACTTCGGAAGCTGGCAGCAGGGCGGGAAAGTGGGTATCAAGATGAGTCAGAGAGATCTGGGAAGCGTCGTGTTGGCTACGGCTGATATGTGCGTGCCTAGAATGGCTACTGAAGGGGGGGCGGAAAAGGTGGAGATGATTGTTGAACTAGAAGACCGCGGTTGGCTTGCGGTCATTGACGAAGTCGCCTTTCACAGGTGGGTGTCCTCCGTCAGCATTGAGAGTCAACCGCTTATTGCAGGATATTGCTCAATGGCTTGACAAATGCTGTCAAATTCACCAAGGCAGGTTGCATCGCTATAAACCTGAGTTCATCCTCCGACAACGCAAAGATTGTTCTACAAATACGTGATACAGGACCTGGTATCGACCCAAAATTCTCCGCCAAAATATTCGAGCCGTTCACCAAAGCTAGCTCATTCACTCCAGGCGCGGGGCTTGGACTAAATATCACAAAATCCTTAGCCGAAAGGATGGGCGGGTCCGTTTCCCTTACGTCTCTTCCCATACGTGGGGCACTTTTCGAAGCGCAATTACCCGTACAGCTGCTTGCCGCTTACCCCAAGAACCCCCAGGTAACACGCCATATCATTGGACGTACGCCGCTGCCAGTGCCCGCTGGTGTGGAGGCTGTGTCGCAGCCGATCGCGGAGATATCTATCAATGGCGATGCAATAATGGGCGCTGAGCCGCTGCGCATCCTGGTAGCGGATGATAACGAAATTGGACGAAAGATCCTCGTGACACTGCTTGAGCGCCTACAAAAAGCAGAGCCATTGGAAATTGTTCACGCGTGCGATGGGTTGGAAGCTGTTGAGCGATTTCAGGTTGACAGACCTCATCTTGTCCTCACGGACGTATCGATGCCGCGGATGGACGAAATCACGGCGGCGAGCGAGATGAGGAGGATAGAGGAGCATTGGTCGACACCGAAAGCGAAAATATACGCCATTACCGGGTTAGGGTCTTCCGACCCGAGGCTAAAGACTGAATCCCTACGTGGTGCGGCGGCATTGGACGGCTGGTTGGTTAAAGGTCAAGACAAGTCGACAAGGGTGAAGGCGATTGTTTCCGAAGTGAGGCAGGTAGTCACGGGACGCTCGACAGCTTCTGCACACAATAGTGTGGTACAAATGAGATGAACAGGGTATTCCTGGATCATTGATGAGGATAAGAGGGCGATTGAATCAGGGGATGCCAGGAAGCGGAGTGCAACGCATCTTTTAGATCATACAATATATCATATGTGTACTCGTGGACGGATATAGGCACCGCAGCGGTGTATCAAAATGTCTACCGGGACTGGACCGCTCCTAGGCACATAATCACTCTCCTTGGTCTCGCCTAACTTACAATATCGGACCCGTGCGAGACCGGGTCTCGCCATCTGAGCCAAATCGTAATTGATACCGGGATCCCGGAGTAATTTCTAATGCATCTTTGTATTGTATTACAAAAATAGGCGAAGTTTGGCTTTCGTGAAACGTGTTTGGCGAAGTTCGCTGTTGTTCTTCGATATCCGTGGACTACGGCCAATGTGGAACCATGACCCATGTATGTTCGCCTTTGTTCTTCATGTTTCATGGCGTTTTGACGAAGTTCGCTTTTGTTTGTAGAACAACACGACATTTGATGTAGGGTGAAACACGTCTGACGAAGTTTGCTTTTGTTCGTCGTATGTCATCTTTCCCACGGTGTAGAGGTCAAGATCGGGAATGTTGCATAGGGTTAGGGGGTTATTCTGCTGCATCTGTTCGTGTATATACTATGAGAGTGGTGAAAAGAACCCTAGGACAAGAGAGAACGAGGTGGATGGAGTGAAGGGTCGAAGTGTGAACCGCCTCAAGGTCGAGCTGAAACAGGCTCTTCACGGCCCGTTCCGCCTCACCTCAACAGCCCGTACGTCCTGGCTCTTGCCCTGACGAGCTCGAGGCTGATGGCTGAACCGAGACGGCCGAAGACCGAGTCTCCCAGCGCGCCTTTCCATGACTGAAACTCGTCTGCGGTCTCCTTGGACATCAAGCCGCCTGTAGAGAAGACGAGCGGCTTGAAGCTGGCCGTTGAAAGCGGTCGGACGCTGGTGGCATGCCTTCCGACCGAGTCGAGGTGTTTGATGCACTGCTTGGTGGCATGAGCCACCAGTTCCGTCTCGGCGGGCGCCCTCGTCGTTGTTTTGTGTGATTTGGCCCCCAACAGCGAGACGACTTTGACATCAAAGTGGACGGTCGCCCTACCGTGCGACGGCGCTCCTTTCCACTGGATGTCGTTGCGGCGGCGTCCTTCTTGCGTGTGCGGCTCGAGGGTTAGGGGGTTACAGCCCGCTCCCGGGGTGGGGGGGGGGGGTCCCTTGTTGAGTTTCCCCATGGATGGAAAACAAGATATCCCAAGAGAGATCATCAACAGCTACGAGAATCTACCGGTCTCACATGCATGCGTGCCGAATTGAGTGCATGAGATGAAAATTTCAGGTGGCCATCACTCACGATCCTGACCCCCAAGCCGGTCGGATTTTGCCACTTGCTTTTTCGATATCTGTTGGCGGGTATGCATGTAGACGGTGTATGAGCGGGACCTTCTGGTAGAGAATCCCATCCTCTGCCAGGATATATCTTCAGATATGACGTAAGTAGGACAAGTGATGAGTAGATCCCGAAGAGCAGGTGGCGGCCTTGCATGGGCCTGACCCCCAAGGCCGGGATCAAATTTGAATTCTCAAGATCGGTGATGAGGTCGGTGGCATGCATCATGCATCCCCCCACCATGTATTTCCTGGCAGAGAATCACATGTTGAGCCAGGATCTGTCGTCAGTTTCGGTCCAGGTGTGTTGTGGAGTGCATGAAGTCAAAAGAGCAGACTCACCGGTGAGCCAACCCCCAAGGCCGGGATCAAATTTGAATTCTCAAGATCGGTGGTGAGGTTGGCGGCATGCATCGTGCATTGGTCCACCGGGTAGTTACTGGCGGAGAATCATACTCCGAGCCAGGATCTGTCGTCAGTTTTGGTTCAGATGTGTTGTGGAGTGCATGAAGTCAAAAGAGCAGACTCACCGGTGAGCCAACCCCCAAGGCCGGGATCAAATTTGAATTCTCAAGATCGGTGGTGAGGTTGGCGGCATGCATCGTGCATTGGTCCACCGGGTAGTTACTGGCGGAGAATCATACTCCGAGCCAGGATCTGTCGTCAGTTTTGGTTCAGATGTGTTGTGGAGTGCATGAAGTCAAAAGAGCAGACTCACCAGTGAGCCAACCTCCAAGGCCGGGATCAAAATTGATACCGCGCCTCCCAATCTCAACCGACTATCATCCCCCGGTTGACAACACCCTCAGTGACCAGCTGTGCAATCCAATGCACAAGTGCAGCCCTCTGCAATTTATGTCTGCAGGCGTTGTTTGAACACCTGACCCGGAACGGTGTCCTTCCATGAATCTGATACCGGTGCTGAGGGTCACCCGGATGGTCCTTGCACGGGATCCCTCTGGCCTGAGTGCCGGCTCGGACCATGCTGAACAGGTTGCCAATCTCCAGGTCGGTCTGAAACCTCTGGCTGAAAGATTCAAACACCATGGCAGCACCGGTGGGTGGAGCAGCATGCCACCATGCTTCCCGGGAGAAGGACTTGGATGGCTTTCGGAGACCGCTGTTCCAGCCGAAAGCGTTCAGGACATCGGTCAGAGCCTGTAGTTGAGCTTGGGTTGGTTTGGCCGAGCCATTGCCTCTGAACACGTTGGCTTGCACCGACTGTTGATAGACCCAGTTTGCGTTTGCAAGCAGCCCTTGCCTCGAGACCAACAAAGGATCTATCGGGTGCTTGTAATGTGGGCCGGGACCGAGCCTGAACCAGTAGGCCGGATCGAGAAATCGGGTTGACCTGACAATCTTCCCGGCTTCTTTCAACGTTTTGGCATTGACGGTGACCTCGATCCGGAACCCGCCAAGAGCTTCATCCTCCTTGCCCGACAGACTGTGGATCATCCTGAGCCCACCGGCAACTTGGTTCCTCACACCGGACATGGACTTTGGGATCCCACCTTGAAGCCGGCTGTTGAAAGACTTGATGACGTGCACAATCTTCGGGTACATCTTGATGCTGAACTTGCGGTTTGCATGAGTGACTTTCACGTTGATCGTCCCAAAGTCACCCGAACCGGGGACCATCATGGGGTAATGGGTTAGACCGTGATGCTTGCCATCACCGGAGGCAAAGAGCCAGACGTAAGATGACCCAAAGCTCTTGCCAATATCCCACTCGTTGTGTTCCGCGTACCGATGATCTCCTTCCGCCGGCTCCTTCTTCAGAAAGCGGTCCACAAGCGGCATCTTTTGACCGTAAGCCTTGAGCCGGATGGTGTCACAGCCCGAGGCAAGCAGGCAGTGGATGAAGACCGAGGTGGGCACGTGGACGTTCCCAAGACTGGCTTGGTTGTTGAACCTGCCAGGTTGTGCGACCTGATACTCGTTCAGCTTGTCAAAGAATTTCTCCTTGTGCTTTGGATCGACCCAGAGCTGATGGTTGGCTTCGGCCAGCAGCAACCAGCTGTTGAATTTCGGTCCCCGGTGGTACGTGGTGTGCATCCTCCGCTTCGGCATCCGGCTGATCAGTTGGACTGTGGCAAGGGTGTCCTTGAACCGTCCGAGGTACTCTGCCGGAGAGAGCACCAGTTCCCACCGATCGACATCCATCGGTTGAGCAGCCAGCTCACCCACCGCTTCCAATCTCTCTTCCATGTTGGCCAGGACGGCAAACTGATCGGCAAACGGCAGATCGTCCAGTCCCACCAGGGTGGTCACCGTTTCTGTTTCCATTTCCGTTTCCGTTTCCGTTTCCACCACCGAAGTCGACCGTGGGCGCGATCGTGGTCCCCCCTCTTCCTCCGAGCTCAAGCCCTCTACGTCCGACACCACTTCCCCTGGATCCTCATTCCTATCCCCATAGCCGGCTCCCGGCAGGGCATCCTCTTCGACACCATCCAAGTCCACCCGGATGGTGTCTTCCTCAAACACTGGGGATGGGGGACCTTGTTGACCCACCGAGACCGAGATGTCTGAATCCGGTGTGCAGGATGGTTGATGATCTGGAACCCACTCCTCATCGGAACATGAAGAACCTGACGATCCAAATGGTGATGGGACATATGATGAGACCGGAACCGGAGCATCAGATCTCACCCGGCCACGGGTCATCCTCGGTGCAGGACACGGGGTCGGCGACCGAGGTGGAGACGGAGATGGCGATCGGGATGGGGACTGGGATGCACAACAAAGAACGCTGAGAACACTGGGACCACCCACCGACGGAGGCTGAAGTCTCACTTCCCTTCCCTCCCGTTCCTCTTCCCGTTCCTCCACCTGTTCTTAGGG